>CM023625.1:3729637-3924637 GCA_013358685.1 Antennarius maculatus | reverse complement strand
GGCTCCGCGGTACACTGGCGTCGTGCCCGGAGTGTCCCCCGCCTCACGCCCTGAGACTGCCGGGATAGGCACCGGCTCCCCCGCGACCCGCATCAGCGGATTAAGCGGGTTAAGATAGTGACTGACTGACTTTACTCGCCTTTTACAGTCACAACATTGAGCCGTCACCAGCTCAATGCTCTTGCATCTCGTTGATCACAAAACAATCACCAAAAAGCTGGATCCTTTGTCTGGTAGTATGTGATTGACCTCTGATGTTTTGGCCCCTGAAAACACCAAGGAAGCTGTGTCGATGACGATTAAAGGTATGAAGAAGTAATATAGCAAATGAAATGTCAAGGATTCTGAGGTAAGGTGGAGGTTTATAATTATGCAGACGGTCATATGCGGACTGGTTATTATTGGTACCCAGTATTCAACAGCCTCTTTCATGATGACTGTTTTTTGCCTTTACTCACCAGATTTGATTCTCAAAGAGCCTTCAAGACCACCCATCCCCCTGTTACTGGGACCACACCAGGATTCCAGACGCAGAGAATCCGTCCGGCCTGTTCTCAGCATACTGCTAGAAGCAGAAGAAAGATTCAGGTTGTAGCCCCCATATTCAGCTGAACCACTATTTGGACTTTTGTGATGAACTGAATCTGAATGCCCTTCAGTTCCGAGCCATGAACAGGCACACATCTCTTTGTTCAAGGTGGTGGTAAGAGTTATGGCAATCCCTGCATCACGTGTACCTGTTTAGTGCGTAGAAAGAAGAAAGAAATGTACTTCAATAATCCATAGTTGCGAAATTATTTTTACACTCAGGACATTAAAAATACATACACACAGACACAGACACACACTGTATGTGTCACACACACACACACACACACACACACACACACACACACACACACACACACACACACACACACAGGGCCTGTAAACATACAGTAAAAGTATTGGAGAGATTGTGAAGTGAAGGGCAGCCACGTAGCAGCTTGCAGGGTTCACTGCCTTGCTCAAGGGCAAGGCTGAGGAGGTGAACCAACACCTCTCCAGCTACCAGCTCCAGCTTTTGGTCCCTGCTGGACTTGAACTGGCCATCCTCTGGTCCCCAAGCCAGCTCCTTGTGGCCTGAGCTACAAGAACTACTAATTATACGACCCAACTGCTCACAACTGAGTGACAAAGTTTTGTCAGTGTTGATGTTTTGCACATGCAATTCATTGTAATGGATTTCAAATAATGATTTTGTTGCAAATAAAGTCCATCACAAAAGACAGATGCTTATTAAAGCTTATTACATTTTTGCGACAACTTGTGCTTTACTTGTCCAAAACTATAATTCAACTCGACTTAACTTGACTCGCACAGTAATGACTCTAGACTTTCTTGAAGCCTGAGACTTGAAGCTTAAGACAGAGTTCACAGTTATCCAGTATCCAGACTCACATATCTGTATGAGAGATGAAAGAGGTGAAAAACAAGCACAAAATAGTCAGGATACCCCACCATCGGTACATTTCACATAAATCAATGAAAGGCTTTGACCTGTCAAAATATCAAAAGACACCTCTCCAACAAATGAGATACATGTTAGTGAAGTTCAGTGAACAGGCCCACATCTGAAACAACCTCCACTTACAGACTGGGTCAAAATTCAACCTGCAACCAAGGAAACATACAAGCTATTTAAGTTCCAGTCACAAAAGACATCACCACTTAAGTACATTTGTTGTGTACAAAATACCGCCAAAGAAAAACAATGAATAATACTTTAAAATTGCTTGGATTGTAATCACTAATCAAAGACAGAGGAGAAATCAGAATGAAAATATCTCTAAATATGGATTATCGTAACAAACAGATAAGATGACTGATCTATTTTTCTGTTCTGTTTCCATTATAGTAGAAGGATTGCCTCTCAACAGAGGCACATGATGAGAAAATGTTTTACATGATAACCTGTGGCAAATAGGAATGATTCATTTTTTGTTCAAGAATAAGATTGGTAGCAACTCAAGTTTATGTCTACGACCAAAAAAAAGTTTGAAAAGAACCAGTATTTAACCTTTATTTTACACATTAATCATTCCCATCACCAATTCCTTTCAGCAAATGAAAGTGCACATTTCACTTTGAAAGCCAAATATGAGTTAGTTCATGACACAAATGAAATAAATCCAAAATCCTTGACTTCAGGGGTGGGTTATTCTGTTGTAACCATTTATTGAGTGTGTTTGAGTAACATGAAAAAAAGACATTTTCAACTTTGATCAGAAAGGGAAAAACAGGATCATGAAAACACACACACACACACACACACACACACACACACACACACACATCACATCACATGCTCCTTAAAGCCATGAATTGCCAAACAGATCTGTTTTTGTGAAGGAAATGAGAAATTGTGTAGAAATCACCACTGAGACGATTTGTGAGGTTTTCCTCATGTGGTTTACTCAAAATCATATGAACATGACTCAATTATACATGGACATATTGTGAAAAATTCACATGTGGCTGTTAGGGTTTTTAAAAGTCGTGCAAGAATACAGAATACAGTGTTCTGCTATTTTGGGATTCGGTGGATATTTTCATAATTGAGCTATTTCTGCTAAACATGGTGCATGTCTGTCAAAGACACATGGCAACAGATAAGAAGTGTATATGGTGAGTTTAATCCTCAAATACTGTCAGAGTGTCACCTTCCACATTGTGTCTGACAACCATGAGACAGTAGGGATGTGATCAACCTCAGGCGAACTGGAACAGCAGATTGATGCCCCCTGCTGAAACTGCAGGAGGCATCAGTCTGATAAAAGGTCCTGTCTTCAGTCTGGTTTGTTTCACATTCTGTTTGCTTGTCAGACAAGCAGTTAATAAACAAGCAGATAATAAAACTACTGGACAGAACACTTTCAGGTTTTAATAAAACTTGATGGAAGGGCCAAGAAAGAACTCAATAAATTTAACAGCAGATTCTGATCACCAGGCACACACACACCTCCAGTAAGTCATGAGTGGCAATTGAGAGGTGATGTTGTGTCAGCTATGTACATTATATTTATGATTTTCTTTTACACATACCAAAACATATAGTGGATGCACTTTCAGATTTGTCAACGACATAAAGAAAAAGAGGAATGGACTCTCTGATGGTTCTTCTACTCACAGAACGCTTCATTTATTGAAATAAATATAAATGTATTGTTGGTATTCATTTTCTAATAGTTTCCATAATAGTAGAACGTTTAGACCGAGGAATTTAGATCGATCAAAAATACAACATGCCTTTTTGTCAGTTAGAGATGAAATGCACTTTTTATTATTCCTTTATATGACAGGATACTATAGCTGTTGCATTAGAGTTTGTGTCTGTTTTGTGTAAAGGAATTACTTTCATATAAGCCTTCCAAACGCGTGTCAGAGGTCAGGTTGTGCTCCAGATGTACTTTCTCCTGCAGCACTCGAGGTGGACATCTACCGTAAACTGCCTGAGACCCAGGATTGTGTGATCCCCTCAGACCATCACACCTGCCTGCCGCCCAGGATGACCTTCATCCATGTGATGCCAACCATCGCTCTGGTTTATGTTCACCAAACAGCAGCAAAGTAAAAAAAAAAAGAAGAAAAAAAAGCTGACCTAAGAATTTAGTGTTTTAAAACCACTGAGACATGCACCTTTGTTGGACATTTCATTATTAGTAGTAGTAGTAGTAGTTGTTGTAGTATTAGAATTAGAATTAATATTAGTATTAGAATAGAAGGTGGAATCAGTTGATCTTGATTTACAAAAGTCATGATAAGGTCCTCCTGCTGTGAATCCGTGTGTCTTGTCCTTCACATATCAAAGTTTAAAACCGTTAGTGAAGTTTAATTTAATGAGACAAAACCTTGATGGAACTCTGTAATAATTTAATCACCCTTAAACATGTTTGTAATTTGTTTTCATTCCAGCAACAACAACAACAACAACAACAGCTCTAGTCTCGCTGTTTGGTGACATTTGGGAGTGTGCGGGGAGTTAGTTGCTGGGTGGGGTTAAGGGGAGCAGACTACATCCATTAAATAAAGCTATACCAAACATAGACATCAGTACAAACTGGTGTCCAAGGGCGAGAAACCTTTCACAGAACTCTTCTCGACTAAAGGCGGCAACTCTAACTGGAAACTATAGCGCTCCGTTTTAAAAGCAGTGCGTAACTAATTCTCAAAAAGTGATTGCGTCTCAATTCCCGTGATGGAATTAAAACGATCAAATTAAATTCTGAGAATCGCAAGGATCATATGGACGAATTTCTTTCAGGATGCCGGCGTCTGGGCTCAATATTGAACTGACTGGAACATCGATAGGAAGAATTAGTTGGAAAAAGACGTTTCCTGTTACTGCGTAACGCACAGATAAATGGAGTAAGGAGGGGAGGAGGGGGGCACAATAATTCACACGGCGTTTCAGTGATGGTCTGCCAAGACGAGAGGTCTTTTCCCTCCACCAACGCGTCTTGTTATCTGCACAGATACGATGGAGTAACCCTGCGTGTGTCTGTGGGACAGAATAAAAAGTGAGCCTCACTTCAGGACGACAGTTCTGCTGCTCCATAAAAGACGCACACGGGACTTGGAGCTGTTTGCCCACTCGCTCCCTTCAGTCGGCCGGTGTCCAGTGGAGGACCACAGATGCTTCGCGTGTACTGATGTGACTCCACGAGCTCTGATGTTTCCCACATAAGAGCACATTTAAGGGGACTTATTTTCACCAGAACAGAAGAAGTGTTTACGCGCAGTTCTTTCCATTTTCATCACCGGAACGTGATCATTCCTGGAGAAGTTTTAAGAGAGTTGAAGGTAATCACAGTTTATTCCCATCACTCATGTCTTCCTTGACTTTTCCCCGTACTCTAAATAATGCGTGTAGTTTGCTCTAATCAGTCGTTTGAAAAGGAAATCTCGATCTGGGTTGTAAAGCAAACAAACAAATAAATAAATAAATAAATAAACTAAAGGCACAAGTGTCAGCAACAGACCCTTTACTCCAGTTATGGTGATTTATTTCCCTAATGACACACGGGTGATCTAGAAATCCGTTATATATATATATGTATATAAAAAAAAAAACACAGCAAGTGGAACAAAACTGAAACTTTGATAGTGTTTTGGTCCAGAATATGAAGTGTAAATGAAGACGTGGAAAAACCGGCTTGGTGCACAAACATTGAAACATTTTGACATTTTGTTTATCAATCAATAGTCTATTCCTAATCGAAAATAGAGTTAATCTGTATTTTGATGTGTTTGGTTGTCACAGTTCAAGTCTGTTCTGTCCCGTCAAAAGTAAAAATATTTTCTGTACTTTCTGTTATGAAGCATTAACAGGCGGTTTATTTAACAGTCTGACAAATGACAAGGAAAGCAGGCTGCTTTGGCACCCGTTCTCGATCCCTCTCACATTTGCATGGTTAAACTTTTCCAGAGGCGTTGGAGAGGGAGTTCACTTTTTCACCCCGCGGGAGCGATGAGCGGACTGCGCAAACACTTCAATATGGGGCTGGTGCTACTGGTGTGCGCACTGACCGGCCGCTGCGGTGAGAGCGCACCCTCGGCGGCCCCGACTGGGTTGACTACAGCCACGGCCGGCGCACAGCAGGACCTGAGGCGGATAGTTCAGGTCGTCAGACAAGTGGAGGAAAACCGCCGTCGCTACGGCGTCAGAACTGAGGCCCCGTTAACGGCACTGACGAAGAGCTCCCCGGTAGAGTCAAGGGGTTTACGCAACTTGAAATCAGACAGACGGGAAAAGACAGTCGGTGAGTGGAGGCTTGTTCTCAGAAAGATGCTGTCACCTGTAGCCTGATGGAGGATGTTTCCTACAGCTCATTGTGGAAAAGTCATTGTAGTCTGATTGAATTAATGGAAGAAAATTCTTAGTGAAAAATGTAAGGCATATTCCAACCCACCTTGAGTTTAATACAGAGAGGTGACTGCAGGCCAAACGTCAGAAGCAGATCTTTATGACCTGGAGAACATTAATTAGATCGGTCTACATGACTGTACTCCACCTGATGCTGTGTGTCTTGTTTTTTGAGTATACCAAATTAAAATGTTAATAGATTTTCAAAAAGGTTTGCACTAATTTACATCCTGACACTTTGCCATCTTTCTGTCCACAGTCATACTCCCCAAAGATCTCAGAAAGAAGGAGAAATTCCTAAAGCATATGACAGGTGAGAACTCACTGAAAGTCAGAAGTTATTTTCTTAGAGTGATAACACTAATAACACTGGATGATGGTTGACCATGGCAAGGGAAGTTAATAGTCAAAGACAGATTTTGGTGCAGGTGGTCTTGGAGCTGGAAATGGTCTAAAATATGCTCTCCTCTCTTGCAGGGCCACTCTACTTCAGCCCCAAGTGCAGGAAGCACGTGTACAGACTCTACCACCACACCAGAGACTGCACGATACCTGCATGTAAGCTGCCTTTAAACTGCTCCTCACTTTGTTTGAAATGTTATATCAATGGTCTTATGTGAAAGGTTCTCAAATGCAAAATTTGTCATTTCATATCTAACTCAGATTTCAAAAGATGTGCGCGGCTTCTCACACGGCTAGCAGGCAGCCCGCAGTGCACAGAAGGGTAGCACACTCAAGGTAACGTGATGCCTTCAAATGTCATTGAACACAGGTTTTATTATGTTATATAAATAGGCGTATGTCATATGGGCACTGGGCAGGATTTACTCGAGAAGAAGAAGAAGAAAGATTTTTAAAATCAAGTTTATTCATAAAAGTCGAAATACAAGATAGTCATGTTGACACAAAATCCAAAACAGATTCACACAAACAAGAACTCACGTTTCAAAAGCAAATGACATGAAATGTAGGAACATAAGCAAAATATACGTGAATTAAACCAACCGCTGACAGGACACAAGTTCCTCACTCAACACGGAACATAAGACACCTTTGACACACCATAGGTTCGTAAAAGTCTCTAAATCATTAGCGCTGAAATAGTTAAAGTCGATTCTGATTCTTGCTTGACACATTCCTCTTAAAATGGCTTCTGCACTGCAGTCAGTCTTTGCTTGGCCCAGAAGAAAATTTAGAATCTGCCAATCCTTTTTTTGATTCTTCCTGCGTTTCAAACCAATAATGTAACCTGTCTGTTGAAAACATGACCGAATGAGGGAAAGATACTCTCTAAAAACTGGAACAGATTGTCGAGTCTCTGACAGTCTAGGAAGCAGTGAAAAATAAATATGATCAATCATCGCATACGTTTGTAAAATACAAAGAAGCTTCCTCAGTTCAGAGGAAGCCTCTTGGATGAGAAGCAAAACGTTTTCAAGAAACTTTCTTAAAGTCCAGTGGACTGATTTAAACAGCTTTGGATACCATTCATGATGCGTCACAGCAGTGCTGCAGATGGGCAAAACGCTTTTTTCTCAAATATTGTACTTTATGGGACACCTGTTCTGCTTTTAAAATGAATATAGTCTTTATATCCTTTTGCTTCACCACATTTCCAAATTGCATAGTGCCAAAGCTACAGATCACTATACATATAACATGTAACATAATGCGTCAATAAATTCAGTTTACATGTGAATGCAACAACAATTTATTTAGTATACTACTCCAAAGGGGATTATTAGCTATTTGCAGATAGCCTACCCATAATTCACCTCAGTGTAATATGAAATGCAGGTAACTTTATTGTTACATGTCCATATTACACTTACATATCGGAAGAATTTACCACCATGTCGTCAGATAATATCGGTAAAGTGACGTGCAAGTTAAAGTTTGAAAGTTTAGATTCCTGTTTTCCCGTCTGGAGACAAAGACAGCTGTTCACATTGCTGGTTTGCATCCCGTGTCAATGTATATCCAAATTACTCTGGTCTTGGCACCAGAACAGCCATATCTAAAGCATATCTGTGAACTGATTTAGTGTTCGTGATTCATTTTTGGAACACAAAGAATCTTAAAAGTGAAGCCAAGTTGGAGACAGCACTAAATTTACTTTTCCTCTTCATTGCAGGTTGAAGCAAAACAAATTCTCCAGAAGAAAGAAAACGTGGGAAAAAGTGCCTTAGACAGTCGGAGGGAAGCCGAAAACACTCTGACCAGCCCCAAACTGATATTAGGCATGGCGGTGCCCTTTGGTGAGGTCTGTACCACTAAAACATGGATTACTTCAACCCACCGCACCGGGCATTGATGGTTGGCTGTTACCACGAGGGAGCAACAAAACCAAACCAAGAACATGGTGTTGACGCTAAGGAGCAGGGAAGATGAAAGAAGCAAGTGACTGAGAGAAGTTAAATCATGGGGCCTTTCTTTCCTGTTGCCATCCAAAAAATGTTGCTAAAACAAAAAAAGGGATTGCATATTTCTATTTTGTTCATTTCTTCTAGAAACGATCAAAATACAGATGCATTGATTTTAGCACGAATAGCATTCTGTGATTGGTTTCCTCTGAATGAGAATTCCAGGTCGAACCGATCCCTTCTGCTGCACTACCCTGTATATGCAAACAGCAATTCTCATAGACCCTGGATGGCAGTCACAACATAAGCTTATGAGAAAGAACTGTGATTAAATTATTAACTGCATGAAAATTTCTATGCATCTTTGCAAGGCAGTTGTAAGTCACAGCCCTCCTGTGGATCTGTGTGTTACAGTCTATATTTATATATTTGTTGTCCTGATGTTCCACTGTACATACAGCTGGCCATAACTACTTAAGAGAAATATGTACATGCACTGTAAAGCCAGGAATATGAGGAATCTACCTATATACCATAAATTAAAGTGACTAACATTCATTAAATGGATATGATGCATATTTAAATAAATTATATGATTGGTACAATTATGGTCATTTTTTTCCCAGTGGTTGTGACAGAGAAACAATTTTAATGTGTGTTTTCAGAATATGTGTAAACATTTGTACATCTGTGAGATTTCGTTTAATAGCAATGAAACTTTATTGGTGCGTTTCCTACAAGAGTATAAAAAGAGTTCACACTTTTTCTAACATTGTTTCTAAAAACCTACCAGAAAATATTTAACAGGCTATGTCAATAGAAAATCCTTTGAGTATCCTTGTGGTGATACATTTCCACCTCACAGGGATTTATTTCCACTCTTGAAATGTCTTGAGTTTCTGTGAGGATTGTCATATGATTGCATCAGGCAGAGCACACAATGAGGCAGGTTACCAATTAGCATCCTGCAGGCCTCTGTTGGAACAGCACAGACTTTTGCTATAATAAGTAAAGAAAAGTTCTTGTTGTCATCAAAGGAAGGTTAAAACAGGAAGAGCGCAGGCAGATTAGCAGAGCTGCGTGGGTCACAGGACTGTTAGGTGCTCTGTTGACTGATAATGGAAACATGGCCTCATTAAAACATTCCCTCTCTAGCTGCTGAGCTAGCAGGATGCACACCCAACTCAGGCTTGAGAAGCATGCTATGTGTGCTACATGATATTAGCAGACAGTTTTTTTTTATTTATTTTGTGGCAGCAGATTTCAGTTACTTTCACTAAATGTTCTGGTGTGCTATCAGCTATCTCTGCATCATCTATCAGACTGCTTCATTCCTTCAGCAAAGCATGAAGAGATTATCAACAGTTATAAAATCTCCTCGGCATCCTGATCTCATCAGCATCGCCTCATTCCAGAATTCCTAACAGAAACTCTTGCAAATTCAAATGAGCTACTGCTGCACTGTAGCATTAGATGGCAGGGTAGGGAGTCATTTTGGGTAAGAAATTAGAAATTCAGTAAAAATATTTTTGGCTCAAGAGACGAATCATAAGACGAGACAGTGTGTTCTGTTTTTGGAAGACGAGAGGAAAGTAAATATTATGGTCATTCTGTTTGACATTACATTCCTTGTACAAGATGTGAATTTAAAATTCTAACACTGAAACAACTTTGTGTGATTTTGCTAGCAGTTGTTCAGCCTCCTCACAACAAGTTTAAAGCCATTCTTCAAAACAATAGCTTACACTTTTAGGCCATGGAACACATTGAGGATGAGAGAGAGATTTCGTCTCGTGTTAAATTTATACAAAGCCTCACTTGATTTTGAAAGGACATGCAGTATGTCAATTTGTGAGACGTGATCTTATTTTAAAATAGGATTGTGCTTCAATCTCAAATTAAGCACAAGTCAGCCCAAAATAACTCTGCCTTTATTGGTGTTGTTTTCATGGACTGAAAATAACAAATTTTCAGTGCAAATTCAGAGATAAAGAGTTTATTGTATTTTGTTTCCCTTTTCGTGTAATAGGAGTATTCCGTAAATGTGACTGCTGGAGTTTATTAATAACACTGTATGCATACCAGAGCAGCGTGGAGTGTACAAAAACAGAACCATTTCGTTCAAGATTGGCCAAAAATGTCGCCAAAAAATTTTTAACTTAATACTTGAATAATTGAAAATAAAAGCTAAACTAAACGAATTTCTTCAGTGTGGCCAAAAGCACAAGCCCACATTTTCAGCACTAATTATGTAAACGTGAGTGGGGAGGCGGGCTGACGGACTGTTGAGAGACCACCACTGATGAGGTCTCAATTGCACGGCTTTACCAGATCCAGATCTCCCTCATACCAAATTAGGTTCATTCATTCATCTACCGCTTAAGTGACAACTTCATGTGTTTATGCTGGAAACCTAATACACGTATTCAGTCACACATTTATCCTAAAGGGTTAATGAATTATCATCCAGATTATAATCCAGTAAAGATCCAGGTTCAGAAGATCATTGCAGCCTGAATAATCCACACCTGGTATTTTTAATTGATTGGCCAAAATGTCAATCCATACCCAGATCCACCTAAACGTCTTTCAGTCATTCCATGGATTCACTCCGACACAAACGTCCATAAGACACCACTGACAATATTCTGAGATATCTGGACAAACAAACAGATGATCACATAAACTCCAAATACAGAGTCAAAAAACTTTTATTAGATAACTGGGGACATTTTTTATCTCAATAACTCCTCCCTGTTGTTTCCCCACACCATGTAATTAATAGACTAAAATGCTATAATCACATTTAAAAGAGGACGTCCGTCTGGACCTGTCACTGAACACTGCTGACAGCATATTCTGTGGATTATCCAGCGTAATGAGGACACTGAGTCATGATGACACTGAGGTCAAGAGGTTGTTATTTGAAATCTGAATGAGCTGTGTCCTCCCTTACTGATGTGTAGAAGTAATTTGAAATTGCAAAAATGCATCTACTATCCAAATGCACTGGTCAAAAAAATAAAGGGAACACTTGAACAGCACAATGTAACTTCAAGTTAACCACACTTCTGTGAAATCCAGTTGTCCACTTAGGAAGCAACACTAATTGACAATCAATTTCACTTGCTGTTGTGCAAATGGAATAGACAACAGGTGGAAATTATTGGCAATTGGCAAGACACACCCAATAAAGGAGTGGTTCTGCAGGCGGTGACCACAGACCACTTCTCAGTTCCAATGTTTTCTCGCTGATGTTTTGGTCACTTGAATGCTGACAGTGCTTTCACTCTAGTGGTAGCATCAGACGGAGTTTACAACCCAAACAAGTGGCTCAGGTGGTGCAGCTCATCTAGGATGGCACATCAATGCGACCAGTAGCAAGAAGGTTTGCTGTGTCTGTCAGCGTAGTGTCCAAAGCATGGAGGCGCTACCAGGAGACAGGCCAGTATATCAGGAGACGTGGAGGCGGCCATGGGAGGGCAACAACCCAGCAGCAGGACTGCTACCTCCTTCTTTGTGCAAGGAGGAACAGGAGGAGGACTGCCAGAGCCCTGCAAAATGAGCTCCAGCAGGCCACAAATGTGCATGTGTCTGCTCAAACGGTCAGAAAGAGACTCCATGAGGGTGGTATGAGGGCCTGACGTCCACAGGTCGGGGTTGCGCTTCCAGGCAAACACCTCGCAGGACGATTTGCATTTGCCAGAGAACACCAAGATTGGCAAATTTGCCATTGGCGCCCTGTGCTCTTCACAGATGAGATCCTCACTCCTTATGAGACCATGTGCTAGTGCGGTTGGCCTGGGTTCCTCCTAATGCAAGACAGTGCCAGACCTCATGTGGCTGGAGTGTGTTAGCAGTTCCTGCAACACGAAGTCATTGATGTTACGGACTGGCCTACCCGCTCCTCAGACCTGAATCCAATTGAGCACATCTGGGACATCATGTCTTGCTCCATCCACCAACGCCAAGTTGCACCAGACTGTCCAGGAGTTAGCGGATGCTTTAGTCTAGGTCTGGGCGGAGACCCCTCAGGAGAACATCCGCCGCCTCATCAGGAGCATGCCCAGGCGTTGTATGGAGGTCATACAGGCATGCGGAGGCCACACACACACACACACACACACACACACTACTGAGCCTCATTTTGACTTGTTTAAAGGACATTACATCAATTGATTGATTGTCATTGATAGTTTTTCTGTGATTTTGTTGTCAGCACATTCAAAAAAATTTCATTCAGATCTAAAACATGTTACTCTAGTATTCTTTATTTTTTTTTGAGCGGTGTATAATAACACATACAAGGAATTTATCAGGTCTAATAGTATAAGGGAATGACCTTGATCATGCTACAATGCTAAACTGAGTATCTTAGCCAATCAGAAGCTGCAATTTTGACTCACTTGAGTCTTTGGTCAGGAAAACACTAATGCTTTACTTTACTAAAGAAGAAACATGGCAGACTGAAAATACTGAGTCACAAAACTCTAGAATTCAAAATGTTGAAATAGAATGTAAATAAAGTATCAACTGTAAAATAGTAATTTAGTGTAATGTATAGAATGAGAGACATCATAAAACTTTTAATGAGCTGATCAACTATTTTCCCAAGTCCTCATGATCTCATCCTCCAAAATGTTTTTTTTGATCTATGGCTTTCTGAATTAAACCTCTTTCTTGCTGGCAATATATGCAAGGAAACCAGAAAGTGCTTTAATTTACATTTGTCTCTTTTGTTGGTATTGACAAATTAACAGTAAATAATCATACACAATCTAAAGAAAATGCCAAGACAATAATCTAACCACGAAGCGCAATACATTGTATCCTGGGAGAATTGTACTTAGGATAGCATTAGCTTTGACCTCAGTGTTGGCCTTTGACCTGCAAAGCCCAGCAGTGTCCAGTTATACATCTGCAGGATCCTTTCCTCATTTTCCAACATGATGAAAATTAATAGAATGTGTGTATAAAGAATCATTTTCAAGGCCATTCACATTTATCCATTTATTAATGAACTACAACATTCAGATTCATGTAATGAATGAACTAATGGACATTTACAACGCTGACACAGTGCACTCAGGTTGTTGCGCTGACATCCATGAGAGGTTTACACCAGTAGGTGCTTTAGTGATGCAGACAAAACAGAGGCGGTTGATCCGTGTAAGGTCAGACATCATTATGAGTTCACCTTCAGGAATGCTTGGCAGCAGCGTACACACTGTTCATACACCTTCTCAAAGTCTTCAGCGCTACCCTAAGAGATAGAATGCAAGATGGAAAAACACAATAAGTTGCATCCAAGAGCTGAGAAGTCATTAAATTTTTTTTCTTTTGAAGTGTTGTAAAAGAATAGACAAAAGGCGATATCCAACACAGCTGAAGTTATGTAGAGTAAACTGTTGAGGTTCCTATTTAGCAGAAATTATTCACGACTGCCTGCTCTGTTTACCACATTGTAGAGCGGCTTTTAAATAGGACTCTCCTCTGGCTTCAATGGTAAATCTGTACAATTGAAGCCGAGACGCAAATTCCAAAGAAGAATATACAGTACTGCTGGAGTAATTCTGGAATGACAGTGGGGGAAACCTTGGCAGCGCTTTAGGGATGATGCTTGGTAAC
The DNA here is from genome assembly GCA_013358685.1 of Antennarius maculatus. Classification (NCBI taxonomy): domain Eukaryota; kingdom Metazoa; phylum Chordata; class Actinopteri; order Lophiiformes; family Antennariidae; genus Antennarius; species Antennarius maculatus. Next base: position 3,910,741 of record CM023625.1, on the reverse strand, counting down.
CAGAGTACCTTTAAAATTTTCATGTTTGTTTGAATTTAACAAATAGCTTTGGAAAAATTATTATTTTTTTAAATATTGTGGGTTAATGAAAACTGAGATAAGAGGACTTTCTCTCAAAAAATATTTTATAATGTTATTTTGTACAATTTTGTCTAGTAACTGAAAAAACAAAACAGATCATGCAACACATAATGGTTATTTGCATAATGAATGAACATTTATGATGGAATAAGAAATTGTATAAAAAATTAAAAAAAACCTTAAAATTTCAGAGTTGATCATAAAATATTTAATTGTTTCACCTAACAGCAAAATCAAACAAACGAACAAACAAAACAAAAAGAAACTGGATCAAGAAATATTTGGGCATTAAAATAAACACATGCCTCTGAAAACCTCTGGCATTTGGACTGGGTTCCATAACAAGCTCACATGTTCCAAACAGTTCATGCTTTCAAACATGACTATGATAAGACTACAATCCACTCAAAAAAACAGTACTGTTAGAGTCATGAGCTAAACATAGCAGCACATCTGATTTATCCATACGGCAATATCAACATGACGCTGTGATTTCTGCAATCGTCCTTTTCCACAAGTCAAATATATTTTGTACAAACCATCCATCCATCCATCCATTTTCTTCTGCTTATCCAGGGTCGGGACGCAGGGGCAGCAGCTTAAGCAGGAAAGCCCAGACTTCCCTCTCCCTAGCCACTTCGTCCAGCTCCTCCGGGAGAATCCCAAGGCGTTCCCAGGCCAGCCGGGAGACATGGTCTCTCCAGCGTGTCCTGGGTCGCCCCCAGGGCCTCCTCCCGGTAGGACGTGCCAGGAACTCATCAGGGAGGCGTCCAGGAGGCATCCTAACCAGATGCCCGAGCCACCTCATCTGGCTCCTCTCGATGCGGAGGAGCAGTGGCTCGACTCTGAGTCCCTCCCGGATGACCGAACTTCTCACCCTATCTCTAAGGGAGAGCCCGGACACCCTGCGGAGGAAACTCATTTCGGCCGCTTGTATCTGGGATCTCGTTCTTTCGGTCATGACCCACAGCTTGTGACCATAGGTGAGGGCAGGAACGTAGATCAACCGGTAAATCGAGAGCTTTGCCTTTCGGCTCAGCTCCTTCTTCACCACGACGGACCGATACAGAGTCCGCATCACTGCAGACGCTGCACCGATCCGCCTGTCGATCTCCCGTTCCATCGTACCCTCACTCGTGAACGAGACCCCGAGATACTTGAACTCCTCCACTTGGGGCAGGATCTCATTCCCAACCCGGAGAGGGCACTCCACCCTTTTCCAACTGAGGACCATGGTCTCAGATTTGGAGGTGCTAATTCTCATCCCAACCGCTTCACACTCGGCTGCGAACCGCTCCAGTGAGAGTTGGAGATCACGGCTTGATGAAGCCAACAGTACCACGTTATCTGCAAAAAGCAGAGACGCAATACTGAGGCCACCAAACTGGACACCCTCAAGGCCTTGGCTGCGCCTAGAAATTCTGTCCATAAAAGTTAAGAACAGAATCGGTGACAAAGGGCAGCCTTGGCGGAGTCCAACCCTCACTGGAAACGAATCTGACTTACTGCCGGCAATGCGGACCAAACTCTGACATCGGTCGTACAGGGACCGAACAGCCCTTATAAAGGGGTTCGGTATCCCATACTCCCGAAGCACCCCCCACAGAACCCCCCTAGGAACACGGTCGAACGCCTTCTCAAAGTCCACAAAACACATGTAGACTGGTTGGGCGAACTCCCATGCCCCCTCAAGGACCCTGCGGAGGGTGTAGAGCTGGTCCACTGTTCCACGGCAGGACGAAAATCACACTGCTCCGAAACCGTGCTAGAAAAATTCATTGTCAAGCTATTGAAAAATCCATAGCAATCTGATGTTGTCAATTTTGATTTTCAGTTAACGGAGTAGATTGTAGGGGAGAAGTGATCACAAATGTCAACAACAAAAGTTCAAATCTGACCACTATTTGAAGGACTTGGAAGAACCAAATAGACAGATTGTTCTCATGAATACTTTTATCTACAACATTCACATTCCGAATGTGTTAAAAGAAAACAAAAAATAGGTCTGATCTGACGTCTGATGGTTCAAAAACAAAACAAAAAAACCCCAGCACATTTCAATTCAAACATATGAGCTTTCTGTATAGCGTCCTCTTGCAGGATTAGTTTACACTGTATGCTACAATAGCACCCAGCATGCTGGTGGCCCTTATAACGTCACCATAGCAGCAAAACAGCAGCACAAATAGATTGATTCATCACAAATTAGAAATGCAAATTCCAACCTGTGTAATAACTAGTGACATATTTGTAAGATAACAATATACGTACATATGTTAATAAATGTTAATTTGACTTATCTTTAATCTCAGTTTTTGAAGTGCTGCTTCACTGCGTCAGAAACATATTTAATGTTTGTCAAACCTGCTGTCACAACACATGACATGGTGGCAGGGTTAGGAGGTTGGTAGGGTTATTGAGGAAACAACCAAACAAGTAAGGATATGGCCAAACATCCAACCAACCAAGCCACCAAGCAGCCTTTGCCAAAAATGCAATAAATGTAATGAAATGCAATAAACAAAATTAACAAAAATTTTAGATGATCAGCTAATTGATTAAATTGTTTCATCTATTTTTGTTCTATCAAACAAATAATTTCATAATACTACGAAAAGACTCCATATCAATGCTAGTAAACTATTAAGTTAAGCTGTTGTAGCAGTTGTCTATGGTTCTCAATTTTGCACGACAAAAGTTCAATGTTAACACGCAATGACATTTTTAACAAGCCAGTGCACCAGTGCACAATTTACGTTATCAATCCCAATTTCATAATCTCAGTTTAGCCTGTCTGTAACTCAATTATCAGACAAATTGACCACGAATGATCACATCAGTTAATTCAGAGGCTGTGATGCATCCCAACCACATGTCTATCTCACAGTGACACTGGAGGAAAAATCAGGGGATCTCCAAAGTCATTACAATTCAAGTTGTTAATGTCACAAAAATTCCTCCGAAAGTTATAGCATCCAGTTTATAATTGAATTAGTTCTTCTGGTGGTAACTAAGCAGGAATCATCATTAATCGAGTTCTGCTAAGAAAGTATGATCACTGAGCTTTACAAGGAAAACAATCCAATGGTAAATTAAGAATCAAACATCTACGGTATCTAATAAAAACACAAGAAACCAATGCGTCGAAAGGTTGTTTGGTGCCTCTGTTAATCACAGACAACAAACTTGTGTTTCTGTTTATCCAGACACATTGAGTATATTGTCTGTTTCCTCTTGAATCACTTTGTTTTTATGCCATGTGTTTTTTGCACAAGACAGCATGATCCAATAACGTTACGCGTCTAAATTGCACTGACTGTAAATACTGTTCATTCACTTCACAGCTGGAAGAAAACTCCCTCATGATAATCACATGTTACATAAACAACCACATTAGTTTGCAGTTGATGACAGAGTTATTTTTGGATCCTGTTTCCACAAATGTAATATATTGTCATTATCAGAACAGAAGAGCTGTAAGACCGACTTACTGTAAATACTGTAAATATTTGACAAAAAATCTTTATGGTTTAATAAGGTTCACATCATAAAATTTAGGTTTAGTTCAAATTTATGGCAACAATTAATCCTCCATTCGTTTTTTTCAGCTTACCCAAGTCACAGGGGCAGCAGTGTCAGCGGAGACTGCTGACCTACTCATCATGACCAAATTTTCATACCTTATCTGATCTTTTCTCACTCATGACCCTTAAGATGAAGAAAAACAGGCAAGACCTTCAAATCATTTGGCAGGAGTTTCAAATTGACTTAAGGGATGAGTGAGCACTGAAGCATGAAACGGCCAAGCAAATGAAAGTTTACAATGATACTCACAGAATTGAATTATTATTGAGACCTGTGTGAGATGGGCTGTTCTTTTATGGTTATGAGGCATTTATCCAAAGGGAGATAACTGTTCTGTGTATGTAAGTGTTGCCGTCCACTCACACTATTTCATCTCTGTTTATTTGATGAGCCAGCAAGAACACGTTCAAACCCTTTACTTTGTAGTGTGTTCTGTATAAAATATAATTACTACCAGCAAACTGATTCCATTGTGCAACATGCCATCGTCTGTGTTGCCTACAAGACCTGAATATAGGAAAGTACAGGTGGAAACGCCCCCAAAGGCATTTTTTAACACGTTCCATCTACTCTGAGTGATTAAAGCGACTTTTCTGCCAAATACTTAACTTGTTGATTTTTCCCCCCTGATGTCATGCACCTCCATGGACGTGTAAATTTATGATGACAGTTGGTGGTTTCCTAATGCCGCCAGGCTATTTAGGACCTGATCTAACAAGGCACTGTCCCAATGAACAAAATAACTTGTAACAACTCTTCTCAGTAAATAATTGAAAAAGTTTTCTTTTTCATTTAATTTTGTTTCCTCCCATGCCAATGGTAAGATTACCACTGTAAATTTAAGCTGTCTGCAAATATTAGTTTAAAGTGGTAAAAATAGTATTTTCGTGTGACTTTTCAAACTTTTTAGATAGGACATCTGTCATGTGAGATTATCCACCTAATTAACATCTCTATCCCATGTTGGATGTTTTTCCCCCAAACTCCAGTGCAGCTGTTTCACACAACTGGAAACACATGATTACTGATGTAGACTCGCAGCTACTTGTAAAATCTCAATATCCTTTTAACACTTTATACTTGGACTTAAATCTAATGATGTGTCAAAACTGTTTCAGTTCCATTTTACTTATTTAACTATCCCAAATAAATATTTATTAATCACCTTAACTGAACTTTCAAAAGGTCACCTGAAAGTTGACTTAAGTACTTACATAATACGGGTCTTTGATGATGCGCTGGTTCTGAGGGTCATATGAACCTAGAAGCTCAATCTTTGCTGTGCTGTTTTTCACTGCCTTTGCTTTCCTGTTCAAGTCACTATGAAAAAAAGAGAAAATCTGTAACTCAAAGAGAGGAAGCATGAGGAACACGTAGAGGATGTACCTTCTAACTTATTTTTCATTTCATTTTACATGCAATATAACTTGTATATATATATAATGTAATATAATAATATAATTATTATTATAAATTATTATAAATATAATTATTGCATTATATAATATAATATAATGCAATGGATTTTGGCTTCCTTTTATTTTCAGTGGAACATTCATCTTGTATGCAGCATTTAAAGTGCTTCCCCTGTGTCAGGGAAACCCCCATTATTACCTTCCTCCAAAAGCACAATGAATGGCACAGAATTGATCCTCCCAATCTTGTTAGTCGATCTCAAACTCAAGTAACTAAATCCAAAATCCAGAACCTCAATAAAGTTACAGTTGATAACAATGAAGGAGGTGATGTTAAAACTAAATATGGACAGAGCACCTTTGGTCAGGAACTGGTTCTCATTTTCCCAGTCTCATCAGCTTAACGTTTGTGAAGGGAAAAAAATGTGCAGGGAAAGGGGAGAAAAAAATACCCCGAGAGCAAAGACAAGGCATCCAAAGAACTCAATAAGCTGCTTACAAATCAGATCTGCCATAGGCATGTGATCTCAAAATGATCCCTAAACGTTCAAAGTATCAAAAATATCCCTCCCCCCGACCTCTGGAAAGAGCTTAAATGCTGCTCATTAAAAGGAGGCATTCATCTACAAATAAGTTACTGCTCAATGTTACACCATTTTCAGGTGCACTGAAGTAGCACAGATCACAATCGAGACAACCCAGTCTGACTCTCTTTTTTCCCCTTACATAGACCACTGTTAATGGGTTAGTTGTGACACCAGACTTTTCTGTTTCTGTGCATCCAAACCATAATCCACAGTCACAAAAAAAAAAAAAAATCACAAATGCACAAATGTTGCTGCTGTGGGACGACCTTGTACCTCAGATTGTTCTCGTCCATGCATAGGATGTGGTCAAAGTTCAGGAAATCTTCCTTGGTCACCTGGGGAAAAAAACAGACCAGGACAAAACACATTATGCTACTGTAGATTTAGCTTTTCAGCCTGAAGAGTTCACCTGAACCACCGCAGGGTTTCATCTCATGCAGGAAAAATCAATGAATTCCATCAAAAATGACGTTCTAGTCCTTTTGAAACTATAATCTTTAAACTATCCATGAAAGCATGAAAAATCAAACCATGTTTTTGGTACCATTTGCAGTCAGTACATTTTAAGAGCTCACCATCAATTATCGCTGCTGACATCTCAACAACTTTCACAATCACACATGAAACTATGCAGCGCGCTACAAGTACAGTGCTCGTTTGTTTACTGGAAGAAGTCAAAACGTCATTGTCAAAATGACACTACTTTAAACGTGTAATACAATGCTGCTCCTGGTGCACATTAAAATATTTTGTGCTTTCTAAACACGAAGAACAATTTGAAGTTAGCAGAGTTAACTCAAATATAAGCAAGAGAACCAGGTTTACTGTGGTTTGCTCCGTGTACAGCATGAAATCTGACTAGTGCCCAATGTCTTATTAAATGCACAGCACAGACCATTAGAGCCCTGTTGCCATTGCTTCCCAAAAAATTTGGACAATAGTTTTTCTCATCACGTGGTTAACACAACCTGATTTTTTCCAGCCTATTCTTTCCTGCTGTGACAAACTGAATGCTGATATTGTGTTTTGATGACCTCACCAGTGTCGTATGGTGTCACCATGCTGAGACAACAGCCAATAGCAATTTTTTTTTTTTTGAAGCACCTGGTAACTACCCAATGTGAGCGTAAAGGAGTTGGGCCGTACCACGCAGTGGAAACCTGACGAAAGCTGCACATCCCTCAGCAGGTGGAAGCATGATTTATTGGAAGAGTAATAAAAAAAAAAACACAGCAGCACCCTGAATAGTTTTGAAGGATTTTGAGGGTAGATTTGTAGGAATGCTGAGGAGGATGAGAGGATGTCTGGAGATCAGGGGAAGAAGAGAAGAACAAAAGCACAACAACAAACCAAAAAGAGGCACTACACATTATGAATAAACACTTCAAATGTTAGACTGCATACAGATTCAATTAGAGGTGCAGCTGCTGCCTTTCTTTTAAAGACAGATGAATAAGATGAATAAGACATGTTTATTATGAATGGTTTGTTTCCATGTGTACATTCCCAGAGGAGTCAAAAGCATGAAGGTTGATCTTCTGTTTTTCCACACGGTTCCTCTCACACACGATGTTAATCTGTGGAAGTGACAATCACAATGGTCTTTGATCTCGTTTTCTATCTTCCTTGCATTCCCATAATTTGAATCAGCGGTTATCCCGAGTAGAGAAATGTCATATAATCGAGAATGTTAATGAAGAGTGAGCAGGAAGATGCATGGTGGCAGATAGGACCAGCAAAGTGGAAATAGAAATTGAAATTGGCAGAACAGTTAAGCTTCTCCCTGGGTTCGTCTCGCACCCGACTAAAACTAAGGCAAAAATTACTAAACAAAAATGTTTTAATATTTTAAGTGATTCGTTTTAAGTGATTCGAATGACCTAAGAATTTTATTTAATCAGGCAAAAAATGTTATCCAAAACCTAAACCAGCAGTGTGAAATGGTGTTTTTGCTGGACTAGAAACACTGCTCCTGACTTAAATAGATGGTTTTCAGAAGCTGGAGGTTGGTCACTGAGTCTCCCCAGTAGCTCGCTTTGTCAAAATCAAAAGAAACTGAGATGGGGAAGGAGGTGACTGGAGTGCATCAGTCTGGGAAGGGTTGCAAGGTTATTCAAGCTATAGATTACTTTGGAGCATTCTTGCTTCATTCAACAAACATGTTTATTAATATTGGATATGGTAAAGCTCCAAAGCTTCTTCAACTTGGCCAGTCTGCTGGGATACTGGCAGCAGGAGAAGTTCAACAAAGTTCAGAGTGAGAAAAAAAATAACTGGGTAAAAGAAGTAAGAAGAAAGATTCTTTCCTTTCCATCACTACTGGAAAAATCCAGAGAGAGGAATGATGACAGTGAAAGATTGAAAAAGGAATGAGCAAAAACTTGTCAAAACTCATTGCATGGATTTGGCTGGGCTTAAGCCTCTGTGCTTTGAGGAGATTAGATGTGGGTTTGACTGCGTGGCTTGCAGATAAGACAAACCAACAAGATGACATGTCTCATGCACAAAGAGAAAGCCGCTGGTTTCTCTCAGGGAAACATAAAAAGAGTGCTTTAGAGCTAAAAGAGAGTAAGAGTTACACGGAGGATAAGCCAACAGTCTTAGGCCTACAGGCCCTACATGGACAAACATCTTGGTCTAATTTCAAGCCCCGTTCCAGAATGTGAAACACATGTTGCGAGGTGATACAATGATCGCTTGACTACTTCTGACAACGTTTCATATACACAGAATGTCATCGGTTTGGAGAGCGGTATAGAAGGTCCCGGCAAGCAGTGTTTGAGCGCTTTTATAGAAAGTCTCCTAAAAGAACCAAGATAACAGTATTGCTGCGTCAAGTCATGTGTAAAAAGTGTATGCATGTTGAACGTAGAGTTCAGTTAACCATCACAAGAGGTCACTGTATCTAAAGTTTAATCAATCGTGTTGCACAACATGTAACTGGAACAATAAATCTGTTTAGAGCAGCGCCTATGAGATTTAACTACTAATGAACTCCCACCTGACCACAGAAATATCTTTATGACCTGCATGAGCAAACAAGACAGTCATGGTTCTTCTAGCAGAACAAAGAATCCATCCATCCATCCGTCCAGCACTTTCTTGAAGACGGGACGACACAGTGCATAGTGGAAGACGAACAACCACTTGTGCACACACTCACACCTACAGTCAATTTGATGTGATCAATTCATCTAAAATTGGATGTTTTTGCAGGTGGGAAGAAGACAGAGAACCCATGCAGATACAAACTCCACACAGAAAGGAAATAAACCCAGACCCTTCTTGCTGTGAGGTGACAGTGCAACTCCACGTGTCAGCATAAACACAAATAACGCGTGTAATCATTTCATTAGATTATCAGTATATCACGGACTACTTAAATTGATTTCATTACACGTTACATTACATTACATATACCCACGTTTTCCACAGCAAGACAGCTGGATTGAATTTATGTTTTCAAGTTGTGATGAGTGAGTTTTAGAAGTCCCTGAAATTTAGTGAATAGTGAAAATATGGACACTTAAAATAGAAGCTAATTCTCTTATCTACCATTTAAATACAACAAGAACCCAAAACGCAAACGACGACTGCATTAGCATTCACTGATCCGTGTCACTATTATAATCAGTTCTGAAAAGAAATTACATACATACTGTATGTATTACATAAAAAGAGGAAATTATATGAACCCATTCATTCATTCTAAGTCGTCTGGGATAGGTTCCAGCTCCCCACGAACCGCAACAGCGGGTGAAGTGGTTGTGACGATGAATGAATGACTGACTTAATTCATTCATTCACATCCCTGAAGACGAGATGATCATAATCGTCTCGTCTTCAGCCTCTTATCAGAATCCGGGTCATGGGTTACGCTGGAGCCTATCCCACAAGGCGAGAGGCCTGGTACATCCTCCAGTCAGTTCAGTGCAGGGCCACGTAGAAAGACAGATACGCATTCAAGGTCACACTCACATCTACAGAAAATTTACGGTGACCAGTTCACCTTACATGCATTTTGGTGGTGGGAGGAAATCCGAGAACCCGGAGAGAACCCACACAGACACGAGGAGAACACGCTAACTCCACACAGGAAGTCTCAACTGGAATAGAAACTAGGACCTTCTTGCTTGTGAGGCAACAGCGCTACCCGCAGCACCACCGACCTTCCCCTAAATGAACCCGTATTAACAAGTAAACTTAGCTACTCTTGACAGGGCTAAAGCAGAACCTTGGACTCTGGCTGGTACCAGTTTACCAAGATCCCACTCATACACACATAGGATGACAAGGCGACAGGAGCCACGGGTTATGTGGGTGTACCTGTCGGGCCCTGTGGCTCGTCTCAATCCCATGACTTCTAAGGCACGCCAGTCCACGGGCGTCCGGTGAGTTGCCTATATTCCAGTCAGATGTCGCACCACTGTCTATGACCCACTGTAAAACAAGAGAAAAAGGGGTGCTAACTATTCTAAGTAGGTAAAGAAATGGGGTCGTACCTGCCTGGCCACATGCCTCATTGGCACACCATGATTCTTCATACAGGCTTGACCGCGATCATCTGGAGAGTTTCCTATCTCATAGGTGGAGGTGGCAGCGCTGTCTATCCTCCACTGGGCAGGGCAGAGCACCGGGAACAGTAACACAGCACAGATGACTCAGACTGTACACTGGTTGAAGGGGTGGTAGGCTGTATAGCATTTACACAATAATATGGTGGTGTTGAGGATCACAATTGAGACTGAGCAGATGAAACACATCATGCCGTCTTTCATGACCAACAGAAGCTCTTATTTCCTCTGCAGTGTCCCATCAAGTAACAGTGCTCTATGTATGAATATTACCATACTGTCAATATTTGGGCATGAGAAATATCTTTACATTTATTTGATAAGAATATTTGGTAGTTTTTAAATTAAATATGACACAAATAAGTACTTACCATCCACTAATATCAGTCATAACAATAATTAAAGGTACAATTATCTAGATCAGGGGTGTCAAACATCAGCATCATGGATGTCTTCTAAGGGCCAGATGTAACTTATAAATGTAACTAAATATGAAAGAAAATTTAATTTTAATAAATTTAAACAATCACAACAAAAAATCATATACTTGTTTTATCCCACCATTACATGTATAAGATAAGTCAAATCACAGAATAAAAATTCAAATAAATCTCAAGAAAAAGAAGAGTCGTTTATTGGCATTCACATTTATTTAGATCCTGGTCTCGAAACTTCAGTAACAGCCAACTGGCTGATGGACCTGAGGCTGTCCCAACAAATGTGAATGTGGTGGGACAGCAGGTCTGGATTCTTTTTATTTTATCTTTTTCCATTCTTTTTCTCAGGTTTGACTGCTTTTGATACAAATTCGACAAATCATCTCTAAGTTATTGGTCTCCCCTTTTTTGTGTTGTAAAACCACAAATTGTCCGTGAAGTTCATATCAGCAGATATTCATAGAAACACTAAGCATATAAAGAGAAACACCAATACTTGTGAGGCTTTAGGCTATAACGCGGTTTGTCACACATAGCAGGTTAGGCACAAGTATGACTGATTTGAACTATGAATAATTAAAAAAAAAAAAGATTTCTTTGAATATCTGAAAACAAGGTGATATTTATAACATCAACTTTTTAATGGATGAAATACTGAATAAATACTATTGCTGGTATTAATATAGTAATCTAACCATAATATAATTAATAGAAAAGTAGTGACTACCTTATCAACAATGCCAGCATCTGTTGCCATCTTCCTGAAAACTGCTTCAGCAATGGGGGATCTGCAAATGTTCCCTGTTCAAAACAACAGACTCTGTCATTACTCTAAACATTAATGACCATTTTAATTAAATCAATTTAATTAATCAATTGGAAAAAGATTAAAATATGTTTTACTAAATTCCAGTTCCATGACCATGTTTAATACACAGCTAAATTGGACAGCACATGTGACAATAGCCTTACTTGTGTCTAATTATAGGTGAACTCATATGGAAAATGTTTCATTGTGCTGCTGTCAGTATTTGTGGTGGGAAGTGAAACTGCATCAAAAAGAGGAAGTTGTCACTGAGACGCAGTAAGCACCAACGCATAACATGATGCACAACACACCATTTCGTTTACTACTACAAAGTCATTCGAATTCAAAGGCATAGTTTCACTTTTTGTTTCATCTGTGTCCTGACACGTTTTGCTGGGATGAACTGTTTACCCCATAACGTAGTTGGCAGGACACTAGACGATTTTTAAAAAGCTGTCAAGTTGGACTGTGACTAAATTTCAAACAGATGACAGGCAACACAATTCTGAGGCGCCTGAGATTTTTCTTTGGAAATCTGGTTGTATTATTAATTCAATTCAATACGCATAGCCTTGTGACAAATATAACACAATGCTAAGTTTTGGCTTTACATAACTGACCTAGGGTATCTATTAAGAAAGAGTCAGATTATTGTGGGCGTGAATACTAAATTACATCGGCTGCGCTACTGCGGGTCACTCTGCTGATTAGCATGAGCAAAAGTTCACTGAAAACTCGGGCTGACGTTGCCGTTAGACGTCAATAAACCCTGTTCCGTGTATTCGTCGTCGTGAGTTTTATAACCTCAATGTGATGATTTCCATCACACTGTTGCGGAATATCATTGGAGTATACCATCAAATTAAAGGTTCTTTTTGAGAGTTGACATGAATTCATAAATGCAATTAGTCACTTAGCTAAAGTTAGCTGTAACGTTTTAGGCAGCGCTATCGGATAAATCTTATGTCACCTGAATAAAATTATCGATATGTCATGAATTTGTACACTGGTTGATTGTGATATTTGACTGAAACAAATACGCTTTCGTCAATATGTTTATGTCTCTTACCCAAGCAAACGAACAAGACGGACTTCGTATTAGTGGACGCCATGGCGCTCTCAAGTCTCCAGCCAGTATTGTCACATATCGCGAGAACACACGATCCTTCTTTCCGGAAACAGCTCTCCCACAAAAGAAAGGAGTTCATTTCAAAATAAAAGCGAGTGTCAAGCAGACGTGATTTCTCATTCATTCAATCCATCAAAGTTTCAGTAAGAAATTACTGAATATGTAAACTAACTAGGAATAACTTTACAAATGGCAAAATGCCACAAATACATTTGACTCAAGTAAGAAAATGACAGAGAAACTTCCTGTTTCTATTTTGATTTAGACTAATGTCTATATTCCCTCTACATTCAGATTAATACTAAATGGACATTTTGATGAATTTATGCAGAACAATGTATATTAATATATACTTAATTCACTCACTTTATGCAGTTTAAAATTCCATACTGTACAAAGTAAAAAAGTGAGACAAGAGTAGATAAATTAGAATTCAAAAGAACAAGGAGATTATATATAAATTAATGAATAAAAAGACTGAATTAAATATAGAAATAAATATAAACACATATACAGATACATACAGTAACAATCATTTCTCCTTCATTGTACGTTAAAGTGAGGCATTGTACTGGTTGATGGCCACAGGTTGTTGGTCTGCAGCTTGATCCACCCATATGCTGTTACTTTCACTATGTTCTGTACGTGGGTCAGGGTCATGGGGGCTGGGGATTGACACTACAGGTAGATGAGGTACACCCTTGACAAGTCCCCAGTTTATCACAAGGCCAACACACAGAAAGATAAGTGAATCCATTGTTTAATTGAAAAATATAAAATTACATTTCAAGACAGTGGTAGAGTGGGTAGCGCTCTGGTTCGTGTCCCGCTCTGTGTGGACTCAAATCCAAGCACAAAAATGCAAACATTGCTCCTACGGGCAATGTTTGCATGTTGCATGCACTTCAGGTTAATTGGCCGTTCCAAATTGACCGTAGGTGTGAGTGTGTGTGTGCATGGTTGTCTGTGTCTCTATGTGGATCCGCGGTGCACTGGCGTCACGAGTTACCTACCCCTCACGCCCCCAGCCAGCTGGGAAAGGCTCCAGCTCCCCGCAACCCACCACAGCACGTGAAGCAGCAGATGATGAATGAATGAATGAATAAGATGGCAATACAAATATAATCACTTCTGACGTTATTTATTGATAGATAGATAATGTTCCAGGTTTCCATATTTTTTTCTTTCAAACAAGTTCTTGGTAAACCACTTGGTCCTTCAGTGACTCTTTAGTGCGCTGGTCTGCTATCATCATGAAGTGAAATTAATCTTTGGAAACTCAAACTATGATATCATCAAAATTTAGAGGAAAAGCTATGAAATTCCTGACACTTTCTGAGCTGGTAGGAATATCTCATTTTAAAATGAGACTGTGATTGCAGAAACAAGACTTTATCAGTCTGTCATTTTGATGTCCTTTGATCAGAAAGCAATCACACTTTTACTGTCCTCTTTGATACAAGGTTTTCTGAATTCTCTGAATCTCATGTTCATACAGATGAAAGTGTTTCCTCCTTTGAAAGTAATGTCTTCATGTTGTTTGACTCCGTTGCACAAATAAATCTATCCATCTATTTTCATTTTCACTGCTTTATTTGCTGTCGCTGGTCAAGGGGAGCTGGAGCCTGTCTCAGCTGGTTTAGGGTGTGAGGTGGGGTAAACTCCTGGCACAACACCAGTGCACCAGGAGCTACACAGAGACACAGACAAACATGCACACACACACACTCACTCCTATGGGCAATTTAGAAAGGCTAATTAACCTGAAGCGCATGTTTTAGGAGGTGAGAGGAAGTCGGAGAACCCGGAGAGAACCCATGCAGACATGGGGACAATATGCAAACTCCAAACAGAGTGGGACACGAACGCAGAAACGCTTTGCTGTGCGGTGACAGCGCTACCCACTGTGCCACCGTGCTGCCCTGTACAACTAAATAAACAGGATAAATTGCTTGTATCAAGTTCTGAAGGATCTCTTGGACAAACACCAATCTGTGAAAACTGCCCATGTACAATATTTATCCAATATGATTGGCAAGAACCTCCATAATCTCAGAGTTTATTTAGCACTATCTCTTTCACCCCAACCAGTAACTTTGAAGCATTTGCCTCTAAATATTATTTTTCCGGACTTCTTGTACAAACAAAGTACTTGATATTAGAATGAATATCCATCCACCTATATAACTTTTTCATTTTCATGTCTTTAACGAACTTTGCAAATTCAAACTCCTTGATCTCCATCATTGTAAAATAAAGCCAGCATATTATCTTTTCACTGAAGTCCCCCATCTGATCTCTCGAGATCACTCTCACCAAATTTCCAAAACAAGTTATTTATAACATCACTTCCAACATACTTTTCCATTTTCTCACTGGAGATCAGCCATGTTTTCATATCTTTCAAATATGCTGCTGTGTGACCACTTTGAAAAAAAGTAACCCAATATCAAAAGAAAAATCAATTTATCTTTCTTTTAAATTCATTGAAAAACTAGTCTATAATCAACTTTTATGAAACTTTGGTCAAAAGTGCTTCTCTGAATAATTCCAATCTGGTTTCAGGGGTAGTTTCAACAGTAGTCAACTTGCCTCACTGAAAATAGCAAATGACCTCCTCCTAGCTGCTGAGTCAGGTTACTGCTCTGTCCTCTTGCAACTTGATCTTCCTGCTGCCTTTGACATGATTGATCATTTAATCCTCATTCACAGATTAATTCAGTGTGTGGTGGTCTTAGGTTCTGCTTTTAATTTTTTGTTCAACATATCCTGTGTTTTTTCTTCAGGCTCCATGTCCTATGGTGTTCCCCACAGTTCCGTATTTTATTGTACTGTATTCTCAATCTATTTGCTGCTGCTTGGTCACATCATTTAAAAGAAGATAATCCTGGATGATGGAAACACTTTCTCCAGGTTAAAGAAAACAAAATCAAACACATTCAATTTCTGAGCACTTTGAAATGTCTGCTGCCATGATTAAGCGCTATATAAATAAAGCTTGATTGAACTTGATTGAAATTACATTCATTAGCTGATAGGTGAGATAACTGGAAATTAGATTACTGAATTTCCTCCGGGATCAATAAAGTATCTGTCTGTCTGTCTGTCTGTCTGTCTGTCTGTCTGTCTGTCTGTCTGTCTGTCTGTCTGTCTGTCTATCTATCTATCTATCTATCTATCTATCCATCCATCCATCCATCCATCCATCCATCCATCCATCCATCCATCCATCCATCCATCCATCCATCCATCCATCTATCTATCTATCTAACACACAGTCATGTGTAATATAAACCCTTGACGCACTACCAAATGGGAACATTTTATTACTATATAATCCCATTGCACGCAGTGTAGAAATGTCTGAGCACTTGAAGTCAGTAACTCTTCTTTTCCTTTCGGCTTTTCCCTTCAGGGGTCGCCACAGCGAATCAATTGCCTCCATCTAACCCTGTCCTTTGCATCCTCTTCTCTCACACCAACTACCTTCATGTCCTCTTTCACTGCATCCATAAACCTCCTCTTTGGTCTTCCTCCAGGCCTCCTGCCTGGCAGTTCAAAACTCAGCATCCTTCTATCAATATATTCACTATCTCTCCTCTGGACATGTCCAAACCATCTCAGTCTGGCCTCTCTGACTTTATCTCCAAAACCTCTAACATGTGCTGTCCCTCTGATGTCCTCATTCCTGATCCTATCCTTCCTGGTCACTCCCAGAGAGAACCTCAGCATCTTCATCTCTGCTACCTCCAGCTCTGCCTCCTGTCTTTTCCTCAGTGACACTGTCTCTAGACCAAACAACATCGCTGGTCTCACCACAGTTTTGTACACCTTTCCTTTCATTTTAGCTGAAACTCTTCTATCACACATCACACCTGACACTTTTCTCCACCCATTCCATCCTGCCTGTACACGCTTCTTCACCTCTTTTCCACACTCTCCATTGCTCTGGACTGTTGACCCTAAGTACTTAAAATCCTCCACCTTCTTGATCTCTTCTCCCTGTAACCTCACTCTTCCACTTGGGTCCCTCTCATTCACACACATGTACTCTGTCTTACTGCGGCTAACCTTCATCCCTCTCCTTTCCAGGACAAACATCCACCTCTCGAGCTTCTCCTCCACCTCTTCCCTGCTCTCACTGCAGATCACAATGTCATCTGCAAACATCATAGTCCATGGAGATTCCTGTCTAACCTCGTCTGTCAGCCTGTCCATCACCATAGCGAACAAGAAGGGGCTCAGAGCTGATCCCTGATGCAGTCCCACATCCACCTTGAACTCCTCTGTCACACCTACAGCACACCTCACCACTGTCTTACAGTCCTCATACATGTCCTGCACCGCTCTAACATACTTCTCTGCCACTCCAGACTTCCTCATACAATACCACAGTTCCTCTCTGGGCACCCTGTCATAAGCTTTCTCCAGATCTACAAAAGCTCCCTCTGGCCTTCTCTGTACTTCTCTATCAACATCCTCAAAGCAAATACTGCATCTGTAGTACTCTTTTTTGGCATGAAACCATACTGCTGCTCACAAATGCTCACTTCTGCCCTTAGTCTAGCTTCTACTACTCTTTCCCATAACTTCATTGTATGGCTCATCAGCTTTATTCCTCTGTAGTTGCCACAACTCTGCACATCTCCCTTGTTCTTATAAATGAGCACCAGCACACTTCTCCTCCACTCCTCAGACATCTTCTCACTATCTAAGATCCTGTTGAACAACCCAGTCAGAAACTCTACTGCCACCTCTCCTAGACACTTCCAAACCTCTACAGGTATATCATCAGGACCGACTGCCTTTCCACTCTTCATCCTCTTCAGTGCTCTCCTCACTTCATCCTGACTAATCTTTGCTACATCCTGTCCACAACAGTCACGTCTTCTAGTCTTTGTTCTCTCTCATTTTCCACGTTCATCAACTCTTCAAAGTACTCTTCCCATCTTCCCATCACACTGCTGGCAGTGTCTTGCCAACCGGTATAGATCAGTCTCTCCCTCCTTACTGTCCAACCGAGCATACAAGTCATCATAAGCTTCTTGTTTGGCCTTTGCTACCTCTACTTTCACCTTACGCTGTATCTCCCTGTACTCCTGTCTACTTTCCTCCGTCCTCTCAGTGTCCCACTTCTTCTTAGCTAACCTCTTTCTTTGTATACACTCCTGTACCTCCTCATTCCACTACCAAGTCTCCTTATCTACTTTCCTTCCAGATGACACACCAAATACTCTCCTACCTGTCTCCCTGATCACATTAGCTGTAGTTGTCCAGTCATCTGGAAGCACCTCCTGACCACCCAGAGCCTGTCTTAACTCCTTCCTAAAGGTCATGCAATACCCTTCCTTTTTTAGCTTCCACCATTTTGTCCTCTGCTCTGCTTTTGCCCTCTTCATCTTCCTCACCACCAGAGTTATCCTACACACCACCATCCTATGCTGTTTGGCTACACTCTCGCCTACCACTACTTTGCAGTCACTTCTTCTTCTTTTCCTTTTGGCTTTTCCCTTCAGGGGTCGCCACAGCGAATCAACCGCCTCCATCTAACCCTGTCCTTTGCATCCTCTTTTCTCACACCAACTACCTTCATGTCCTCTTTCACTACATCCATAAACCTCCTCTTTGGTCTTCCTCTAGGCCTCCTGCCTGGCAGTTCAAAACTCAGCATCCTTCTACCAATATATTCACTATCTCTCCTCTGGACATGTCCAAACCATCTCAGTCTGGCCTCTCTGACTTTATCTCCAAAACCTCTAACATGTGCTGTCCCTCTGATGTACTCATTCCTGATCCTATCCTTCCTGGTCACTCCCAGAGAGAACCTCAGCATCTTCATCTCTGCTACCTCCAGCTCTGCCTCCTGTCTTTTCCTCAGTGACACTGTCTCTAGACCAAACAACATCGCTGGTCTCACCACAGTTTTGTACACCTTTCCTTTCATTTTAGCTGAAACTCTTCTATCACACATCACACCTGACACTTTCCTCCACCCATTCCATCCTGCCTGGACACGCTTCTTCACCTCTTTTCCCCACTCTCCATTGCTCTGGACTGTTGACCCCAAGTACTTAAAATCCTCCACCTTCTTGATCTCTTCTCCCTGTAACCTCACTCTTCCACTTGGGTCCCTCTCATTCACACACATGTACTCTGTCTTACTGCGGCTAACCTTCATTCCTCTCCTTTCCAGGGCAAACCTCCACCTCTCTAGCTTCTCCTCCACCTCGTCCCTACTCTCACTGCAGATCACAATGTCATCTGCAAACATCATAGTCCATGGAGATTCCTGTCTAACCTCGTCTGTCAGCCTGTCCATCACCATAGCGAACAAGAAGGGGCTCAGAGCTGATCCCTGATGCAGTCCCACCTCCACCTTGAACTCCTCTGTCACACCTACAGCACACCTCACCACTGTCTTACAGTCCTCATACATGTCCTGCACCGCTCTAACATACTTCTCTGACACTCCAGACTTCCTCATACAATACCACAGTTCCTCTCTGGGCACCCTGTCATAAGCTTTCTCCAGATCTACAAAAACACAATGCAGCTCCCTCTGGCCTTCTCTGTACTTCTCTATCAACATCCTCAAAGCAAATACTGCATCTGTAGTACTCTTTTTTGGCATGAAACCATACTGCTGCTCACAAATGCTCACTTCTGCCCTTAGTCTAGCTTCCACTACTCTTTCCCATAACTTCATTGTATGGCTCATCAGCTTTATTCCTCTGTAGTTGCCACAACTCTGCACATCTCCCTTGTTCTTAAAAATGGGCACCAGCACACTTCTCCTCCACTCCTCAGGCATCTTCTCACTATCTAAGATCCTGTTGAACAACCCAGTCAGAAACTCTACTGCCACCTCTCCTAGACACTTCCAAACCTCTACAGGTATATCATCAGGACCGACTGCCTTTCCACTCTTCATCCTCTTCAGTGCTCTCCTCACTTCATCCTGGCTAATCTTTGCTACATCCTGGTCCACAACAGTCACCTCTTCTAGTCTTTGTTCTCTCTCATTTTCCACGTTCATCAACTCCTCAAAGTACTCTTTCCATCTTCCCATCACACTGCTGGCACCTGTCAATAGACTTCCATCCCTATCCTTAATCACCCTAACCTGCTGCACGTCCTTCCCATCTCTATCTCTCTGTCTTGCCAGCCTGTATAGATCAGTCTCTCCCTCCTTACTGTCCAACCTAGCATACAAGTCATCATAAGCTTCTTGTTTGGCCTTTGCTACCTCTACCTTCACCTTACGCTGTATCTCCCTGTACTCCTGTCTACTCTCCTCAGTCCTCTCAGTGTCCCACTTCTTCTTAGCTAACCTCTTTCTTTGTATACACTCCTGTACCTCCTCATTCCACCACCAAGTCTCCTTATCTACTTTCCTTCCAGATGACACACCAAATACTCTCCTACCTGTCTCCCTGATCACATTAGCTGTAGTTGTCCAGTCATCTGGAAGCACCTCCTGACCACCCAGAGCCTGTCTTAACTCCTTCCTAAAGGTCATGCAACACTCTTCCTTTTTTAGCTTCCACCATTTCGTCTTCTGCTCTGTCTTTGTCCTCTTCATCTTCCTCACCACCAGAGTCATCCTACACACCACCATCCTATGCTGTTTGGCTACACTCTCACCTACCACTACTTTACAGTCACTGATCTCCTTCAGGTTACATCGTCTACACAAGATGTAGTCTACCTGTGTGCTCCTACCACCACTCTTATAGGTCACCCTATGTTCCTGCCTCTTCTGGAAATAAGTATTCACTACAGCCATTTCCATCCTTTTTGCAAAGTCAACTACCATCTGTCCTTCTGCGTTCCTCTCCTGGATACCAAACCTGCCCATCACTTCCTCATCACCTCTGTTACCTGCACCAACATGTCCATTGAAGTCTGCACCGATGACAACTCTCTCACTTCTAGGTATGCTCTGCATCACTTCATCAAAGTCCAACCAGAATTTCTCCTTCTCCTCCAGCTCACATCCTACCTGTGGGGCATACCCACTAACAACATTGAACATCACACCTTCTATTTCTAGCTTCAGACTCATCACTCTATCCGACACTCTTTTTACCTCCAGGACATTCCTAACAAACTCCTCCTTCAAGATAACTCCTACTCCATTTCTCTTCCTATCTACACCATGATAGAACAACTTGAACCCTGCTCCTAAACTTCTAGCCTTGCTACCTTTCCACCTGGTCTCCTGGACACACAGTATGTCTACCTTCCTCCTCTGCATCATGTCGACCAACTCTCTACCTTTTCCTGTCATAGTTCCAACATTCAGCGTCCCTACTCTTAGTCCTATACTCTTGGCGCTCCTCTTCTCTTTCTTCGTGCGAACGCACTTTCCTCCTCTCCTTCTTCGACCAACAGTAATCCAATTTCCACCGGCGCCCTGTAGGTCAACAGCGCCGATGGCGGTCGTTGTTAACCCGGGCCTCGACCGATCCGGTATGGAAGTCATATGTTTGATTCGCATCTTTGATTTGGCAAAAGTTTTACGCCGGATGCCCTTCCTGACGCAACCCTCTGTATTTATCCGGGCTTGGGACCGGCACAATAAGACACTGGCTTGTGCCCTCTTGCGGCTACATTACTACTTTGCAGTCACTGATCTCCTTCAAATTACATCGTCTACACAAGATGTAGTCTACCTGTGTGCTCCTACCACCACTCTTATAGGTCACCCTATGTTCCTGCCTCTTCTGGAAGAAAGTATTCACTATAGCCAGTTCCATCCTTTTTGCAAAGTCAACTACCATCTGTCCTTCTGCGTTCCTCTCCTGGATACCAAACCTGCCCATCACTTCCTCATCACCTCTGTTACCTGCCCAAACATGTCCATTGAAGTCTGCACTAATGACAACTCTCTCACTTCTAGGTATCTCTGCATCACTTCATCAAAGTCCAACCAGAATTTCTCCTTCTCCTCCAGCTCACATCCTACCTGTGGGGCATACCCACTAACAACATTGAACATCACACCTTCTATTTCTAGCTTCAGACTCATCACTCTATCCGACACTCTTTCTACCTCCAGGACATTCCTAACAAACTCCTCCTTCAAGATAACTCCTACTCCATTTCTCTTCCCATCTACACCATGACAGAACAACTTGAACCCTGCTCCTAAACTTCTAGCCTTGCTACCTTTCCATCTGGTCTCCTGGACACACAGTATGTCTACCTTCCTCCTCTGCATCATGTCAACCAACTCTCTACCTTTTCCTGTCATAGTTCCAACATTCAACGTCCCTACTCTTAGTCCTATACTCTTGGTGCTCCTCTTCTCTTTCTTCGTGCGAACGCACTTTCCTCCTCTCCTTCTTCGACCAACAGTAATCCAATTTCCACCGGCGCCCTGTAGGTCAACAGCGCCGATGGCGGTCGTTGTTAACCCGGGCCTCGACCGATCCGGTATGGAAGTCATAGGTTTGATTCGCATCTTTGATTTGGCAAAAGTTTTACGCCGGATGCCCTTCCTGACGCAACCCTCTGTATTTATCCGGGCTTGGGACCGGCACAATAAGACACTGGCTTGTGCCCTCTTGCGGCTACATTACTTGAAGTCAGTAACTATTAATATTTAATATGTCTTAATATCTATGGGTGTATTTACACCTCACTATACATAATTGCAGAACTGTGTCTGCTTTTACAGACTGGGATGCAGTATACACTTAGAGATCCATCAATTAGAGATCTATGTAGGATGTGATCTGTTGGATCGATTGTCCCCCCCTCTAGTTTTTACATGTTTACCTCTGCTAAATGATTTTTATCCTCAATTAAAATAATTAAATTAATTAAATATATATATATATATAATTAATTAATTAATATATATAATTAATATATATAATTAATTAAAATATATATATGAAATAACAGGCAGGTTGTGACAGAGTTTTCTTACAGGAAGCCTGTAATATACATTTCTGGCTCTAACTTTCAACCTGACCTGAAGTGTCTTCAGTCTCGATGTTGGTGAATGTCTTCATGAACATAAAAACATTGTGGGATCATTTCCTGCACAGAAGTTCACAGAGATGTGGAGAAAAGAAAGAGGAAACGCTGCAGATGATGCGCCAACAGGAAAGAAGAAAACCACATGAAGTCTTATGTCAGAGAAAACTGTTCACTTAATTAGTCTGAGATTTGCAGAATCATTTTTGAACTGACATGAAATCTGAAAAATCTGAATCAATGGGTTGTTAATTTTACATTTTACAGACCGTTAGCATTAAGCTTAATCCTCTTTCCATGTTCACGTGATCAGCCCTTATCCATGATCCTGAAGACTAAGTAGGCAATCTGAATTATCTTCATCTTCCACATTGTTGCCATCACAGAAAATTAAATGTTTTGTGTTTTATTTTTAAGTTTGTGTTAAATATTAATGTTCAATTGTTCTGAGTTGAAACACACAGACACAAACACAGACACACACACACACACACACACACACACACACACACACACACACACACACACACACACACACACACACACACACACGCACGCACACACATACAAGAGCTTTTGTTACATTTTATATTTTCTAACCATAATGCCCACCTAGAATATATATGTGCAGCAAAACAGCATTGGAGCTACAAAACTTCCAGGTGGTTCCAAATAGAGAATGGTTAGAGGTCGCATGCTTAACAAAATGATGTAATTTTGGAATAATTTCTGCCTCTTGTTAATAATAAAATAAAATAATGGTCCAAAATCACCAATGATAAGCTGTTCAAGTCAACATCTTAAACCCAGCTCCCTTGTCCTGTTTGGAAAGGCTTTCTGCTTCAGTAGATCACTGCCTCTGTTCATTATCAATCAATCAATCAATAAATCAATCCATCAGTCAATCAATCAATCAATTAATCAATCAATCAATCAATCAATCAATCAATCAACTTTTATTTATATAGAACTTAATCACATTTGAAGACATTTCAAAGCGCGTTACAGATAGAAAGCCAACAATGCCCTCCAGAGCAAGCATAAGCGACTGTGGCGGGGAAAAACTCCCTCATTCAGGAAGAAACTCTGGCGGGCGGTCATCCGCCTTGACCTGTTGGTTGGAAAAGAGAAATACATTGGGGAAGGAGATAGGTCAAGTAAAAGAGACAGAGGGAGAGAGAGAGAGTGAGAGAGTGGCAGATTGGCCAGTTTGAGTTTAATGTCCATAGTGCTCTGTCGTTGAATTGGGGGCGGGATTTTCAGGCCTTTGGATATCCTGTTTTCCATCCGCTTTGTCCACCTGTGGAACAGAGGCACAAAGACAGCGGCAGTGTCGTGCAGAAAAAGAGTGTGATTTGACAGTAATAATAAATTTTGGGAGCATAGAAAGATAAAGAAAGAAGTGACAGAAGCTCCAGAGTATCTCCCTTTAACGGGAGAGACGGAGAAAAATACCCTCAGCAGCCTAGGCCTATAGTAGCATATCTAGTGGGGGGGGTGTTATTTCAATTGTAGGTTCTATCAAAGAAGAGGGTTTTTAATCTACTCTTAAATAAGCTGAGAGTGTCTGCCCCCCGGACCAAGGCAATAGGTGTTTAGGGCCAGATATTGTGCAACCACGTTCAGGTTGTCTGTGCTATCATGCACCTTCAGCACTTCCTGATGCCGCAAATGATTCAAAGACTGCAAATGATTTTGTTGTACTGGAAAATACAATATGGTGACATTCTGAAACATTTTGTGTCTCGAAACAGTGAGCATTGAAATGCTACCTAATATGTTATTGACACCTCCTCACCAATATATTTGAATAAGCTCACTTGAAAAACTCTCACGCTGTCACGCTGTCACCAACTCCACCAACTACCTGTCAATCAAGCGCCCAATCAATCACGGCGCATCTGCCAGAAGGAATCATGTAAACAATATGGTATAAGGCATTTCTTATTTTAGGAGAAGAAATAACTATATATGGACTTCCCAGTTAACATAATTTTAGAGTGTCATAACTGCTCCAACTATTTTCATGTTTTTGAGCAGAGTCCAAACGCAGGAACGACACAGAAAACGACAACGAATTTTCAGTGAAACTCCGACTGTAAGAGAGGAATTGATTGCGTCACAAAAAGAGAAGTACTACTTAGCCACATCCAGTGAATGCCAAGCACAAAAGGAAAATCGGCAAGAAAAAGAAAGGTGGGTTATACAAAAAGTATGCTATACATTCAGTGGGTTAAAGCCTATCAACCAATAAGCATTTTACCATTTTTATTTACTATCTATCTTGCTCCATAGAATAAGGTAGCTATTTATTCTTTTCATATGTTTTGTATGAAATCTGAAATTATTGTTTTATCATGGAATTTCCACGTGTTGCCGCTAGTATTAGTTTATTTGGAGTGTGGAAACATTACGGAGAGAAAAATAAGATTTGAATATTAAGAATTGTTCAGATCTTCCTTTGATGTGTTAAAACAAAGAAGTGGGGATCTGAAACAGATGACCTATAAAAAAATCTAAATTACTACCACACTTCATAAAATCCACACTATTTATGATGTCGGTGAATGTTTGATTCTGTATCTGGGTTTGAAAACATGACTATAAAAGCAACATGGTCCACGCAAATGGTTTTCTTAAAGGGCCCGTGGGCTTTGTGCTATTTATTTATCTCTGGAGAAATCTATATTTCATGTAATGCTTTGTTCAGAGAAAAGCAGTACCACTTGGTAGTATACAGGACATTTATTTAAAATTTAAATTGTCATTGGACTGTCACATTGTCTCACAATGTAAAAAAAAATATTTAAAGTTCCAATTTCCAACTGAAAAAATGTTCAGCTGCTGACTTACGTTATGTAAGTCTCGTAACTGTGTACACTGGCTGCCCTGTATCTGATTAGCTGCATCAACAATTTTACAAAGACATCAAGAACTGGGAAAAAGTCATGGAATGCATAAGGAAATGGCTAAATATAACAATACCTGTATCACCAAGAACATGTCTATAAGGGGATCAAAAGGAGCTGCACAGTGCATCAAAATATGACTTGACAGTGGTGAAAGTAGGTACTGTTACAGCTGCTTGAGTGATCCTCAGACTTTGGAAAAGCACGTCATCTCCAGATGTTAAGAAGTAGAAGGACTGTATGCTGTATGCTGATATCACAGACACAGCCAGACACAGCCAGACACAGCCAGACACAGCGACGAAGGTAAGAACTTTAAAAAGACATGGGACCGCTTATTTGCCTGCAAGAGCTGACTGTTGGGAACATGTGTATTTTTGTTATACATATCCTTATTGGTGACTCTGTCTGTTTGTGTTGGTGTGAATGTTGGAGGTTAACGTTGTGTTTTGTTTTGCTTTGTTAAAAATAACAACATCAATAAAAAAAAAACTGTAATGAAAAAAAGAGAACAACAACTGAATTTACGGCTCCTTCGTTCCCGTAGCCAGTGGCTGGCGTTGCATTTGAAGTCTGGCATTGCAGGAGATGTAGTGGCAACTTTTACAGAGTTCTAATCAATGGAGTATGTTGTTTTGTATATCATTCAAATCTGAAACAGATTTTCTTCTTTTCAGTTTTCAAGAAACCTACATTGCTGTTATATATTTACATTTAAGTTTCAGTCTGTTTTATTGAAATGGACAGTGTTTGGGATGACCCATTCAATTTGACCTACTGCTTGTTTTTGACTCAGACAGCAAGCTAGCTTGACCATGATTCACCTGTACAAGTGGAAAACAAGCAGAAGGTCAAATCGAATGGGTCATCCCAAAACAGATTAAAAGTTAAATGCAAATATATAACAACAATATTGGTTTCTTGAAAAATTAGAAAATCTGTCTCAATTTACTGTCAAATATCTTATGTTCATTGATATATAGGGCATTATTCTATGTTTTTGTATTTTTCCCTAACCCCTGTCACAGCATTTTTTTGCTAGCTGTTTTGTGGACTACAGTCTGTATCTGTGAATTATTATTTTTTATATTTTTACAGGAGTGACTCTAGCAGAACTTACTTTTTATTGAATATTATTACAAATCCCAGTGAATTTCATGCAGGTCATTATATGCATGATTGAGTGTTTTCTTTATTCCAAATTATTGAAAAAAAGAGAATAAAGTTAGCAATAGTTGTTTTCAATACAGTACTTTTAATACTTTCCTTACAGTGTCATCAGATTTAAATTACAGCATTAACTCATGCAGAGAATTACAGAGAACTGGACTGGACTCACTCCTGTGAGTCGCCGCACAGCAAGGCGGTTTCATGTTCGCGTCCCACTCTGTGCGGGGCTTGCATGTACTCCCCATGTCTGCAATGGTTCTCTCCGTGTTCTCTGGCTTCCTCCCACCTCCAAAAACATGCACTTCAGGTTAACTGGCTGTTCCAAATGGCCCGTAGAAGTGAGTGTGTGTGTGCATGGTTGTCTGTCTCTGTGTGGCTCCGCGGTGCACTGGCGTCATGCCCAGAGTTTCCCCTGCCTCATGCCCTCAGTCAGCTGGGATAGGATCCAGCTCCCAGCGACCCACTTCATCCACCCACAGTGGATGAAGCAGTAGGTGATGAATGATAAATGGATGAAAATTCGCAGATACAAACAGTGAATCATAGGTAGGACAGTAACAAGGTGTCCCTTGTGACAAAACAGCTAACAAAAACATGCTCCAACTGGGTTCAGAAAAAATATATAAAAATATAGAATAATGATCTATACATAAATAAACATAGGACATTATTTGACAATGAGTAATCGTTTCCAGAGGCCACAACTGTTAGTGACTCCATTTAAATTATATCTAAATTTATAATCCATGGATCAGAATATATCACACATTATAGTCAAACAGAAAAAAAATATTTCTAAAAAGAGTGTCTGGGGTGGAATTTGAAAATTACACTTAGGTGAAAGTATATATTGTGAGAAAATGTACTTTTAAGTGTCAAAAGTAAAATTAGTGAACACTGCTGTCAGGCAGAATGTCTCCTTTAAGTAATAACATATCAATGTATCACAAAAACATTTTATTTTTGGAATATATTTCAGAGGCTGAACACCGTGAAGCTCCCTGCTTCATAAGTATGTGACTAGTGATTTGTCGATAATGCCATTTATATGTTTGTACTACTTAAAAATTAATTGTGGTTTATGTCTTCATTTCTTCAGGTGGCATCCCTGTTGCAGTTAACAAACAATGCCTGTGTGGGAAGTGACCTCATATTCCTAGTAATAAACTGTGAATGCATAATTACCAATTATCACCTGCTTTGCCAATTATCACCTACTTAATGCAACTTACTTTACATAACGTTCAAACAATAAGCAATTGTAGCAATTAGATCTTATAATTTGCAAGCAATTTTAACTGCGTCACACAGTTTCATTGACGTCTGAAGGGTGGGTGGTAATTATTGTGAATGACTCAACAGAAAAAATTAGCAAATGGTGCAGTCACACATTGCGCTGAAGAATACATTTATCCAACTACCAGTCTAAGTTAAAAATTAGAAAAAGATAGCTGGCTCAGGGGAAGTATAACTCATGGTGTCCCTGTCGATGTTAACCAGCTCGACATTATCATAACAAATCTGGTCCCTTTTTCTCTTTTGTTGAATTTAGCATTGACTGAGACACAGATTCATAAGGGAGGTGTCTGTTGGCCCGTGAAAATGTATTTTTATGTTTGACAAATGCTCTTGCCCTAGTAAGAGTCATTAGAAATCATAATTTGTGTTTCCCATGTTCTTTGTTAGATTGAAAAAATCCTAAAAAGGAATGTTGCAATGTTCAAAAAAGAAAGAAAGAAGGATTTTTTTTTCTTTTCCCAAAGTCTACTACACATATTTCATCAAAATCCATTCACTTGCAGAGCTATTCATAGAGAAATAAGGAAGCTAATAATGTCATAGATACAACAGATGACCAGCATTTTTATACATTAGAATTAGAAGTTACTAAGCAGAATTTGAGAATTTGACTATGTTGAGAAGCAATGAAATTTAAAGACAACTTATTATACCCAGTTTTAACTATTGGGGTCAGCTCAAACTCCCAATATTTTGAAGAAAATAGAGTACAGTTGTGTCAAATTATTGCATTTTGTTCAGATAAGATGCATATATGTATTACTTAGATAATGTTTGAACATAACATTATCATACCAAATCAGTTAAACTTTAGGGATATCAATCCGTCTGTTCTGGAAGTGCAAGTGATAATCAATCAATTTTACCTGCTTTGGTTCAGATGAAGGCTTGCTTCTACGGTCACAACTTTGTGTCACCATCAATCTTCCAGTCACTAGTACCTGATTTTCAATCCAATGTGTGTGCATGAAGGGGAGTTTCCTCCTTTCAAAAAGCCAAGGACTGTGGGGTCCACCCAGCTCCTGAATAAACTTTCCCTGGTGAAGCAAGAGGATTACAAACTGCCCTAAATAGTAGCAAGGCAAAGAAACCTCTTTGCTTTCACTGTCATCAAATCATTTTATAATGAACATGAAATATTGCATTTTTCTCCTATCTTGTGTGAAGACAAGCATTATCAGCTCACAATGTTGTTACAGACTAGGCAACATGTAATAAACAAATGGCAGGAGTGGGAGATTATTATATTGATGCTTACATACTATAGTAAGCAGATGTGACCTTTAACATGTATCAATTCAATTTTTGGAAATGTTTTCCTTTGAATGAGGATGAATTCCACAAGGGCCATGCATGTTTGCTTATGCGCTTCTATTACCGATCGTGTTTTGATTTATCACAAAAAACAAGATTTGGATTTTGATGTAATGATTCTTTTAGTAAAACTTGGGCTGAGTAAAAGTCCAAATGCCTGAATTGATTTTTTGAGACGTGAAGCCTTGTGAAATATGCGTGTGGGTTTTTCTCTAGCCAAACCTATCTTCTGTGAAACAAGATTGTAGATTATATAAACATGTATCAAATGTAAAAACCCAAAGCACAAGAAGTGAGTACATTTTCATGTCACTGATTATTAAGGAGGTTATGAAAAACCATTTGATGTGCCAGGAATGTGGTGGTGTAAGTGGCTTAGCAAAAACCTAATTACGCTGTGTCCTAGAGCTTTCCTCTCAAATTCTTCCCTACAATAGTACACTACTCTACACTGGAGCAGCAACAAGTTTGCACTGCATTTAACATCTGTAGCATCAACATGACCACTGGTTTCTAACGTACAGAGATTTAAACTGCAAGTGTGTAAACTGATACAGCTAAACACTTCCGCAGGGCCTTTACATCCACAGAGAGGGCAAATGACAGCACACAGAATAGAACAAAATATAAATTCTTTCGTAGATGACATGTCATGAGAAGATTGTGTTTTCTGATTTGGTCTTTCTTTTGCTGCTTCAACAATCTTGTGTTGAATGCTCATCATGGAGATTTGTTGTGCCTGTGCTGCACATTGACAAGAAATTTGTAGTGAAGTTAATATTAATCAAAAGGCATTTATATAGGCTGTGTGCAAGTACAGCTGGCATTCTTTTACAATGTGATATACATCATCATTGTCACTTGGGAAGTATTCCTCGTGTACATATGGAGTATGTAACTGAGATGTGTCAATGCATTAGAGAACATGTAGATCAAAATACAGGACTTAGATGCATTAAAACAACGGGCAGGAAAAAGTCAAAATACCAGTACTTTAACAAAAACTAAGGAGTAGCACAAGCAAGAAGCAAAAACAAAATCCAAACTTAATCAGATAAATTCACAAAACAAAATCCATGAAAGGAACAGTCGTAAAAAGGTACGCAGGTAACAAACTGACAGTGCTTGTGCTGCGCAAGCAATCACATGGCCTGAGCAGACAGCGTGAGGAGACAAGTGCAGGGAAGAGCAGAGTGCAGACAACGGAGACCAGGTGGAAACAATCACTCACTTACAGTGGAGGAAAAACTCGAGAAATGTAGACATCATCACAGGAAGGAGAAAACACAAGATGATTACTGCAAAATAAATCAAAGTATAATTAAACTCAAAACTATGACAAGATCACATAATCTCATCTCAAACTTCAACTTTCCATATGTACACAAATCTTTCAGATTGTCTATTTAAGGTTTTTCTGTAACCACTTATGTACAGAGTCAGGATGATAGAGACTGTCACAGCTGACATTGTGAAAGAAGGAAAGTTACCATTTGATCGCGATAAAATAATTCACACTCACGTCTACATTCAAACAATTTAGAGTATCCAATTTGCGTACACTGAGGCTATGGTAAGATATCTAATCATTTGCAGAGAACCATGCAAACATGGGGAGAACACGTTAACTCCAATCAGAAAAATCTCAAACAACCTTCTTCCTATTGTATGAGGTGAAAAGTGCTCCCTACCATGCCACCATTCTGCCCTGTTTGATATCACATTTCAGTCCATGTTTCCAATTGCACAATTAAGTTTTTACTTCCATAAAATTTCTGTTTCTGGCCAGTGTTAGGGGATTAGCGTTATTTAAGTACATCCAGATTGCTTTTCATCAAAAACAGCATTAGAGATAAGTTATCCCCATTAACTGAATTTTCACTGATTGTGTATCTAAGAAAAAATTATACTTTCAAAGGTAAAAAGAATAATCTGTTAATATGCTTAAAACTGTCACTTTATGAAATATATCTTTCCAGTGTGTGGCTAATATGTTTAAAATGACATTAAACATTTATTCAGAAACTATCATCTTAAACAAATCCCATTCATAGACTGAGGTAATTTGGAGAAAACCAACAGTAACCATTTGTCAGTCAATCAGTCATCTTCAGATTACCACCGCTATATTCGCCGCAGCGGGTCACGGGGAGCTGGAGCCCATCTCAGCGGCATAGGGCGTGAGGCGGGGGACACTCCGGGCACGACGCCAGTGCACCGCGGGTAACCATTTGTAAAGAGAAGAATACTCTAGTTTTTTTGTTGTTGTTGTGATTAGAACGTTAATCAATTCTTGTGTGATAACAATGATAATAAAATTGTATGTATGTCCGTCTCCTCAAATCCCATCAAAAAAAAATGAATGATTGAAATCTCCCACCTGCTTCGCGTGTGTGTGTGCGTGTGTGTGTGTGTGTGTGTGTGTGTGTGTGTGTGTGTGTGTGTGCGTGTGTGTGCGTGTGTGTGTGTGTGTGTGTGTGTGTGTACAATCATACATATATGAACAAACACACACACGCACACACAGACACACATTAATTGACTTAATTTAAGTCAAAATCTTTACATTTAACTTAATTTAAGTCAGACGTAAGGATTTTAAGTCAAATATAAACTCCTTCTAATGTAACTTTGCACAACATGACAAGGTTTTTTAAAATTGCACAATATATTAGTGTGCTGACACAGAAATGGTATCATCTTGAGGCACATTTTTACATTTTCATTCATATTTATTTAATATTTAATTTAATTTTCTGCTATGATAGAGGTTCACATCTTATCACATCACACACAAATAGTAGTGAACACATCTGGACAAAAAATTTCTGGTTTTGTGCTTTGTTTTGTTTACTCTAATTTCCATTCATAGCTGTAAAATCTTGATCTTGTGGCTTTAATGAGTAAAAGAGATCCACTTATTGAACACTGCCAGTATTGTGCTTCAGATCTTTATAGGCTGACGCCAATGTGTAATAAAACCACGGATAAATGTTTGTATAAATTAATGGTGTCGCTTTCTCACTCACTTCTTTGAAGGTTAATGGTAAAATTATTCAACTAATTCTTATTCTTGGACTTGAGGAAGTGATTCAAACAGTCTTGATCATTGTAGTATAATTCAATTGAAAGCAGTGCAATTTTTTATCCTAAAAACTGCACTAGTCTAAAATAACAAATACAGAAAATGATCAGTATGTAGACAGATGTTTCAGATCACAATTTAGTAAATGTTTCTATCTATCTATCTATCTATCTATCCATCCATCCATCCATCCATCCATCCATCCATCCATCCATCCATCCATCCATCCATCCATCCATCCATCCATCCATCCATCCATCCATCCATCCATCTAACTATCTATCTGTATGTCTGTCTGTCTGTCTATCTATATATCTATCTATATCTATCATCATAAAATTACATTCAGAAAACTTTACTCAGTCCATAGTGTATGTCTCAGATCACCCAGCCATTCATTGCTCTTATATATATAAATACAGTATGTCATGAGATTATTGCACTAGCTCTACTGTGCATTAACAGAGTTCCCTGCTATTTCCTTTGACGTGCAGGTGCACTCTCAGCAAGTTCATTTTCAGTGACATGTCCAGTAACAAACGTGTCACTGCTTAACAATACGCTAAAATGTGTTTCTAAAAAAAAGGGAGGGGGGGCTTTATAGTTACAGGATTTCAACTCATAATTTGATCAATGCTGCCTCAGCCGTGTTTTGGTTTTCCACAACTTAACTCTGTGATCACTGAATGTATTTATTTCAGTTTGTGATGCTGGCTGCTCTTGGGAGGTATTGACAGTGGGAAGTGTGTGTGTCATGTGTGTAGTGTGTGTGTGGGTGTGGGTGGGCTTCCCGCTTATTGTATTTGGAGGAGTCCGATGGGAAGACGTGTTTGACACTGGTTGTGATTGCCTGAATATTTTGGTGCCACTTTCCAGAGAGCAGAAGAGTAAAAAGTTTGTGTGCTGATTGTTTGTGTGACCCACACTGTGCCACACTTTGTGGAATCAGCATGTGTTGTAAATGTCTGTGATGGATAAAGGAGAAGCTCTGATAATATTTGGGGTGGGAGTGGCACAGGTGGTAGAACAGGTCGTCCAATGATTTTAGGATTGGCGCTGCGACTCCTGCTCCCCTAGTCAACTGTCATTGTGTCTTTTGGCAGGACACACTACCGTTCTTGTCTCCAGTGAGGGACTCACTGCTGTGTGAATGTGTGTGATCGTTCCAGTGGTGGTCAGAGAGGCCATTGGCGCAGATTGGCTGCCACGTTGCCATCAGTTTGCCCCAGGGCAGCGGAGGCTATACGTGTAGTTTACCACCACCAAGTATGAATGAGGAGTGAATGAATAATGGAACCACTGCAAAGGGTTTTTACACACACACACACACACACACACACACACACACACACACACACACACACACACACACACACACACACACACACATAGACACACACATTATTTGACTTAATTTAATTCATAATCTTTATATTTAATTTAATTTAAGTCACACGTAAAGATTTTAAGTCAAATATAAACTCCTTCTAATGTGACCTTGCATGACATAAAGTTCTTTTAAAATTGCACAATATAGTAGTGTACTGACTGATATCTGCACTCCCACTGGGACTCATCACTCACCCTGTGTGATGTAAGGATGAATATGCTAAAGTAAACACTAACATTTACAATATAAAAGGTGCCAAACCTATAGGATGAGTCAGTGTCTCTTGTGAAAAAGTTGATAAAAGACAGCACTTTGTAAAAACACAAACCAGTTTTCTTGTTCGGGGACAATGACAGATTTTGTTCTCCACTGGGAAACAGCAGAGGCCTTTATTTCCATGAGGACAGGGGAAATAATTATCTTCAGAAGTGTCAGCTTTCACATTTCTCACCTGCGATGGTATCAAGTGTACTTTGAACAAGCTTGTGTTTGGTTAAAACTAGCCTTGCGCAGAATGGGTGGGGTAATTTGTTTGAACAGACAAGGTGAAATCTCCTCTTGGGATACAAGCTCAGACAAAGAGCAGACTTGAATGGAATTTTTTACCTCTGATACTGAAGAGATTGCATGCGAATGGACTTCCCACTCTTTGGAAATAAGTGATTTGAGTCTTTGCCGAAACCGCAATGGAGGCGACTAGCGATACCACAAAAATCCTGGAGAGGGGTCCTGAATACCTTCGAAAGCAAATGGAGCTCGAGGGTGAAACAAAAGGACATATGAGTGCAGTGGAGAGGCTCGCAGCGAGCAAACCGATATATGTCAAAAGTCAACAAGTGGTCAACTCGACTCAGGAGCCGGTGATTTGTCTCAGCTCTGCCTCTGTGAGTAGTGCTGGATCCTCGACTTGGGGTTTGAACCGGGGGAATGCAGTGAAAGAGAATAACTCAACGGACCCGACATGTGGTGAACAAAGCTCACCAGAGCAAGTACGTCGGTCCAGCTCCAAAAAAAGACCAGACTCCCTCCTGCTTTACAGACAGAAATGTGAGTTACTAAGAGGATCAGTAAATGATCGGAAACATCATGTAAAACGTAAGTTGCTGCTCAGCTCTGTGACCAAAAGTGTTCCTTTACCTGAGGCAACAGAAAAAGACTACAATGCTGCTGGAAACATGGAAAAAGTCACCAAGCCTGAGGGGACGGCAAAGGAATGCAGCTCAAATGAAGTTAACTCTCATTCACAGAGGAAGGGAAATGAGAAAGCAGATCACAGATTCTCTGGGACAAAAGGAGCAGCTAGAAATGTGAATAAATCTGCCAATCTCCTGATGGTTCCTGAGTGTGAGAGGAGGTCTGGTAAAGGGGTTGGTCGTTCTCACTCTGACATTAGTTCCAGGTATTCCAAAAACTTTGCAGACTTCGATGCATTTTTCAAGTACTGTGGGTTGGGAGGGGAGGTTATCGAGTCTTTGGGGAAGGAGAACTTCTCTGCACGATCTGATGAAATTGCAATAAACATTCGGAGCGTAAGCATTTCTACGTCAGAGGGCAGCTTCACCAGGTACAGCAGCAACAGCAATGGGCTACTGGAGGATGAGTTGCATGAGAAAATACGTCAAGGGACGTCAGTTATTGAGCGCAATGCGAGGATCATCAAATGGCTGTACAGCTGTAAGAACGCTACAGAGTCGGGAAAACGACTGAGAGACCTGGAGTGAGACGATTGTTCTCGTCTACAGAGACCACATGATCCAAAGGCTTTGGGATGGATGTCCATTTAACACAATTTATCACAGAACTTACATCACAACATGAATGTGTGAGTCTTTTTGTCTCTATGTGCGACACACTTTTTCCACACATTGCATGTGTGTGCCAGCTTCAGCCTTCAATACACATTTGCATCACCTCAAACTTGTCAGAATCTCACTGTTATCCATCACATAGGGGACCACAGAGAGCATCACGTCATACACAGAGAAAGTCAAACACAAACAAAATAGCCCTGACTACTAACTTACATTTAATTCAAAAACTGAATGCATGTATTCAACTGAAAGGAACATGATGGATACACAAATACAGAGTGGAGAAAAATTCAATTTTTAGCAAAAACTATATTGAGCAAAAATGATACATTTGACAAAAGAATCTAAATGACAACCATCCATAAATAACCACACAGTTTTGTATTTTCTTGAATCAATCAATAAAAAAAATCTAAATAGAAAGTGTTAACAGCAATTCTAGATAAAGACTTAGCCTTCATATTATTGCATATTTATCAGCACAAGCATGAAAGCACCCTTAAGTCATAATCAACCTAATCCGCCTCTTAAGGTCATAACCGAATGAATGTAGTCATTTCTCTCTCTCTCTCTCTCTCTCTCTCTCACACACACACACACACACACACACACACACACACACACACACACACACACACACACACACACACACACACACACACACGTACACACACAAGCCAAGGTTGTAAACTGGAAGGGAAAAAAGCTACAGACTCAACCTGTTAAACAGAACTCCCTCCCCGCCTGTTGTGCTTTTACATACAGAGGGAGTATTTATGTTTTTTACACGAGAGTAGACTTCAGTCAGACAAACACACCTGTCATTTCTTTGTGGGTCGTCTGCCGAGCATCAAGGCAAGTCATGTCTTGCCCTCACCGCACACGTTAGTTTCCAGAAGTAACAGTTAACCTCAACACTCAGATGAAAATACAAGTAGCACAATAGACTGCCACTTCCAGATTACTGACTGACAATGTGGTTTCCTCGCATTGCTGTCGGCATGTAAGTGTGTTTTTAGTGAGACTTTTATCATGAAAAAGTAATCAAAGATCATTTTTACCCCAAACAACTTCAGTCCTTGTTTGCAGCTGCCTATGTAACACTAGTCTGTATCAAAGCTTTGTATAGTTTTTTAAACCTATATACAACTTCACTTGTCTGTTTATGTATTCTTTTCTTAAATTATTAGTTGCTTGGATTTTATTAAGGTTGTGTGCATGTCTCAATCTATAAAGGCTAAGATAATAGATTCAGACTGATGACATTTTGACAATATCAAAAATGTGTCAGTTTTTTCCACCACTGTTGGTAAATATATGGAACCGATCATTTTAAAAACCAAATTCATGGAAAATAAATATGTGCAGTTATAGTACTGTTATTTCAATGAAGAATATTGATGTGTTGTACATTAGTAAGGTTTAAAGAACAGAAAGTGAATGTGAGAATAAAATATTATTGTCTACTGCTGGTGGTGAACTGGTAACCTGTCCAGACTGCACTGGGCAGGTTCCTTCCTCATCCCATGACCATTCAAAGGATGGATGGATGGATGGATGGATGGATGGATGGATGGATGGATGGATGGATGGATGGATGGATGGATGGATGGATGGATGGATGGATGGATGGATGGATGGATGGATGGATGGATGGATGGATGCAAACTCAAACTCTTAACACCTATTATTAGTGCAGTCATACTAACCTCAGTAACATTATGTATGCAGGACTTCCAAAGCTCACAGGAATAATTACACACAAGGCAATCTGAATCAGTGCTTGACATGCAATGTACTATTTAAGTGATTTTAGGAAAACAAAGCAATAGAATTACATTGTATTTTTCCTTCTAAGCCTATCTAATGATAACAGCTGATGAAAGTATACCAAAAAAGTATATCTTTTTTGTAGAACTTGAAATATGTGTGTTCAGTGACATATATTCCCCACAACCAAAAAAATTTAATTTGCGCTAATGTGAATAAACAGCACTATAGTAATATAATAGCAGACTTGTATGGAAATGATCTAAGGTCAAATTTGTTTAAAAATGTAGAAATTGCTCTGATAAAAAAGCAAAATAAAAATGAAATGTATTCCTTTAGGGCCCCTACAAAGCACACATAAAATTTTATTGTTTTAGAATTATGGCACATGTATATAGTTCTACATTTCCAGTTTGGCAGGATCATAAATATTCACACTTACTTCACACTTGAATCTGAGACAGTTTTACCTGTTAAACTACAGGAGTAATGATGGGGTTTGTAAGAAAGAATCAGACCATGGAATGTGTAGTTCACATGTTCAGAATACATAAAATACTGTAGGGTCTTTACACAAAAAGTTTAATAACTTATTACATATATCCCTTCTCATTCATTATAAAGATGCTGACCACAAACAAAAAAATGGCTTGATTATGTAGAGCACGCTCTTTGATACAGCTTAGGAAAAACATGTTGAAACTTATATAGAGGCACTGTGACTTGTAACTTGACTCTTGGAATTCTTTAGAATGACCTGCGGTTTGCCCCGCCTTTCACCTGGAGCCAGCTGGGATAGGCTCCTGCAAAATGGATGGATGGATGGATGGATGGATGGATGGATGGATGGATGGATGGATGGAAGGATGGATGGATGGATGGATGGATGGATGGATGGATGGATGGATGGATGGATGGATGGATGGATGGCCCTGTGGATTTAGATAATCCTCAGCAGAAAATGATAACAACATTAGTGATATAAATACTACATAATATTTTTAAAATGCGTTAAAATCGCACAGAAATGTGCATGTCAAAATTCTCAGGAAATACAGTGACAGCAGATGGAACAATATAAGCCGGTTAATCCACTTTGAAGCAGCATGTTTTAAAACGTTCCTTTATCATATGATCACTCATATAATTGTCCAGCAGTTTTATCTCATCCCCCAACGCGAAATGAAAACATAAGTACATGTGCGCAGTCCGCTGTCACGTGGCCAAAAGCCCCAACAGAACGGCGGGGATAAAATAAGAACATGATTGATATACTATCTTAGCCAATAAAAGATGTTTACTCGGCTAGCAACAAATTAAATGTCACGATATTGTCCAATCAGAAAGCAGCAAGGAGGCGTGTCCCTATTCAGATGTCCGCACTGTGTTTACTTCCGTCAATATTTTCAAAACGGCTGGAAGGGATACGAGAAACAGAAGGAGACAGGTTCAACAAAGGAGGCACGCAAGGTTTGTATGACACGTTTATTTTTAATTTTTTTTATAAATTCACTGCTCTATTATGGTATAGTTGAGATGCAATATTTTATTCTCTCCGTGATATTATATGTGTTGAAGCGACTGACAGGCTCTCTTGTCTTCGTGTTTTAATGTAAGTCCGTTTAAACTCCTTGACAGCTGTTTAGTTTAAAAAATCCAAAAGCAAATGGGTGATAGTTGTTGTCACAAGTGTTATTAAGGTAATTGGTTCAGTGTGTCAGGATGCTCCTCAGAGGTGTGCCATCATATCACAACAGATTGAACGTAGATTCAGTCTGTTGTTTATGTCTTCGCCTTTATTTGACATTACTTTTTTGACAACGAGCTAAAAAAGCGTGTAGTTTTAAGAAGAAGACCGTAATTATTGTTTTATCATCAATGACAAGTAAATTAGATTTGATTCTGTTAATTTCAGTATTTTTAATTGTTCCATTGAAAGTCCCAGAAGGCCATTCCAGTTCATTTTAAGCATTTCATAAAAATGGTGAATTCAGATTTTAGTCTCCCAGGTGTCATTTTGAAGTGTTTCACAGGTCTTGTCATTGGTTTGGCTTGAATAGCTGTACTCTAATGTTAACTGCTGGAGCGTTTTATATTTT
Source organism: Antennarius maculatus (assembly GCA_013358685.1). Lineage (NCBI taxonomy): Eukaryota > Metazoa > Chordata > Actinopteri > Lophiiformes > Antennariidae > Antennarius > Antennarius maculatus. The sequence goes on along the minus strand of CM023625.1, from coordinate 3,871,291 downwards.
ATAGATTTTAGGGAAAGTTTTAATTTGATTGAAATTTCAAAGATGAAAAAATTAACTTACTTGAACATGTTTCTGGATCCATTATTTTATCAACTTATCCTGGCTTCTTTTTTGCTTCCATTGTGAAGGCAGCTCCCCTCCTCCAGGTGTGATGTGACAAAAATTGCTCTTTCGTTACAGCCCCCTCTGGCTAAAATGCCTTTCTTGGGCAAGGACTGGAGGTCACCAGGTTGGAACTGGACCAAGACAGAGCAAGGCTGGAAGAGGATTTTCATATATGGACATGATAACAAAAGAGAAATAGACTTAGAAGAGTAAGACACTTATTCATATCTATTAATAGTATCTTCCTTACATATCATTTTCTTGCTAGATCTGTTTGTGTCCAACTTCACATAATCAGTCTTAACCAGTCCAATGTTTATGCTCCTCAGTGACAAAATTCGACATTTTAAAATGAGCTTGTGGAATTAATCATTTCTTTAATTTGATTTTAGTGTTTAAATTTTAAAGATTGGCATTGTTAATTGTACTGGATGTCAACTTCAGGATGTCAAAGTGTGTGTGTGTGTGTGTGTGTGTGTGTGTGTGTGTGTGTGTGTGTGTGTGTGTAATATGTGTATATATATATATATATATATATATATATATATATAAAATATAGTATACACACACATATACGTATATGTGAGTGTGTGTGTGTATATATATACATATATACTGTATATATACTATATACACTGTATATACTGTATGTACTGTATATATACTGTATATATATACACAGTGTGTATGTATATATATATACTGTATATATACCCTGTATATATGCTCTGCATCAATCGTGTTGTTGAATGTTCAGTGTCTTAAAATTCTAGACTGCTGTGACTAAAAACATTTGTTTCACTGTGGGTTGACGTTGTTCACTTTATTTTTGTAAATGGATCTGTGTTTCCTGCAGGATACTGAAATTGAGTCAAACTTCAATTATGATAGGCTGAACCTGGTAATCCTCAACTTACAAATATTTGACTTTCGAACATTTGGAGACATATCCAACTATTCTCCTGCAGTTCTTGTTTCTGCAACAACCCCCGCCGAGCAGCACCTCTGCGTTCATGCATCTCCAACACTCGTCTCCCCCTCTTCTTGTTGTTTGTTGTTGTCTCTGACCATCTTAGTAGGTCGGGCTTCATTCCTTGGATACTTTCAGTCAAAGATACCTGTACTTGTTGTTGGATGTACTTAAAAACTGGCAGAGAGTTCCTTGAAGTGTTTTCTTCTTCTCCTCCTCAAGAACTGAATAAGGAAGAAATTGCCACGGTGGCACAGTGGGTAGTGCTGTTGCTGCACAGCAAGGCAGCTCCGGGTTCGAGTCCCGCTCTGTGTGGAGTTTGCATATTTTCCCTGTGTCAGCATGGATTCTCTCCGGGTTCTCCGTTTTCCTCCCACTTCCAAAAACATGCGCTTAAGGTTATTGGCCGTTCCAAATTGCTGGTAGGAGTGAGTGTGTGTGTGTGTGTGTGTGTGTGTGTTTGTCTGTGTGGCTCCGCAGTGCACTGGCGTCAGGCCTGGAGCTTCCCCTGCCTCACACTCTAAGCCAGCTGGGATAGGCTCCAGCTCCCCGCGACACGCCACAGTGGATGAAGCGGTAAACTAATCTGAATTTAAAACAATTGTTTGAGTCACGAATGACGCTTAACGGTAGATACTGGAATTATATGTACATATTTTAATATGATCATATGTTTTTATTCTTATTTATTGTAGAGCACTATTATGTGCTTTTAATGGTTTAATCCAATATTTGTGGCGGATTTCACGCTAAATTGGGTGAAATGACATAAACTTGATTATTATCTTTCCGTGTATTATTTTTAAAAACTGATATATAATTAAGAAAGACTTAACTTGGAATGACCTGTTCCTCTACCCTCTGTAGGAGCTAAATGATGTAGGAACCATGTTTTCGGGTAAGGTTTTTTCCCGGAAGCATTAACCGACGCTAAAAGCTGAACTCTGAATGTTTTATAATTTGATGTTAATTATAGGTCTAGTTAACTGAGAAACTTAATGGAAATAAAACACAGTAATCAAACATAAAGTCAGACTTTTGATGACTAGGAAGCCTATCAGCATGTCATTTACATAAGTGTGGTGGAATCCCTTGATGGATTAAAGCTTGGCTTAGTCTCTGCACCCCCAAGGATAAAATTCATTCAGCAGAGGTAGAGATGTTCAAGTTTTGTTATGGTACTACAGTATTTAATTTATTGTGTGTTGTTTTTATGTCCTGTAAAAATGTTTCTGGTAAGTATTTATGTAATCAGAGAAGTAATGGCATTTAATTGACCTCAAATGTTGATTATAGATAGAAATTTAATAAATAACGACTTACAAACTACAGTATTTACCATACGAACAACCTCTCTGAACCAGTTATGTTCAGAATATGATGTGTGACAGATTTAAGTTTGTTTGTGAACTAAGTTGAATTTCTTATGAAAAATATTGCCTCAAAGCAAAAGCACATGCTCCTTGTTTTTGAACATATGCCTTGCAACCTGGTTATAATATAACTCTTGTAACACTGAATGGTTTTCATAAACCACAGATCTTTAAGAATTAGACAATTATTCATTGTGTTCATTTGATTGACTGTCTGACCAGGATTTACAATGGAATCAATTGATTTGGATTTGGTGTATCAAGTTGAAAACATTTTTTCTCTCTTTGTTTGCCCAATATTTTTAATGAATATACCTGTAGTTCTCTCTATGTTAATTTTGTTAATGTAAGCCACAAACACAATCACAGGTTAGTCCATTATGGAATAAGTCTTCAAATAATACAAAAATGCAAATAAAATGCGCTATAAATTTAATTCATTGTTATTATTATAATTATTATTATTATTATTTGGGTGTGATGAAGGTATATTATCATATGCCTTGAAATCCGACCCAGTTCCAACCCAGCACTTTTTGAACCGAAACTTTAACCTATAATTACTTTTGGACATACAATACAACTTGTAAATCCTGTCGCATTGGTATTTGTTTGAGTTTGTGATAAATTGTTTTCATACCGGCCCATCACACAAGAGCACAGAAGAATAGCAAATTCAAACAATGCTGTTGTTTATTTTCATAGTAATGTCCTTCCCAAAGTCTTTTGAAATTCTTGACTGACCCACAACTTTGTGGATGGCATCTGAACTAAAAATGTTCTGGCCATTCCAGTTTCAGTTCTTGTGGTCAGTCTTATATTTGTCCCAATGAGGGGGTCTCGGTCAGATTCCATTGGGAGAGCTCAGTTTCTAATTTGCATGAAATATGTATAATTTTGAAAGATGCCAGCTGGCAATGAGTTGTCACATTCAGGGCAGGAGGCCCTCTAGTTTGTCTTTTTGAAGTTTGTTTTATGATGTACAAGGATTTTTATTTCTTTTCTTCTTTCTTCCAATAACTCTGTTAATCCTACCCTTAATTTACATTAAAATTAAAGTCTTGCAATGTATGCTGACTTTAGGTCATCTGTTATGTAATGCATTTAATTAGAAGTGTAAAGATGTCCATGGTCAAAGTCCACCACAAAGTTATGAAACAAATCTTATTAGCTTGAAATCTATTTTTGGTGTAACTAGCATCACTGCAGGATTCTAGCAGCATCATAATTAATAAATACAACATGAAGAAATTGATAATTAATTTCATCAACACATATTTTGTAACAATAGCATTTTTTTTAGGTTTTTTTGGTGCAATTCCTGGGGAGAAATTATCCACATATAAACTGAATCCGACTAACTTGTTTAGGGGCCACACAACTCATCACTTGAGGAATTCATTGATTGCTTAATTCAGATGTAGAATTTTCAAATGAAAGTCAGTGGCTGCTTGTACTAATGTCTGCACAATATGGCTTCTTGTCTATTGATCAAAAATAATACTGCCTGAAAATAATAACGGTAACTTAAGAACCTTGCAAAACAAATTTACCAACCAACAATTTCAATACCATCACCTGCCCGACACTGCCATGGATTAGCGACGTATTACGAACCCATTTCTCATGAAAGAAGTGAGAAATGTCATCATCCTAACAATCCATCCATCAGGCACAGTAAGGCGGGGTGGAATACGTTTGTGACTGTGCTGTTAGTGTGTGGTGTCTTACGGGTGGGCTTCAGGGTGTCTGCTGGTGATGTCTCCCTCGTGTCTCAGTGTCACTGTTTGTCAGTTAACCTACCAATCGACAGAATCTCCTGATGTCCCATCAGCTTTTCACCAATCTTCTTCTCATGAACAAGCAAACAGCCATTATCAGACGGTAATTAATGACATCATCTGTTAAACTTGGCCGCTTTCCAAATGCAGCCTCACTCAGAAAGTTCATTGACTTCATACAATGGTGTATACAGTATGGCAAAGAAACACGTGTATTCCTGGCATGGTACACACTGTTACACGAGTAGATAAGATCACTTTGTGCCTGACATCATGTGTGTGTTGTCTTTTGTCAGATTTTGTAGTAGCTGAGTATTGGAGTGTTAGTGAAGGGCCGATCCCTCTGATGGTTCATTTATCTGATTCTGATCAGATGGTTTTAACTGAATGTTTGTCCCACTGCTGTGTGATGCCTGTTTTAGGCTAATGGGTGAGAGAGAGAGATGACTACAATCATTAGGTTATGACCTTAAGAGGAGGGTTAGGTTGATTATGACTTTAGGGTGCTTTCATGCTTGTGCTGATGAATATGCAATAATATGAAGGCTAAGTCTTTATCTAGAATTGCTGTTAACACTTTCTATTTAGATTTTTTTTATTGATTGATTCAAGAAAATACAAAACTGTGTGGTTATTTATTGATGGTTGTCGTTTAAATATGCAATAATATGAAGGCTGCAATACTGTGTGTGTGTGTGTGTGTGTGTGTTTGTCTGTGTGTGTGTGTGTGCTGAGATCATGATGCATTCTTCAAATTTTCTCTGTTTCTTCTCAGAACACTTGAAGAGAGTGCAGCCTTGTCATGAATCTGTTTTGAATGAAGGCTGTAATTGTTTTTGAGTTCCATAGATGGTTATTTCTTATTACAATCCAGCTGTATGACCGTTTATTTGATAGATAGAGCATCAAATCCCCACATTTAAGGAATAGAAATCAGAAGGTATTTGGTATTTTTGCTTGTGAAAAAAAATGTCTAGGGAAGTTAATCCATTTCCAAAATGATTCGCCACTGTAAATACTTGTATTGATTGATAAGATGTGGTTGTCTATTTTATTTTGATTATACACATTTAAAATATCTAAAACATTTCTAATTTTAACAATCAGTATTGGATTTTGGAGCTTTTGATGTCAAGACTATTTATTTTAGATTTGTCAGACGTGTTTTCTGAACAGGGTGGTAAAGTGGTAGATAGTGCTGTTTAAAAATCACAAAATGTGATTTCCTGGTATTTTAAAAATTATATATATATTTCTGTCTCAGGCTTGATGTGTACCTGTGATGAAAATTACAAACTTCTCTTTTTAAATGGGTGAACTTGCAATTTTTTTAGGTTTCCCTGTACTTATTGGTGTCACTGTATTTCAAGTTTGGTCAACTTTATATTAGTAGATCTTATAAGCTTTATCAGTAATAACAAAGACTTCCTTTAACCATGAAAGCCAAGAATGGCAGCCAGAAAAAACAGATCAGACAGTCAGTCAGTCATTTTCTTAACCCTCTTAATCCGCTTACGCAGGTCGTGGGGGAGCCGGTGCCTATCCCGGCAGTCTCAGGGCGTGAGGTGGGGGACACTCCGGGCACGACGCCAGTGCACCGCGGAGCCACACAGAGACAAACAAACACTCATACACACTCACTCCTACAGTCAATTTGGGACCAGCCAATCAACCTGAAGCGCATGCTTTTGGAGGTGGGAGGAAGCCGGAGAACCCGGAGAGAACCCACACAGACACGGGAACTCCGCACAGAGCGGGACTCGAACCCGGGTCCGCCGTGTTGTGAGGCGACAGCGCTACCCACTGCACCACCGTGCCGCCCACAGATCAGACAGAGATCTCATAATGTTTTTCCTGACTCACATCTATAAAAGACTGACTCACATCTTTAATTCTGTCTCTTCATAATTTTGATATAAGTCTGCCATCTGCTGTGTTTCCTGTAACATAGCTGACCCTTGCAGAAATTTTAATGTCACACCGTGACTATTCTGTCTTCTGTCAGATCTCTCTCAACTTTATCCATATTTTGATTTGTGCAAAATCAGCCGATAAACAGATTATTTACTGCCCAAAATGTTCCCGTACCTACACTGCCATGGATTTATCATGCCATGCAATAGGATGACCTACTGGACATCAGTAAGTAGTCACCGACTTTCCCCACAGAACGAGTGTTTTATAAATGACAGCAGGTTGTAATTACATGGTAACTCTGGTGCACTAGTCACAGTTGCATGCACATCATTAACAAATTCCTCATATCCTTCCTCTGTCCAAACAGGCTCTCTACTGAAGACAAAGAAAACCTGTTTGTTGGAGATATATGTGAGCTGGCCAGCACAAAGAAGAAAAAAGATCTGTACAATAGTAGCACCAAATCTCAATGTGAGTCCGTGCATAAGCAAGAAAACAATGGTTGTAAAGTTGTTGGTTTTAAAGCATGACTGTGCGGTTGTTTTATGATGTGATGCGACATTACTGGTAACTTGAATTGTCCTAAAATTCTATAGAAAATGTTATAGGCCATTAAAAACCTTATTTTTTAATTATGGGGAATATAAGTGTATATAAGCCTTACAGAGAACTGACTGTAGGTAAGGATGTTCTGTTTGTGGGTTGGTATGCTTATTTATAACTCGGCATTTATGATCTGAACATATGGCCTCCAGAGGTACAAACTATGAAGCCAGCTCAATAAACCATCCCATTCGTCTGGCTTCACTCATCCTTTCTGCTACACTGTTGCTCAGTGTTCATATGAACATACTTGTCAACTCAGTAACTTTTGTACTTTAACAATGAACGTGTTCACATAAAAGAGGCAGTGTTTGTGGCACGTGGTATGATCAGTCTTTTGGCAGCAAATTAGCATATTTACAAACTGAGAGTATATAAGAAGTTGTTAGACTCTCATTCCTGGATTAAAGGAACACAGGTGCAGCTGCCAAACGCAGCAGGGAGAGCAAGTTAAAACAGGATAAAAAGAACCTTGTGAATATATGAAGTAATTGGGTTATGATATCACTACTCTATTATTACCTCACTAGTAATCTGATGATAATTACGTTTGTGTGTTCTTTGATTGACTGTGCTGCTTCAATGTATATTCACTCTTAGCTATTTCCAGGACATGGTTTAGTCTGAAGTTTAGTCTGTTTTACAGGTTTATGTCTATAATTCTGACACTATTACCTCCTAGGGAGGTGAGGGGTAGGTGTCCAACACGAGTTGCATTGGTGATGAACCCTGGAGTTAGGCAGGCCTCTGACATTTCAGTCATCATGCCTGATTGTCAGCAACAACTATCAAATTTTTTAGCTCTGAAAAATTAGTAAAGCCGTGAGGAATGCCAACATCGGCTGTCCCATCTGTTTTGCTTTGATTGTCAGCAGGACCTAATATCAGTTCAGACGAGCCTGACAGGTCAAACGGTTATGACATTTCATCTTCTATTTCCTTGACAAGAATTAGGTCATTGCATGAGGTCTTTTTTGAATCTCTTCATCTCAACAAATACCCAATTAACTTAGATGATGATTAATTCTAATTTTGTCTTTGCTACAGCTGTTTTCATGTTTTCGGTATTGATTTCTACAGAAGAGAGAAGGTACAAGAAACCAAGGAGCTGCAAGTTACTATTTTGATTGGCTATTGACCTAAACATGATTCCCTTGTTTGTCTGCAACCATGTCCCATTGATTTTAATCTTAAAGGTCAGTAGCATTTTGAGAAAGTTAAATGTTGTTGGTTTACATTTTACATACAAGTTCACATTTATTCTCTGCAATGTGAACTCCAAAGTGCATATTTGCATTCATTCATTGTTTAATCAACTTGAAAATGAGAAAATTAGTAATTCGCTCATCTTCAACAATTTATCCAAATCTGGGGGACAGGTTTATGCTGGAGCCTATCCCAGCAGTCTTTAGCCGGGAGGCGGGGTACACCCCGTTCAAGTCACCGGTTTATTTCAGGGCCATGTAGAAAGACAAACACCCATGCACATACACACTCACACCTATGGTTTCTGGAGTTGAGAGGAAGTCAGCAGGCAAACTCTGCACAGAAAGGCCCCAGGTGGAACTGAACCAAGGACCTTGCTGTGAAGCAGCAGTGCTACCTACGGTGCCTCTATGCGCTGCATCTATGCAGTATTTAGTTATTCAGCACCCCAACCCAACAGCAGCACTGTGTAGGGAGGGTGTAAATGGTAACAGCACTGTACAAAGTGTTACGAACAAATTTTTTTTTAAAAAGTATCCCAAGCTATAGTCTCAAAAATTATTGTCTGGTAGGCAATATGAACATTTACACCGAAACATTTTAAGAATGCATCGTCTGTTTTCTTTTGTCCAGTTGCTTTCAGGGAAAAGTGGATCTACGTGCTGCGAGGCAGCACAAAAGAAGTAAGCGCTGTTGCTGTCAGTTGAATGTTTAAGCATATATTTATCAAGTAATTATCTGATTTAATTGATTTGTGTGTAATTGCATTTTAACATTCAGCGTCATGGATATTCCACGCTTGGTGAGGCCCTCAACCGTCTAGACTTCTCCAGTGCCATTAATGACTTGAGAAGATTCACCTACGTGGCAAAAGTGAGTGATAATGATTGCACATGTAGATTAATAATTGAAATTGTTTGAGAGGTATTATGACTGAATCTATTCCTCCTCTTATAGCTTTTCCAAATAATAGCCAAGTCTGAGCTGCCCAGTTTGAGTGGAGCTGCCCAGAAAAACTATTTTAATATACTGGAAAAGATTGTGCAAAAAGGTAAGAACACTTGAAACGAACAGTCCTTTCTCTGACTGCTGTTAAATGATAGGACTGGAATTTTACCAATCCCGAAACCAGTAGGACCAGAATACTCTACCATTGCCTGATGGACCAAAATGCAGATCCCTTCTACTATTTGTATAACTTGTACAATAAAGTTGCACACTTTAAACTGTGTTGCGTTGATTCTATTTTCATGAAAGAGGTTGTGTTTTCATTGCGGTTTTTTATTCAAACAACAAAATATCTTCTTTAGTTCTCAGTGGATTTAACTCAAATTCGCTGGAGGGGTAGACACTGGACTGTGGGGGAGGTGGTTGGATTTTGAAGAAGATAAATATCCAAATGTAGATTCAGGAATGTTTTGCAGTGCTGGTGAGATATGAACTCTTCTAGTTCAAAGCTAGTTTGAATAGTGGTTCGTGGTGTCCTTCACTTTTTTAAAATTATATTCTCTATGGCTGCCTCTTTAAAAATATTTTGGGTGTTAATTTTCTTCACATTCAAGTAGAATTTGTTGAATAAGGAAAGGTTTGATCACGTTTTGTAGAATTTTCACTGCTCTTGTGTTTTGTGTTCTTTCTTGAAATTTTGACACTAGTTCTCGAGGACCAATACAATCCTGGCCTCATCAGGGAGCTGCTGAAAAATCTGAGCTCAACATTACAGAATCTAATGATCCATGCTGGCAGGTGTGTCCTTGTGGGAAACATCAACATCTGGTTGTGCCGACAAGAGACCATTCTCAAATGGCAGCAGCAGCTCAACAACCTCCAGATCCCCAAGGTATGGGATGTATCGGTGTTTTTCTCACAGCACCTTTAGACTAGTTTTACGTTGAGTGAGGAATATGAATTATTCAAACTATTTGAATGCATCAGTGATTAATTGTTAAAAAATTTTGTCAGCAGAACACTTTTTAATTGGAATCATGTTTTGATGAGTTCAGCTCTAACTTTAATGTGTTGCTCCTAATTGTCACCTCAGCAAATGTACAGTGGGATGTCATTCGATGACTTGCCCCTACACATGCAAATCAAGATCTTCTTCAAATTATCTGACGCCCATGACATCATCAACCTGGGACAAGCCACAGCCACTCTACAGGCCCTCAGTGAGGACAGGATGGTGTGGAAGAAACTCTGCTACTTCCACTTCACAGACAAAGAGGTGAAAAAACAATTAATTTAATAAGTCAAAGAACGTTAAGATTTACATGTTTTGCATTCATTATTCTGTTTTGAATATGCTGCAGATGTCATGTTCCTTGCGATTGTCGATTTTAAGGGATAGGAATGGTGGAGTAGTTCCCAAGTTTGACCAAGAGAGAGCAGCATTTCTTTTCCTGACTTTTTTTCTCAATGAATCTCTTTCTTGGATACACAGTATGCTATCACATATATATAAATGTCTGAGCCTCCTCAAACGTTAGAAGCACCTTAAGATCATCTAATCCTGATCTTAACATGCGATAAGATCAGAACTAGATTTTATTGCACGTTACTGTCCTGTGTTTAGCAGTATCTTAATTCTGCTTTTCCCTCTGTGTAGTGCCCTAACAATTTGGTCATAACGAAGAGCGATAACGTGGACTGGAAGCTGATGTATTTCACCTTGCAGAAGCATTATCCAATAAAGGAACAGTACGGCGACACGTTGTATTATTGCAAGCATTGCCATATCCTCTTCTGGAAGGTAAACAAACACACAAGCGATCACGCCATGTAGGAAACACCATATACTGTAAATACCCAGTAGATTTCAGTGGTGAATAATAGGACATTACATTTTAGGAAAATAAAAATAGCTTAATAATCTTTAACAGATTGGTTTAATTTGTAATTATTAGTTTTTGTATTATGAATTAAGCTTGTGCTGCTCACTGAGATGTTTCACGCACACCACACACCTAGTGTCACTGAAACTGTACATGGATCAGACGTTGGAGGTGATTAAACCAAGTATCAAATTTGTACCAGAACGGCTTGTATTTCTTAGCCGAATAGACAAAACATTCTTTATCGTTTGGCGCACAGGGAGAGAAATGTTGGTCCAAATCTCACACTGATGTCTGTCTCTTGAAAGCACAAATTCTAACTTTATACAGTAGCCTTAGCTTTCTGAAAAGTCAGTCTTCTCAGAAAGCTGACTTTTCACATTCTACTTCGACCATTTACAAATGAAACATCAGTTTGAGATGTAGGTTCACTTTTACAACGATCTCGGATTAATCACCAGGAGAAAATGAGTCACGTTTATAGACATACGTTGTCACTGTTTGTCATGGTAATCTCTGCTGTCAACACTGGATACCATGCATTTATTTATATATACATGTGTATGTAACAGTGAGAGGCCAAAGAAACAATTTGTGTCCTCGGGGACATCTGATTGTAATCCAAATATAAGACAATGGCTTTTTGTTAATGACCTCTGGGGAAGACTTGAATGTAAAAAGCTGTTTTTCCTCATGTATTTATCTCCCTTTCTTGGAATTCTTTACTACCCACAATCCCTTAATCTCCTTTAGTGGGTCCCTTTATGTTTTAACCACTGCCCTCTTTGTACCCCTCTCTTTGCTGGTCTCCCTCCCTTCCTGATTCTTTACCTGGTTCCTTATCTCCCTGATTCCCCAAGGATCGTCACCTGACTTTGTTGTTCAAGGTATTTTCTGTCCCATCATGCATGTGTTTCATCATTGCTCATCTGTCTTATGTTTCCCAGATGATTTGATCTTTCTCCAATGAATTCATCTTTGTCTCACACATTTGCCGCTTCACTTAATGCTATCATGATTTGCTGGAAGTGTGTTTTAGTTAACAGACCAGCTGTTGTTGCTGACTTTTTGACGGTGTTTTCCTTTGGTTGAACACAATTATTTCTCTGTGGATGCCAGTGTTCAAGATTTGACTCCAGATATTCGTGAATTAATCATCTTGTGTCACGATTTATGTCCTGTCTTCTTGCGTTCATATTTTTCAAACTCTCTGCTAAATTTCAACTTAAGGATAGCAAAGCTTTTAGTAATGTATATTTATTACAAATGTCAACGTTTAAACTACTTAGTTTAGTAGTGAATTTTAATTTAATAATCCATAAATCTGCATTTGCATAATAATACCACTACGTTTGTTGTCACTAACAGCTGATGGTACATGTTAGCTGCATGCCTAACTGTTCCTACAGCCTCCTTCTCCCCTGTTTTTCTAACATTGTGTTTGTTGTGTTCCAGGACTGGGGCCATCCATGCACAGCCATCAACCCAGACAACTGCCTGATCTCCATTTCTCCGCAGCACTTTATCAACCTCTTTAAGTTCTAGATCCTCCGAGTTGTTTTTCAAACGGAGCAACCGTTTACCCTCACTGCCATCTCAACAGTTTCAAGACCTCAGTGACATCTCAGTGTTATCAACCAAATTACAAAGGGCTGCATATACGTGTATGACTCTTTATGTCTTGATTTTCTTTTGCACAAGTGTTTCTATACGAGAAAAGAGACTAAACATGATTTAAGATTTTAAGAATGTGGGGGTTTTTTTGTCATTTGTTTTTCTCCTTCAGAATAAATATTTATCTTCTTGACTGCAGGTGGGGGGAGTTGTAGCATGTTTATGGTCAGTAAGTGGTGATATGTCATGTTAGGTGAAATACTTACAGCATGACAGAATAAGATGAATTGTGTGTTTATTATTACTTCTTTGACGGGTCAAACTCTTGTTTTTTTTGGTTCCTTGATGGTATTTTCCTGCAGAAATTGAATGCATGTCATACTTGAGTCTGTGTTTACATTCTGTATGTTGTCTTTTGTGAATTCCTCTCTGTATACACTGGAACACCACGAGAAAATAATGTAAAAGTCCCCTAGTGGTGTATGTTTTTTTTTTGTCTTCTTATGTTACAACGGACACAGTAAATGCAAAACATTATTTATATGAAGAACATTTGTATTCTAACTCCAACTTTTGTAATGATTCCTTTTTTAGTTACTCTTACTGGTATTATCATTAATTTTATGGAACTAGCTCTAAATGATTATTAAACATTTCTTAAAAATCTGTTTCTGTTCATTTTTCTGTGCGTCACTGGGAACATCTTTAAAAAAAATTCACTGTTTAAAGATATTCAGCGATTAATTTTGGAAGAGTGATATTCAGTGATTGATTTTGTTCAAAACTTCTACATCAAGGAAAACATGTCAGTTCATTAAGATGTACCTTGACACGCACAAGTAAGCATGTTCTAAAATGTAGTGAAATAAGATGCTAGATGTGGCAAGTAACATTCGTGTCCAAATTTGGGAAAATAAGTCAAAGATTTTGTAGTATTTTAATACCTGCTGATTGAGAACTTGGGTGTCTGTTGCTTAATGTACAAATGAAAAGCATCCATTGAAAGAAAGAAACAGAGCCAGATAGTCCAACTTAATTTTTATTCTTCTTGATAAAATGCAACCACACTTCTGTGTGAATTAATAAAGGCGACAGGAATCCATAAAAGTGGACCTGTACCTGTGTACAATCCTGAGTGAAATGAAGTGAATTTCAAAACAAATTTAGACGAGGAAAGACCAGAGGCATCGAAAGTCTCATTTACTTAGAGTTATTTCTGTCCTACACAGACATGCATCTTATAACCAACCAGCTTTTCGAGCACAGCTCACGAACACAAGTGTTGTTCTGATTTGGGACGCTATCCAGGACCAGTGCTTTAACTGGAAACCAGGAGGTCACTTACCAGCAGAGGCCGTATGACGATTTATGCTGAGTGGACAAAACTGAACTCTGTGATGAGCAGAGGATGATTTGGTGTGGTTCAAATGACAACAAACGTGATGTCATTCTACTGATCAAAGGCACAGGCAAAAAAAGAGTCGCAGGTACCAACTTAAGTTTGATGTTGCTTTCATTTTTAACAACCCCGCATGAATCGTTACCTCACCCCAGCACTGCAGCGCACCAAACCCCTGTGTGGAGCCAGCTGTGACGCACTTACACAATTGCAGACACTTTCTACCCATCTTGCCTCTCACTACACACACATATTGCATAATTTTGAAGCTTCTCACTAATTTTCCTGAAGAAGATGAGGGTTCCCACTCATGTTCTTCATTTTGTTGCTGTAAATGCATAGACAAACCTTAGTAGAGGGTTTGGTGATTCTTCATTGACTCCCCACTACTGACGGCCACAGTAAGTCCATGGAAATCACCTTTCTCATTTGTTGACCATGTAAAACATCTAATTGTCAGTCCAATGGATCCCAGCTAGTATATTACAGTAGTTTAAGGCTTTTATTTCTTGTAATTTATAGTTTACACCAGTGATTTAAAAAATCCCATAATCCATAATTAAACTATAGAAACAGGAAGATATTTGGTTCAGGTCTTCATCCTGTTGAAGAAGAGAGGGGTATCAAAGGTAAAACTCTACTATTTAAACCCCTCCCATGTGCTTTCTGACACAATCCCTCTGCTCATTCTGCTGATGCCAGCCAGCCTGACTTTGGCGAGGGCGGTCCACCTGACGCCAGCCGGCAAATTCTTGGAGTCCGACAAGTTAGCATAGCGGGAGGAGTCCTCCTCCAGACCCTGACCTGCCCAGGAAGCCAGTTCCAAAGGGAGGCTTAGCGAGTCAGTGAAGGACACTGGTGTGTCACCTTTCTCGTTCGTGTCTTCTGGGGCTTCATCTGTCCCAGTCTCAGTGATGTTCTCCACACATGGCGGCTCCCAGCCCTCCATCTTCTCCAGTTTTTTGGTGGGTGAAATCTGCCTCATAGTCATGGAAACATTCTCCCAGAAACAATGGCTCTTCTCTGGTTTGTCCTTCTTCTCCTTCTCCTTCTCATCATCCTTGATTTTCTTGTGAGCCCTTAAGAGATATACAAAATGTTATCATAAAATAAGTACTCAGAGGTCATATTTCTACCATACATACGAATGATAGACGTGTGTCTGAACCATGAAGAGCGGGACTTTCACCTAACAACAAGCCATTGTATAGAATATCCTAGTTATTAATCATAGTATCAGCATTAATTTAGGGTTTCCTCTTCACGCATGTTCCACTTCCTCAAAGATTCTTCAACGTAATAAGTGCTGGAAAACGACATTAACAAGTACAAGTGGTCATACATGACTCCATTATTTCCAATCAATTGTGAGTAAATCCCCTTCTGTTCTCAACCCGTATTTTACTTGTGGTAACGACACCAGTATCTGCACTCTTTGTCTTCCATGTTTGCTTTGCAAAGCCTGTGATTAAATACAAGTGGGTCCAGATACGGGTCGTTTTTGTTTGTTCATTACACACAAATTACTTGACAAATCACCAAGAAACTGGGTGAAAATGTGGGGAATGTGACATGGAAGTGCAAAGGAGCAGACTGGACAATGGGAATTGAGACTAATGATGGTACTAAAGTGATTCTAATTTCTAGAGGTAAATCACAGCTAAAAAAGCATTTTGTAAAAGCAGCTTGTGATGTCCTGCTTTCATAATGTTTTTGTCAAATTCTTATTAGCAGCTAAAAGCAATGAGAAACAATGGTTAAGATTTGGTGGGGTGGGGCAATTATTTAATTTCTTAGAGTTATAAGAATATAATCAACAGGCGGTTAGCTTGTGAATAAGCTGGGCTAAATCCTGCTTTGGGATCACGGGTCTACTGGAGCCTATCCCAGCTGGATATGGGCAAAAGGCAGGATACATCTCGGATGTGACGCCAGCTCATCGCGGAACCACACGGAAAACAAACAACCACTCACACACACACCTGCAGACAATACGGCAAGACCAAGTCACCTACGTTGCATTTTTCTGAAGGTGGGAAGAAGCCGGAGAACCCGGAGAGAACCCACACAGACACTGGGAGAAAAAAACAAGTCTTTGCAGAAAGGGATTGAACCCAAAACCTTCTTTCAGTGAGGCAAGATCGCTACCCACAGTAACACTTTGCCAACCCCTACTGGATAATTCCCTCCTAATTAAATTGCAATTTATCAGCGTGAGGGGTGTGTGGGTTCACTCCAGGTTCTCTGGTTTCCTTCCACCTTCAAAAAAAATTGTCCACGGATATAAACATGTGTGTTTGTCTTTCATGTGATGCTTGCTTCTCATCATCTAACGAAAAAAAAATTAACTGTGTACATATTCGCAATATGTCCTTTTATATATCTAGAAATATGAAGTTTAAGTTTAGTATTGTGATGAAAAGTCTTTATGTAAAGACACAGTGAGTGCATGTAATTCTCTGTTAATGATTAATAATTGTGGGTAACCTCACCCTCTGTGGGCTGCCTGCTTTGCCCCAGTCAGCAATAAGCATTCATCATCTTTGGAGGAGAGCATCTTCTTCTCCTTCCTCTCTTTCTTGGACATGATCTTTTTCACCCGAGCCTCCTGACAGAAACCAGCAAATGAGAAATTTAATTTCAAATTAATTTGTGCAGCCCCAACACAGAAACATCCCAGATCCTCAGAGGGATTTGAATCCCAGGCCTTCTTGATGTGAGGGAACAAGGATACCCTCCAGGCCACTGCACAACTCTCATTTTAAATGAAATATTTACCTTCATCTGTTGAATGTTATCTCTGATATCTGTTTGCAAGTGACTTATCATTCCTGAAGAGGGAGATTTCATAAAGACAGCTTTAGAGGAATTTAGAAAGAAGCCTAATGTTCAGATTGATGAATGTGCATTTTTGGAAATTCTGAAGGAATGAAGCAAAGCCTCCCTTGAAGCTAAATCACCTACAGCTCCATCATTCATTCATTGTTTTTAGTCAGACACACAGATTTTTTTTTAAAGGAGTAGTCTGGAAACACACTTTTAACAAAGTTAGACAATAATGTCAATACTACTCTCATTTTTGAACCCTAAATATGAGCCTGCTGTCAACAGATAGTGAGCTTAGCACAAAGACTGAAACTGGAGTGTCTCAAGCATAACGGTCCGACAGTGATAAAATCTGATATCCAGAATTTACATCCTAAAATAAAATGGCGATTAGTGATTTCACAGATGTTCATGTACTTTAAGACAGGTGAAGTTTAACAGGAGAAGTTGATGACAGAACAGAAAAGTATACATTTATTCATCCTCTCTAGTCTGTTGTAGCTGTTGAATGTTACAATAAATATCACTATAAAGTTAAACACAGAAACGTGTGAATAAACAGTTGTGTGTGATTTGGGACATGTGATCTCTTTTTTTATGTTTATGCTTCCATCTTGAAGCGATTGAGAACAGTTCAGCCTAAAATAAAACCTTATTAAGTTTTTCTTTGAGGATGTTTTTATGGACTGAAAGGACATTATTTAGCGATGAATGGTTTATCCAGTGGGTTGATTTAAATGCTTAGATAACCATGACCTAGATAAATGAGAATCTACAAAAACACTTAATTACAAAAGATTTATTTGTTGTGTATCTGTATGGGTGTCCTGGAAGGCAGATGAAGTATTCAGAAATAGAAAAATATTGTTAAAGGTCAGATATACACCAACAATATGCTTCAGCAAAAAAAAAAAAATACTAAAGACTATTTAATAAAAATATGAGCTGAACAGAGCCGTTCAGTCTGCATTGAGCCTGTAACGCAGGCATCTGACTGTCCAGACATCAGCGGGGGAGAACGGTCAACTGAGCCTCATGTGATTTTCACTGA
The DNA here is from genome assembly GCA_013358685.1 of Antennarius maculatus. Classification (NCBI taxonomy): domain Eukaryota; kingdom Metazoa; phylum Chordata; class Actinopteri; order Lophiiformes; family Antennariidae; genus Antennarius; species Antennarius maculatus. Next base: position 3,853,615 of record CM023625.1, on the reverse strand, counting down.
AGACCCCTGTTTACAGCAGGATGCCTCTGGAGAACAAGTTGCATCTAAAGATATTCACCTCTGATCATCTGAAGTGTGGGAGAACATTAAACAGAGACCAAATGATGTGGTGCTCTGCAAACTGGACACTTTTCTAATCGCACAAATACAACTTCTGTGTGAGCACTTGTGAAAACACCAGAAAAAATAACAGAAGAGATGGGACTACAGCTGTCTGTCTGTCTGTCTGTTGTATTGTGCATTGTTGACGGCCAAATGAAGCACTGGGTGTGTACTTATTTCTAGGATTCCTTCAAGGAAAGCTGCGACCAGCAACACTTCCACAGACACACCAGTTGACTTTCTCACCACTGCTGGACACAGAAAGAGCCTGAGCGGCGCTGACTTGGCAGGAACATTACACCACATTCCTGTGGAAGTCTCTCCTGTCCCGCGTAAACTCCCTGGATTCCCCTGTCACCATTGAATTCCTCCCTCCTCGTGCAGTTTTCCACCAAGCACGGACATTGCCCTCCAGGTTGATTCTGGAACACAGTTTTGGCACGGATTCTCTTCATGCCTGGGAAGAATTCCCAATGTCAATTGTCAAGGTTATGATGTTTACTCCTCTTTGAATCTGGGAGGGCTTTAGGTTACCTTTATCAAAACATTCTCAGTATTTACGACATGACGTGATGAATGTATCTCAACTTTGTGACCTTGTGTTTCTTTATGTAAAACACAAGTGTGCATGTTTTATCTCTGCAATGAAGACCGGAGGTTGTTACAGCTATAACCAGCTGATGAACTTAAAGCAAACAGGTGCACAGGCAATAATATGTTGTTAAATGATTGAATAGTTTATAAAGCATGATCTCAGACAGAGTAGTTTGCCTCATGATTATACAAGCTTCTCATTAAAATTATCAAGCATTTTATGGATTCTCAGACACTTGACTCATCCTGACTTTGCTATCTCAAGAAGAGATAAATATTAATTATCTGTAAACTCATCTCCGAATGTCACAAACACACCTGACAAGCCCACTGCCCATTTCTTCAAGTTTCATCATCAAAAATATATACAAGATTCCTCTCAGTTACAACACCCTGTCTATGGCCTTTAAACATTTACTAGCTGGACTAGCTATTCTTTACTGATATCCATAACGTAATTTTATCTATGAAAAATAATAACAGATCTCTATGACAGCATTTGGATCAGTAAGCCTCAAACTCTAATGTGTATGTGGTTTGTCATTCCAGATATGAACGATTCCTACGATGCCATACTCTCTCTTCTATCTGCTTCATCTTCCTGTGATCCATCGAGTGTAAAATCTGTATCAGATGAACTGTAGTTGGAAGTTTGCAGAGCAGAGAGCAAGAACGAGTGTCTTTACAACATGTAGCTACATTCTAGACTTGTGTGTGTGCATGCATGTGTGCACATTCAGAATGTATTTTTTATTCTCGCCAGCATTAAGCTCCAAAGAAGCCAAGCACCTCTCTGGCCAAAAAGAAGGTAAACCAAGCTGCTCACAGAGGCTCATGGCGGGGGGAGCTTTACCTACAGATTCATGCCTGACAGAACAATAGAACTCTTATTGAGCCAGACATTTTCCATCCATACCACCGAGATGGAAACTTGGAGATTAAAGGGGCCTTTGGAAAATATTGCCTGTTGTGTTTGTTTAAAACAATGCAGATTTTTTCAAAGAACAACCAAGTTGTTGTTTCTGGACGTCATGAACAATCCTCAGCTTTACTTAAACATTCACATTTAACAGATTAATAGAAATTTGCTGAAACTTCGCTAATACTACAACTAGGGATGAAAAAACAAACATTTTAGATAAGTTTACTCCACCTGAAAACATATCATCTACGCTCTCTCTTACTGACTTCCCTGAAGAAATATCCGGTTCATGGAAAAAACAAAAATTTCATTTCAGAAGAAGCAGACAGAAGCTTCTACAAAATACGTCAATCCAGTATGAAGAATAAATCCAGGTTGCCAAACTGACTCAGCATCAAAAGCAAAGGTCTGCAGCTCATAATGTATTATGAAACACCATCTAACTGAGACAGAATCCATGAAATTTTAAATATTGCCCACTTTGTTATGTTTTCCAACAATCACCAAAAACCCTTAAGTCAGGGCATTAGTTGTGAAAATATTTTGGCTCTAAACAGTGTTTTTCCATCTTATTCTTTAATACCCAACCATCCCTGTCATATTTTCACATCTAATTAGGTGCATTATTTTTTTTTATATGAACCAAACCAGAGTTAGTAGTTCTTGGAATAATGGAAAGACAATCCAAGATGGTTTTGGGGTTTGGATTATACTATAAAATTGCATCTTCTTTGTTCTTACTGATTCTTCAAAAAAATAGTCTGTTTCTCTACAGGTCATTTCCTTCATATTTAAGAATGTGACAATCTTGTCAGGGGGCCTAGCCCTTACAACACATTAATGTGGTTTTCTTTCTGACTTCTTTTGCACGCATTCGTTAGGTCCAGATTTACCAATAATGGAATTCTCTTTTCACTGGAGCAACACTGTTCCTTTCCTTAAAGCAGAACTCATTTATATTCACTGCTACGTCGTCTGTGGACCTTCAATATCTGCTAGTGCAGCATAGAAAATGTAGTTAGTGATTGGTCAAATGTTTAAAGTAAAGGTAACTATCAAATCATTATTATGATTTGATAGTTACCATCATGGTGAAACAAGACCAGTGTTTAACCATGACTACCTCTTAATCCACAAAACCAGAATGAGGATGAGGAAAATCTAAGAGGAGTAAAATGACTGTCAGTCGACCACAGCCCACTGTTGGCGGACTCTGGTCAGATCTGTTTATTAGCGGGTTGTGATATGCGAGGGGTCAACTTTTGTCACCAATTATTCTGTTTTTGTTGAACTTCATTTGGTCAATAAAGTAAGATTTCTGCTTTTCTTATGACACAAGCAGGATTTTTAGTGATCCAACAGCACAAGAGAGAAGCTAGTGAGGGAGACCAGACACGCCTTTCAGCATCTCAGTGACACTTTGTGCAGACCGGCTCAACAAACGAGTGACTTAAACTCCTTTTGGGAGGTGGATTTGAAATAGAGACTACAACAAACATAAACCCACAACAATATTCATGTTTGCCAGCAATCAACCCAGAGAACCATAATTACAGGGTCATGTGTCAGAGGATTATCAAGAGTGCACATCAAAATATCTCAGAATAAAAAAATGGAAAATGTTTGATATCTTGCTATGTGACTCATAACAATAGTTTGACCTCTGGGTGACACACCTCCCCATTCTCCTTCATTTATTGAACAAAAAAATATAGTCAGTGAGAAACAGCAGGCTTGACTTTGTCTTTAGCCAACAGAATACATCTCACCTCATTGACTTTCACGTTTTATCATGTCTGGTTACTCTATAACAATGGTCTTTTGTGTGTGTATTCAAGGCCTACACGTGTGAAACAATTATGTACGTTGAGTGTAAAATAAATGTCTTTATTGTGGGATAAAAAAGGACTGGACATACAGTATTTATGCATTATATTATATGTGTAAGTATTATACTAACCAGCTGTTGACTCTTCATCATAGAGACGACTGGAAGGCATTATTACATTGAACTCTTAGTATGGAAGTGAATAATCACAAGAGAATATTTATCAAAATTTAAAAGTATTCTTTTAATTTTCACTGAATTGTTTCAGTGCTTTTCTTTTGACACATACAGGATTTTTAGTGATCCTACAGCACAGGAGAGAATAGAGAGGGAAACCAGACACGCCTCTCAGCATCTCAGTAACACTTTGTGCAGACCTGCTCATCAAACCTGAGCAGTGGCTTAAACTCCTTTTGGGAGGTGGATTTGAAATTGAAACTTCAACAAACATGTGACCATATTCATGTTTGCCAGTGCTTAGCAAGAAATTGATGCTGTTTGCTGAATTTTGAGCTTGAAGCACTGGACTTTGTGTGTCCTAACGTGAACATAACACAGCCGATGGTGGAAGAGTCTCAGCCTTCCACAGTGTCGGAGCAGTCTGCAGCTATTTTCAGCCTTGTTTTTCTTCCACCGTTATTGTTCCCATCCAAAAGACCCAGCTCCTCAAAAGAATGCTGTGTTTCCTTCCTTTCTCCAGCATGGGCAGCTCTATCCTCACAAACAGCCGCATGAAATATGTCCTGTGAACTGCATCACCTTCATCATGTAGTATACGTGCGGCAGGATGGCAGTGAGAGGTCAAAGACAAAGCATTGTGAGGAGTTCAGGTGCACACAGAAAACACACCATTTAAGTAAATAATGGTTGTCGGCACACGTTAAAAGATGCCCCATTGAGCTGCCACACGTTTTGTAGGGCCATGTATTCTACAAACAATATCATAACGTGTCTTAAATGTCTGAAAACCTGTGGACACAATCACACCTCACAATAACAAAAATGTCATAAATATCAGTTTTAAGGCAGGTTTTAGAGATCAACTGTCAATTATTTGTAAATGTGAATTGTAAATGTTATTTGTAAATGTCAACTGTGCATTTTGTGTTAGTAGTGCAGTTAAATGGGGGTGGGAAATATCACATCAAATTTTGCTACCAAAGTTATCACAAAAATGTTTTACACAGCTGATTGCTCTAGTTTTTCACGTTAACTTGAGGGGCAGCAGTAGCTCAGTCCACAAAGACCAGCTCAGCTCCCAAACATTACCGAGGTGCCCTAAAGCAAGGCACTGAACCCCACAAGTTCCTCCTAAGGGTGCTGCTAAGTGACTGCATGTCACTGCATTAGCTGCCCATTTACAAGCTCTTTGTGTGTGTGTGTGTGTGTCTGTGTGTGTGTGTGTGTGTGTGTGTGTGTGTGTGTGTGTGTGTGTGTGTGTGTGTGTGTGTGTGCGTGCGTGTGTGTGTGCGTGTGTGTGTGTGTGTGCGTGCATGCGTATGTGTGACTGAGTGTGAGAGAGTGACTGCGTGCTCAGGCCTGTTTGTGTGTTTCATATATTAAATGAAAAAAAAAGAATTTCCCCCACTGGGAATTAATAAAGTAACTTGAATGTTAAAACATTTTAACTGTTGAACTACAAAGCACTCAGTCCACACACAGCTCCAAAGTGTTCCTTTTAGGGTAAGGACCGTATTAAAGGCACACAGCTTACAGAAAAACACTGCAGGTGAAGGAATCCTCTGCCCCTCAGGCCAAACCTCGATCACACCATCAAACCATTTCTACTCATCTGTTGGTAAACTCTCTGGTGACACCAACCATGACTGTCATAATGTAATATTGTGAGCACACGTGTGTGTGAAAGCAAGAGCATGGTGGATGGGTGTGTGTGTGTTTATATGTCAACATTGAGTCGTGTGTAAACAGAGTATAGGTGTGATGTTTTGCTGTTTACCTTAGATACTGTAGAGACAGCTTCCTCCTCCTCCTCTTCTACTTCTATGTCTTTACCCTACAGCAGACATACACACACACACACACACACATACACACACACACACACACACACACACACACACACACACGTGCGCGCACAGGTCAAAGGTGAGTAAACATAGCATGAATTTCTGTGTGTGTGTGTGTGTGTGTGTGTGTGTGTGTGTGTGTGTGTGTGTGTGTGTGTGTGTGTGTGTGTGTGTGGGTGGGTGGATGGGTGAAGGCTTTCTTGTAAAATGTAGGGCAGCCCTTTAAAGTAATAATATAAACACCCTGAGTGTGGAGGGTGATGTGGAGTGGAGGGTGGAGGAGGGGAAGCTACTGAACACAGCTGGCTGATTTTAGCGCGAGAGAAAACACATTCATGACCTGTGATAACAGAACAGACCCCGTGCCGGTACAGAATGGAATGGACCTATTTCGGTTCCATTGTGATCCAGTCTCCAGACATTTTTTCAGACATCCTTTGTAAAGAATTTGGGTTATGATGTCATTGTTTTTCCTTCTCTATGTGAGGCGTTTTCGTTTGACTAAACGTTGCTATATTTAACAGTAGCTTGCTGGGAGTTCATCTACATTCATGTTTATATTGTGACCGGAGCAGTTTAAGTACTTCACTGGTTGTCTGTGTCATGTAAAAACAAATGAAAGAACCTCCGCCTGTCATTGTTTACCACTTTTGGTTACTTTACTGCTGAATCCACAAGCATTCTGACCCATAAAAGGAAAATAATGATTGGCTATTTTCATCTTTGACCACCCTTACTCTATATTTATTTCAGCTTGACCTCTTTAAACTTGCATTCTTCAGGTACATTCAGTTTTAATTAGTTTTAATTGATCAGTGTTCTTGTTTGTGTGCGTCCCTGCGTCTTTGACGCACATATTTTGACAGGAACGCACGATCGTCAGACAGCATGCATCCCTGGGGCGCAAGCTTTAAATGCACTTCCATTCAATAAACACATTCACAATTTTTTCATTTCTCCACTTAAATTTCAAATCTGGAAATTGCCATTATGTTTTGATCTCACTCGAGTATTCTGTCATTACTTTTGGGATGCATAAACATCATGTTGGGATGCACAAATTTTTGTTGAAGCGCATCCCGGTGTTGCACTACGTTCTTGAGGTAAAAAGAACTGTGATTGACTAACGATTAATACTCTTTTGGTTTGTGTATGGTGTCTCAACAACTTTATGCATTTGATTAAGTGGCTTTTTTCACTGACATGTAATTTTTTTAATTAAATTTTGCGGTATTTTCATATGCCTGTGTAACTATGCTTGGGCACAGGGCAAAAACAATCAAATCATTAATTACCTTCATTGACAAAATCTAATTTGAGCGATTGTAATCAGCTACAGTATGGCATAAATCCTTATGATGTGGCTTTAAGTCTGCTCCTAGGCATTAAATCACAAAACAAGGGACATAAAAAGTCATCAGACGTGCAGCTGAGCCCGAATTGAAGTGAATTCAGTAAAATGATCAAAGCTGTGAGGATTTTATACCTGTAAGGGGGGTGAAGAGGAGGAGGACAGATAGAGGTTTGGACATGTCTGAGCAAATTCTGCTGAGTTTCCAACACTAGAGTTGATCAAACACAAACTCACTAACACACACTGCCTGTGGACTGTTAAGACATTAACAACGTGAGACAGAGGGAGAGGCAGGCGTGGGGAAATTTGAGGGGGAGAAAAGAGTGTTTCTCCAAAGAATAACACCTGACTAAAACAGCAGTTCTGTTTTTTTCACCTTCTTGATCTGTGTCTCTTTTTATCCTTGAATCTACAGCACAATCCAAGAAGTTTACTGAACAATATAGATTCACAGCAAATATCAATGCAGTAGTTCTCAAAAGTGTTTGTTCTCCTAAAATTCAGCACATCTGATATTGACTTTCTGCTTTCTTGACAATGACAATATTCACATATTTGGACACTGAGCACGTTGCTGCACAAAGAGGGGACATTAGCTTTGCATGAAGACTGAAAAAAACAGACAGAACTCTCCAGGCTGTTACTGCGTTCACATGACGTACACAAAATAGATTAGAAGAGATTGCTCCACTTATTCTGGTGCAGAAGCATTCCTGACTTGTTACCCTGACTCCTACCAGGTACATGGGATATTAAAAGGTTCTGCTGTGTGCTTGTGCTGATTTTTGTGTTTTTGAGTTCTTTAAATGGAAAACAAAACAAAATAATTTCGGAGCTCCTAAATGGTCTGAAACAATGGGTACAGTCATGGTTTTTTATTTGGTTGTACTTCTGTTACTGTGTTCATGTTGCCAGCAGTAGTGGATTTGGATGCCGCTGGTTTTTGGACACTTGTAGTTCTTTACACCATCATTCCTTGAACCAACTCAGAAAAAAAAGAACATATCCTTTTCCCAATTTGGATGCTTACAATGAAAATGTTTGATGATAGAGATCTAACTGGTCTGTAGAATATTCATTCATGCATTCATCTTTAAAATCCCTTCTTCTACTTTCGTGGGTCACGTGGGTTGCTGGAGCCTGTCCCAGAAGCCTTACGGGCGAGAGACAAGCCACACCAAAGACAGACAACCACTCCTGCTCATATTCACAGCTATAGACAATTTGGAACAATCAGTTCACCTGAAATGCCTGTTTTTGGAGGTAGAAGAAAGCTGGAGAACCTGGAGAGAACCCACACAACCACGGGGAGAGCACACTAACTCCACGCAGATAGTAGTCTATAGAATATTAAAATCTTAAAATTAAAATGTACAACAGTTGAAAAGCGCTATAATTTTCTAGTGTCAGGATGTTTTTGTTTCGACTTGTGAGACATAACTCACAACCGTGATCCACACAGCTTTACCTTTGTTATCTTCACCGCTAATGATTTAGGTGTGCGAAGTCTGTGTTCAGACCTGACGTGATCTCACTTCACAAAGACAATTCCAATGGTGACTTTAAAGTGGATTTATGGAACTATTCAGATGTGTTACCTCTGTAAGCCGCAGACAAACAGGTACGTACATCTCCTGCAAGCTCACAGCTGCCTCTGACAGCCTGTTGAACTTGAACAGAGTGTGTGTTGTGAAAGCAAGCTGTGGCACAGGGCCTGATCTGTAGTCACCCCAGGGCAGAGTGGACGAACAGATATGAACATTTTCACTCCTGCCTTCCCCCTTTGTGTTCTCCCTCTTGGTTTGTGAGGACAAAACATCCCTCCATACATGTATGTTTGTGCTGTATGGATAGGGTCTGTCAGATTAAGCTCACTGAAATGGCACATAATCACCTGTTCTGCCAATTAAAGAGGAGAAAACACGATAAGGAAATAGACCTACATATCTCACTATGAGTAAACATTATAAGTGATTTGAGAAAAAAATAGAAAACACTTAGCTGCACAATTAAAGTAATGGGAGCTACATGAGTCACCATTTCCATACCTGAAACACCAGGATACATATTGATGGAGAAAGTGACAGGGCAGCACTTGTGAGGTCCTTGAGTGAGGCCCACGACCCCACTGAGACTGATAGTGAGTTAGGCTTTGACCCCTCACTAATTAACCATATTACAGAACAGACACAAAAGAAGAAATCCGGTCCTAAACAGCTGGATGTGTAATGGACTGAATGTCCGACCAGACCTGGTGTGAAGTCATTATCAGCACAGCAGCAAGGAAGTAAAAACAACTGCTGTGTATATGTATCATATTTTGGTAAAACCTGCTCTTTTTTCCTGTCATGAAGATTATTTCATTACCTCATATTTGTCTCTGAATCTTTCACTTCAAAGAAACAATACTAACACTTAATGTTAAGAACAATAATAATAAACACTTAATGTTCTACACCAAATTAGTTTCATCTAAAGAACAAACGACCAAATGTAGCAAAAACTAAACTGAAACTGATTAGTTGAATAATTTGCAGGTCTGTTCTCAATAAACTAAAGTTGTGAGCAATTCATTAGGGCATTATTTAAGAAACAACAACCTGAAGATTTATTGTTTTTGCTTGTATTCAAATATAGCAAGACGTACATATTTGTGTCTTGAACAATATAAATAACTCAGCAAACCTTCTGAGACATGATTTTTACTATTTTCAGACTAAAGAAAAAAAATAACAGTTTAACTAATAGATAAGTGTTATTTTGAAACCTGGTTTTATCATTAAAATACATTCATGACGCTTTGAGTTTGATTGGAGTCAGTCTTTAAAGAATGATTATTTTTAGTTATTTTTAGTGTTTGTGAACATCTACCCTTTCCCAAAACTGGAGATTAGAGGGCGACGCTGCAACCATCCGAACATGAGATAGGAATGCATGTCCAGACTGCGTTGTCATAGCTCTTTATAATGGTCTTGTCCTGTATCACTGCCAGGTTGCCTCTGCCTCTTCACTGTGTTTACTGCATTTTATGATCCGACCCTTGACCTCTGGAGGTTCTTTATTGCCTTGGTGACTGAGCGAGACCTACTTGCTGACTTTCCCAGGAATTCTGGGAAGAAGCCATTCTGATCTCAGATTAACATTTTTCAACCAAAGTCATGGCTCTGGTGACCAGTGACGTCACGCAACTGAGTTTACGTCAGCTCCTCAAAGGTGAGGTCCAATGGCATCGTTTCCCAGGAAGAAAGGGTCACAGAACTCGATATTATCACAACAGCAGATGAGAAATTGTGGGAAATGGGGTTTGATGATCTTTCAATACCCCACTACATGTCCAGTGCACTGAAGGAGCTACAGTGAATGAAATCTGATTTATTATCAGATTCACAGTACATTCCTTTAACAGAAGACCCCAGTGCTAGTGTATTCTGGATGCATCCAAATCCTGTTCGCTAGCTGAATGATGCACAATCTAAGCACAAACTAAGACCAATGTATTCAGACCCTTGATGTTTTGTGTGTCTTCTTCTTCACCTCCCTTTAAACAGATGAAGCACCGCTGTATCTATTCTGAAATCAATGTTTTCTGTCTCAATTCCACTCTGAACCTGAGTTCCCACAGACTGGACTTTACAACAAGAAATAGAAACGTTAACTTTCTTTTTTTTTACTAAGACAGGATTATTGAATTCTTTTATTCATGTACCTGTGTGTACCTGTGTTTGTGTATATGTGAGTGTGAGTCTTCTCTACACACACTGACCAGCTTGATAGATTCCAGCTGCCTACAAATGCTGATAAAGATGATAGGGAGCTTCTTAGACCTCACACACTACTTACCATCCACATGTGAGTTTACACTTGAGAGTGGGTGTGTAGACGTGTGTGTGAGTGCAAAAAAAATTCTGCTCATTCATTTCATTTTGGGGGACAAAGCACGATTCTTCAGAATGTTAGTTACAGGTGTTGTGGCTGCAGCACAAGCTTATTTGAAGAACACAATTTAAAAAAAATATAAAACAGATTTTGCTTTTATTTACACATAGTGTTACTTTCATGATTTTAAAAAAATCATGATGACTACAACTATACATTTTTACTTTTCCTGCTATTGTTTCATTTCACAGCTATTCTAGCAGTGGGCATTGCGGTGGGTGAATTAAAGCTGGTTTGTAGAACATTTCATCGAGGCCATTTAAGAAAATCTGAATAGGGGGCTTCTCTGTGCCCCATTATAGACTTCTTTGCGCCCCAGTAGAGCTCCCTGTGCCCCAATAGAGTTCCCCGTGCCCTAGTAGAGTCCCCCATAACCCAGTAGAGCCCCCTGTGCCACAGTAGAGTTCCCTGTGCCCCAGTAGAGCTCTCTGTGCAGCAACGCTCTGGATGATGAGGACTTGATTTAAGGAGAGAGTAAGTTTAGGTTTCGGGTTAAGTTTGGGTAAGAATTAATGATCATGCTTATAGTTGGTATTTGTCTCCAGGAGATGGGGATTAAAACAACCAAACATTCTTGAGATGTTCCTGAACAAGTGAAACCCTTCATAATATTTCTAATCCATACATTTGGCTTTCCCTAATCCCTGATAACCCATTAATTACATTAAGACAGCATTTTTACTGTTTCCATTTAAAGTTGCTGTCTCAGACCTCTCCTCCTCAGCAGATCTGACATTCTGATTAATAGGAGTTCTCTTCATCCTCCTGTTCTTTCTCTGTCCCATCTCAACGTGACTGCATCATTTTAGGATGTATAGAAACCACTTTTAAAATAACACATCACAGTTATAATTCAAATATGTAGTTCATTCGTTTCCTACCGGTTTATTATGATAATAATAATAATAATAATAATAATAATAATAATAATAATAATAATAATAATAATAATAATCTTTGAAGAGGTGAAAACTATCTTTCGGTGTTTTTGCTTCAGTCCAGCCCTACTTTCCTGAGATTTGTACAAAATAGCAAACTACAGACAACGTGAGCTGGCGTCTGGACAACAGAGTAAAGTTGTGTTTCACTTCTATAACCATGTTAGAATAAAGAAAACAATGGCATCCGTGAACTGTGTTTACTCAGCATCGGTCTCATTACCTTGTAGGAGTGATGATAGTGCCAAGACATGTCGTCTTCCTCCGACGCGTAGTCCACCAGCACTTTACTCTTGCTTTTCTTGAACATAATTCCAGTGGCCTTGAAATTCTGGAAAAAGTTGCCTTTTTGGCCAAAAATGTTTAACGTTTGCTTTGAACTGGGACTTCTAGATAGAACGCAACGACGCACCGCCGAAACGCGCTCCGCTCTCTTGGTTAATTCTTCTGTAATAAATCCACGACACTTCAAACTGATAGCAGCGTTCACTTGGCATGGAGATGGAGGGCTTTGTCTTTGACGTGAGTTTGATGCGTTTTTACGCAGACTCCACCACCTGGAACTGCGGCAGTCGCTCCTCCCATATCCTCCGGTTCCTTGCAGTTGCCATGGTAGAAGTAGGTAGGGTCATACGTCTCATCTGAAGGCGAGCACCCAGTTTAACACGCTTGTTAAATAATTTAGACGATCGTTTTTTTTATCTGTTATAAGTGGATCTAGGAGGGAGAAAACGTGGAAACGGATATTTACATTCTGACGCACAATGGAGCGCACGTCAGGGGCCCAGGGATCCAAAACAATGAAAGTCGAGAGAATGTCTCCGGTTAGAATGCAACACATTAGTGGGTAATAAATGAAGATGTCAGACGTGTTATACTGCTGCTGTTAATTTTAATTCATGTTAGTCTGGACAGGCTTTTCAACTGAAAGGAGTGTCTTCAACTTTTAAAGTAATTCACATCAATTACAGTTTGTTTTCTTTTAGTCCTGCTAGAATTCATAGGTGTCATAAATCTCTGCCGTTACTTCTAAAACTTAAGAATGAATAAATTCCTTCTTACAAATGAAAGCCCAGTATTTCACAAGAAAACAAACATCGGTTTGATTTGCCCTTTGTTAAAGTTGAGCTGATATTTACTATAGACTAAGACTCTTGTATAAAACCAAATCCTCACAGCTCTGTATTGCAGGGATATCTCTGACACACACAGGCTGTGCTGTTTGGTAAAGGAGCAGAAATGTGATTAGACTGTGTTATATGAACAGAAGGCAGGAATTTATCCCTCTTTCTCTTTCTCTCTCTGTCTCTCTCTCTTGTGATAGTCGAGGAATTATTAAAGATAGCCCTTAAAAGGAAAAACACAAACACAAGAATGAACAAAGCAAAGAAAATTGCTAAAGAAACACATGAGACACGTCCTGATACAAGTAGCTCTGAGAACTTGTATCAGGAGGTCTCTGAAAGAGGCCATAACAGAAAAATATGATTCGCAAAAGATAAAAAAAAAAAAAAAATTCCTACAAGACACAAAAGGTTCGGGGGCAAAAGAAGAAAAAAATTTTACTGACCTTATCATGTTTCTGGATGGCATCAGCTTTTATATGAAAAGTAAAACGAAGTGGTGAGCCAGTTTTTACAGACCAAGAGTTTTATAGATTGAAAAAACTAAGGAAAAAAGTAAAAGACATGATTGTAGAAGAGATGATTGTGGAGAATGGATAATTGTTTTGTTTTTTTTTCTTAATTTTGTCGGGTTTTTTTAGTTTGATAAATGTAAAAAAGTTAAATGTTTGTTCAGAAAACGCACAGTACTATTGAAAATCTTCTTTACGTGAATCTCTTGGATTTTGTAGTCAACGTGATTATTTTGTAATGTGACTTTTATGAATAAACGTGATATTAAAAATCAAAATCAAATCTCTCTCTCTGTTTCTCTCTCTCTCTCTGCTGCAAGGCGAAACAAGTGACACATTATGCTGGTGGGCTGATCTCTTAAAATAGCTGCGGTTTAGCTCTGTTTAAGACCACTCACCTGATTCAAAGGTCTTTAAATTCCTGATTCAATGTCCACATTATACAGTAAGTCACCAGGGGAACTGTTACATGTGATGAAACCTGGAAGGAGCTAAAGAAACTCTGTTTTCCTCTTTTCTGGCATCTATTTGGAAAAAGTGGAGTGACGGCTATTTTCAACCACATAATTTGTTATTCAGTGTCACACTCAGCATATAATCTAAATCTAAATATGTAATTGTACCATTACAGCAGGCCTCTGTCAGCAGTAAAGCAACAGGCTGAACAAACATGAATTGTGTCCATTTATGATGTTCTAGAGTGAACATCATAGAGTGAACTATCATAATAAACTGTTTTCTGTGGTAGGGTGTCCATTCTCCATTAGTGCAAACCGACACAACCCAAGACTGGATGTTAGGTCCATCACCTCTCAATCGGCAGGTTATTGACCTATGACACCGAAGGTCATCAACGGTCATCTGTCCGTTTGGGTCGCCTTCTTGAACATACATTCCTACATTATCTCTACTGTGGTTATTTACAGTCTTGTGGTTTAGGGTTAATTGAGATATATCATGCTCATAGCTCAATTTGATGTTCCTGATGTCATTTCGAAAATCAAAACTGAGGTCAGTAATGATGTTTTATCAGGTTAAATGACTATATGTGCTACTTTTTAATTAATAAATATCTTATTCAATGTATGAAACAATGGTAAACTTGATTCAGCATTTCTAAAGCCTTCTGACAAAGTGTTTCACAAGGTAAGAAAAGTTAAAAAAAAAAACATACAAGGATTAAGAACATAGATGGTAAACTACCAAAAACAAAATTCTGATCAGCCCTGTTGTGCTTACACAGTAAATGGAAGGAGCTGAGATTTAGAATGACTCAACAAAAGGTTTCACGGTTGTCTAGTTCAAAACCACGAAACATCATCAAAACTTGTTTGCCAAGAATTGAGATTAAAATTTTAATTATGTTCACAGGGCTGCTCTTACAGATGTTCCTGAGAGACTCTGCTGAGCTTTAATGAACAGTTTCTGTTTAATGAACAGAATTTGGATTACTGCCTCCATTTAAGAAGCATGTGCTAATTGTCAAACTCTTGATAGTATAGTCCTTTGTGCGTGTAAAGGTAATCAAATGTGTTCAATATCATTAGGCAAGCAAGATCAGAGTCAAACAGTAATGAATGCCATGTGGAGTAAATCATTAATTGAATCATTAGTGGGATGAAATGGGTAAGGATTAGTGTTACTGCAAGTAAACCTTTAACACTTTTGTTGTGTATCAGATATACAGTGCGCCCTTGTTCCTCGTGGTTAATGCATTCCAGGAACCACACACAATTAACGAATTCCACGATCGAGCGACAAACTATTTATCATATTATTTACGGTAATTTAAACGTTTATGAACCCTCCCCATATTGATATTAAGCCACCTTCTATCTGTATTACCTTTTCCCACACTCTTATCAACTGTTTAAAGCACTTTTGTGTCTCACTTAAGTCGGACACTCAAAAACCAATAGAATGCACGTACGGCAGTGATGTGCGGTCAGGTGAGGCATGACCTCACCTGCCATCATGAAAGAAAAAAATGAATAATTGAAGAAATAAATTAAATGGATATATTTATCCAGTGATGTGTAATATATAGTTATTTTCCAATTTTAGGTTATTTTTACTCATTTTACTCATTTTACTCAAAATTGCTGAATTTTCCCATTTACTGCTGAAATACTGAGAAGAGACCTGTGGTGAGGCACCAGCCAGACGAGCCTCACCATGTCATGCGCAATGACTCAACTAGCTGTGCTGGCATGCTATTCAGTGAGACCGTAATGCTATCTCTCTATATGTCACTATGAAAATGTTCAAACATGTTTGCTCTATGAACTAAATTCCCATAATTTAGCTAATGTATATAATGTACAGTGTTTTTTTTGTCAACAACTGTATGTGTGTAATGTCTAATTGAGTTGAGCGGTCCTGAAACAGATGGGAAAAGGCACAACGTAAGGCACGCAGTTCTCCTGCCTCATGGTAGGGGGCGCTGGTGATCCCAGGGATTTGGTCGAGGAGTCTTCTTTGCCCGTAGAAGAAGTGACAGCAAACTAGTCCAGCCATTCATTTGTTTTCTGCTCGCCTTGCCTTACTATAAATGGGAGGATTATATATCTCAAATCAAAATTTTTTCGATGCTTTTGTTCAGAGGGAGCTGCGTATGGACTTAATTTATAAGTACACATAACATATAAACAAATATGTAGGAAACAACCTAACAATGTTTTTTTTATCAAATGTGCTAATTGTGTGTATAAATAATTCTGCTCTGTGACTTTAAAAATAACCCACTTACTTTGCTAACTAAATGATGAATAAGCTAAATTGTAGGTTCATATCTTTGTAAATCTGATTATGATTAAATCAGTGCCTCACAAGCAATGAACCTCACCGCATGTCAATGGCATACGGTATCACGTAAATGAGGTGAAGTCACGAGAGCTGATGCACGAATGCATGAGGGGGCACTGTATGAACATTATCCGTTTAACTGCTTGATCCCCAGATTGAAGAACCAGATTTAGTTTCCCCTTTTTGACAGTGCTTGCTCCTTATGAAATGCTTATTCAGTTATTTACAAAAAAAATTGATTAAAGTAAAAAAGCACTATTATGTTCCCTGAAGTAAACTGGTTCTGGGTCTAGAAAACCAAAACGCCCTGTGGGGTCTGATGCTGTGGAGCCGGAAGTCTGATCGGATACCTGTGACTTTGAAATGCTGAGTCATTAATGCAGCTTTGGCACAGAGGAAAGTTTGTGCTCTTTCAATCATGCAGACGTACTTTGAAGAGCATTTAAATCCTTTCCATTAATCCCTCAGGCATCGCTGCACAGTAGTTAGTTTTTCTTTTATAAGTCGGTGAGCAAATGTTTTTGTATTTATGGGGGTGAACAACTTCCTGTCTGCTCTAGTAAAGAAGTATTTTTGAATTAAAAGTGTTTTTGAGGACTTTAACATTCACACCAGATGTTTAACAGATTGATTGTGTCACACCTCTGAGTGTGTCTGAGTACACTTCACCTCCACACCACCACTCTTCCCCCCCATCAGACTGTAAAGTACTCAATAGTCTGTAAAGTACCCAAGAACAACCATGTGTGCCCACATTCATGCAATGGAATTATTAGTCTGTATTTAATGTTATTACATTTTGTGCATGTCAAGTAAGTACTGTAACTTCATTTATACACAAAAGAAACACAAGAAGAGCTACAGTATCTCATGACACCTTCCAAAGGAACACGTCTACCCTGATAACTGAAGGCTGTGTCTCCACTTGTAGAGAACATAGATAACCCTGTCCCTGACAGAAGCATGTTCCACTCAGGTAAGAAGGTACTGTAAGCTCTTCTGGTGACCATTGTGAGTTATGCAATAGAGGATATTCTGCTCTGAATTTTGGCTGGCGCTAGTGTGGAGAAATGTGTTTTTAGACATGTGAACAGCATGCTTAGCAGCAGTCTGGATGAGCTATAGAGACTTTAGAGGCTGTAGTGATGAAAAAGACCTTTTCACACATGCGTCCATGATTGTGCATCACAGCAAGAGGCATTTTGCTGAGCTGAAGGAAGAAAAGGCTAAGCTCCTCTTCTGCTGTTAGGGTGAGTCAAGAAGTGCCATGTCACAGAGGACACACACACACTCACGCACACACACACACACAGGCAAATCCACCAGGCTAAAAAAGGAATTGTGCTTCATAATTTTGGACCTTGATGAGCACCAGATTGTGTTTTTGTCTCTGCTCTTTGTGAATTAAGACAACGCATAAAAGAAATGTACGTATGTATATATATATATACTTACTTACGTATGTATATGCAGTATATATATACTGTATATTCTGTATACACTGTATATATTTGATTTTTTTTTTTTTATACAAAGATTTAACTTTTTGATGGCTGTTTTATCACATCTTCATTGTAAATACAGTGCGCCCTCGTTCTTTGCGGTTAATGTGCTCCAGGAACCACACGCGATTAATGAATTCCGCGATAGAGTGACCACCTATTTATCTTATTATTTATGGTTATTTAAATGTTTGTGACCCTCCCCATACTGATATTAGACCACCTTCTATCTGTATTACCTTTTCCCACACTCTGATAGACTGTTTAAAGCACTTTTGTGTCTCACGTAAGTCCGAGACTCACAGAATGGAGCGCACTTCCGAATGTCGTCAGCCAATAGAATGGGCGTACGGTATCATATGACTGCCTACTAAAAAACTGCGATGAGGTGAAGTCATGAGCTTTGATGCGCGAATGCGCAAGGGTGCACTGTATTTAAATATAAACTTGCCACCCTCCACTTCCGTCCATTATCCTTTGTTCCTTAGCTGTTGAACTTGCACATGTTCTCCTACATTAGATCTCATTTCCTCACGTGAGACTGGATTCATCAAAGCACATTTATGACTCATTACACATTCATCATCACTGATACTGAGTCAGACATAATTTGACGTGATTAAATATTGATGAAGAACACAAAGAACTTGCAAACACACACACACACACACACACACACACACACGGGAACGAGGGACTTGCTAGGTCTCTGGAGAAAACTTAAGCGGTGTTTTGATACGATACACTGCCAGCTCCTGAGAGAATTCATCTCACTGTGGCACCCTGATATAAAGAGGTCGAATGTCAAGATGTGCAATAAGAAGAGCCACCACAGAGCCGATTTGGTATCTTGCTCAAGGACACTTGAGTCTCCTGTTCTCACTGACACATGAGAACAATGCTTGCTTATGCTAGCAGTGCCTCCTGCAGTTTATCTGTCTTTGGTTGTGTGGCCTGTGACCTTACGCACATTGAATTTATTATCATTTTCTTTACACTTTCTTGAGTCTGAAACTGCCTACTGAATATAGCTTAAGAGATTGAAATGCAGTCCATCACTTATATTTATATTTGTACTCCCAAAGGTGACTTCTGATTCTAAACAACTTGTTTTTCTCACCATTTCATCTCATTCATGAAGTGAGACTTCAAAATATTTGCCTGAGGCAAATGTTTCAGCCAAGTTCAACTGATCTGCTGCACTCCTCTCATTTGCTCCAGGTATGATACTGTAAAATTAGACTCTAATGTGGCACTGACAGCTCCTCTGAGGACTCATATTGCATGAATATCCAGACTACTGAGCCGCTAAATGCTTAAAGACCTTGTGGATATGTCCGTCATTCCTTCTCATCACTCTCTCCGGTAGCAAAGACATTCATGTCTTTGTTGTTGGCTGCAAGAGACGGTAACAAGAGCCTCCTGAGGAGAAGTCACTGAAACAGACACACAATGGACTTCTGTTTGTGTGTGTGTGTGTGTGTGTGTGGTGTGTGTGTGTGTGTGTGTGTGTGTGTGTGTGTGTGTGTGTGTGTGTGTGTGTGTGTGTGTGTGTGTGTGTGTGTGTGTGTGTGTGTGTGTGTGTGTGTGTGTGTGTGTGTGAACTTGGAGAAAGTGAGGGTAAGCAGGACAGACTGTTTGTCTCTCGGTGACTCTTGGCTCTCCTCCCTCTCCTCCCTGAAGCTGGGAAACTGAAGAGGTACGGGTGTATTTCCTGCCACAAAAAGCTCCTAACATCAACAGGGATGTTTGGACGAGTTTTCTGATGGGAAACCAAAACAGTTTTCAAAAGCAGAAAGATGAGTATTTCAATTAACTTGTCTTTTAAACCTGAATTGAGATGCTATTGTTTTTCTTTTTTCCAGTATGGCCATCTGCTGATGTTTAAGATGGATGTTCCCACATAATAATCTACTGACCTGGATCGTGTATCATCATGGCTTTAGAAAGAACACTGGAAATAAAATTGATAAAATAAAACCAATTGAACCTGCTTCATCTCTAGGAGACACATTCTCAAAATAAGACATTCTTCTTTTCCTTTCAGCTTTTCCGTTCAGGGGTCACCACAGCGAATCAGTTGCCTCCATCTAATCTGTCTTTCAAAATAAGACATTACAGGGTTACAATTATTTCAGCAAATACTTTTGTTTCAAAAAGAGCTCCCATTAAACCTACAGTGGCTCATATGTAACTCTGCCTGGTTATGGGGATATATTTGGGCTTCTTTCCAAAGCAGCTTAGACATAAAACTGGGTCAGAACTCTTAGCCTTAAACTGCTAGCAGCAAACTGGGAGCAGTAGAGGTGACTGATGAGCAGATTAACTTCACTGAACTAAGCAGCAGTTAATCAGCAAGAAACTGTACTTGGAGAAACAAGCTCTAGGTGTAGAGTGACAAAGCACAAACCTCATGAGCTAATTATGTATCGCAGAAACTAGAGGATCTCTGCGGTGTAAAGTTGCCTGAGTTGAGTTGAAGTGATGGTTAACAGACTAAAACTTGTTTCTGACAGTGTTTGGTTCTGATCAAATGGCACTGCTTGTTTAGGAAATGGATTATGGAGACTTGCAGCTCACAGATGTGTTGTGTCAGAGTGAGAAAATGGCTGCAAATCCATGCTGACATCTAGTGCATGACACAAGTAGTTCTTTTTACACATTATTTTTCACAAGGCTTCAGGACACACTAACAGATGCACTCAGTTCTTTACAACATTTTTATTCTTGCACAAAGATAATACATGTTCACTTAAATATAAAGGATAATGTCTCCTATGGTGAATCCATTGACTTGACTTCAGATTAAAGTTATGAAAACTGAGTCAGTAATAAACATTTCATTTAACATTAGCAGGTGGATACGACTGACAGTCAGGGCTAACCTAACACCACCACAGTTGGATGAAAGTCACCGTGCAAAACATATGAAAAATAAAGATGAAAACAACAACCCTTGTACAACTATAAAAATATGTATAATAAAAACACTAAAGCATATCCAGTGTTTCTTGTAATTGGCAAATAGCACTCCTAGTTGTTGTATTCACATATGAATAAATAAAAATAACAGTAAGGTAGACTACAATTTAATTTTCACAACGAGGACCTACTTTCTAAACTGGTTTTGCAGTAAATATGCAATAAATATATAATAATAGACAACACAACACCAACAAAACCAGTACTGAAATTACCCCTCCTGTGAGAATGCCTGTTCGAGATCACATGACATAAACAGGTTTACGTGTCTTTATTTCAGTGTCAGTGACCTCTCTCCTAAGCTGGTTTAAAACCGGCGGGTGAATCTCTGATGGCGAACACCGGGGACATGGTCATGCTAATCTTTTCCTGTATGTTAACTGGCCTCTCTTTCTGAACCAGAACAGGATAGATCATTTTTGCAATAACAACGTAACTGTTAGTTTTAATCTTTGTCATTGATAAACTTGTTCAGTTACAATTTTACAAACAAAGTATCGTGCACATCAGATACAAAATACCCTCTCTCTATGTTAAGAGACCCTGGTGGTCATTCATCTACATTCATCTCGTCTGACAGCAGGGTGCACCAGAGAGACCTCCGGGTGGACTCACACCTTAGCTCAGGTGGTTTCCAGGGTGGCTGTCCTGGTTCCTTTGCCTGACAACAACACATGGAGCATGTTGTTTAATGTCAATCCAGCTAGAAGTCGCTTTGTCCAGCTCACAACAAAGGCTGGTAGCACCCACCGTCGCAGTCTACTAATCTCATTCAGCATCAACATGATATGTACACATGATTACGCACAAGAGACGTACTCATAAACGTGCAAAGTAGCATTGTTCACATATTAAAGGTTAAATACTTGCTGTGTCTGTTTGTACTGAACGTCAGTCAGTCCACAGTCACACATGGAGAAGAGGAGATCAGAACTCATGCTGCCACCTCTGCAATCCGTCTCTTCACTTGGTTGATTATCTCAGCTCAAGCCCCAACAGCATCATAAAATGACTGTGGAAAGTCATGGTGTTTAAAAGCTGACGGATTTTAAAGAGATTTTATAGGACTTAGATGGGGAAATTTTGTTTTCAAAGATGATTTATATATATTCTCTTTAATGACCGATAGAGTCATTGAAACCAAAAAATTCCCATGTTTTGTTTTTTTGTTGTTTGTTTCGTTTTGATTTTTTTTAAAGTCCCATATTAAGGCATAGGAAAGGATTGTGGTTCAAGTGCAGCATCAACCATCATAATAATCAAAAGCTGCCTTTCTGTTTCACTGCATTCATTACAAAGGGGGAAAAAAGTGCTTTGTTTGAAAGGGGGAAGGCTTGAAAAAAGAAAAAGTCTGTACCTTACCACACAAACGGAGCCTTAAGGCAACAACCTTCTCATTTAAAACAAAATCATACCGACATCCTGACCGAGCATGACCCTGAACTTGAACCACACAAACTACAGAAGCACACAGAAAAACAATATCAGATACCAGAACCAGGTAGCATCACTGCCCTCTAACCTGATCATCCCAAATAGAATAATGTGACATTTTGGAAAATGCACTAAATTGCTTCTGTACTGTATGTAAGATGATGAATGTAAGGTGATTGAAACTGGTTAAAAGCAGCAGCTGTCTAGCTTAAAGCTCAGTGATTAACATGTTCTATATTGTGTTATTATATTGTTTTATTTCTTCCAAATAACAAAATATAAAAACACTTGTGGTTCAGAGAAAAAAGTTGGAATAAGAAGATTTAAGGTGATTTTCCAAAATGTCAAAATGAAGCTTCAATTAAAACGATAGTGTGTATGTTTACTCTTGGCTCCGCAGTGAGCTGGCGTCTTACCCAGGGGTGTACCCCGCCTTTTGTTCATAACCAGCTGGGACAGGCTCCAGCAGGATAAGTGGCTGTAGACAAGACGATTAAGATTGTCTCGTCTGCAAGACAAGGGAGTGACGGTGTGTGCGGGCGTGCGTGCATGCCTGCGTGCGCGCGTGATGCACATCATCTGAAGAGGTGAGTTGATGGCTTGCAGTGCAGGGTGAGTTGTCGGGAGCTGTAGCCTGATATTCCAATCCCCATGAGTCCCAGCATGAAGGCCATGCGGGGCATCAACGGGGTCTCCCGGCTCTGCAGCACCGTCTGGGCAGCTTGAGTCTGTAACAGAGAGCAGAGGGGTCATCACAGCACACATCATCCACCACCAGGTCAGGTCATGTCCTAGTGATGGTCTTACATATACAGTTCAACAATCTCTATTTAGTTCAGTTTACATACCATTACTGTGTGTTCATTATCTGCATTATTTTCTAAGCTTGTCACAATTAGCCAATCATGCAAGTTGAAAATAGGAATGTTTGATAGCTTATCTTCAGAGAAGATGACAGAATGGTATCTTCTTAGTCGTAAAAATATATAACTCCCTTATGCAACTAACACAATATTGTTGTGTATAATGATGGCCTTTTATAAAGGGGTGAAAATTATCAATTGTGAGCTCTGATGAGCAGGTGGTGGGGGTTTGACAGCACAAACACAAGCCACTCTGTGAGATCCTGAATCCAGATTTGGGTCTCTGAAAAGTCCCCTGGATGATGTTCATGCTGTTCCTCTAGAGATCCAGTTAGAAAACATTTACCTGTCCCTGGGAGTTAAGGTACTTCAAATTCAAATCCATTCAAACACAGGCTAAAGTAATCCTCTATTCTAAATCCTTCTATGACACAGACAGAAATGGGCCCTTGGTGCTCAGTGATGACTCAGTGGTATCAATCTCAGCAGTGAAGGGACAATTCCATACAAATGTAATTTATCGACTAAATTCAAACCAGAGACAGCATTAAGGGGGGAGGGGGGTGTTGAGGGTTCTCTGACTGCAGCTTCAGAAATTTGGAGTGATAAACTAACATCAAGGACTGATTCAGATGTCCCTTGATGTCCTATTCATTGATCTACTGAAGAAAGAGACTTTCCTCAAGCTGGTACGCACCTGGAGGTATCTAATATATCCTGGGGTCAATCGTGGGATACGAAAAAACATAGTTGCTGTTCTCTCCAGTGTTTCACAGCTGATGCGTAAGAAACTCTCCTCAACCAGCTGCCAGGATCTGCTACTTGGCAACTCTGTCCCTGTGAATCCCTTCGCTGTTTTGCCTGCTGTCTCTCTCTGGTCTCCTCCCAAACGTCTGAGTGTAGCTCCCCTGTGTCAGAAAACACACTCCTCACTCATATGCACAACACAAACCTGCACCGTAATGATCCCTCTTGAGCCACAGGAGTCCCTACAGGAAGTATATAAAGCCTTGGCTCTCATTGCATAAGCCGATCACATGGTGCTGGACCGTGTTTGTTTGTGTCTTTGTGAGGATGTGCATATGTGTCAGTGAAGGATTAGCAGTATTAGAGTAACTAGAGTTGCTATGAAGACGACCTGTCAGAGATGTTTTAAGTCCAGGCATTTAGGGAAGCACACAACTTGATCAGTGAATGACGAAGTAAGGCCGAAGAACGATTAGGTGCAATTATAAGGTAAATTGGATTCTGAGTTCAAAAACATGACTCCTACTGGAATGACAAATGTGGATATATTGATGTAAAAACATGATTTTTTCAACATCTCAATCTCCAAGCTGCAATCATCCAATTTTTTTTATTCCTCCTCCTCAGGGTCATTGCTCAGGGGGCTGGAGCCTGCCTGAGCTTGCAGCTGATCGGTTAGGCCTGCTTCCTCTGCAACCTTAGACTTGGATTACTAACGCTGATTTCTTTTACAATTTCCCAATGTAACTGGCTGCATAGATGGTACCCACATTCCCATCAAGGCTCCCTCACATAATGAGGATGATGTTATGAATAGGAAGTCCATTCACAGCATAAATGTGCAGCTACATGTAGATTGACTACTGTTTCAACTAGGGCTTTTGAAACAGCTCATGGAACGAAAACGAAAACCAGCAACTTTTCGAATTTTGCCAGGAACGAAAACGAAACCAAAAACTTCATATTTTTTAATGTTCTGGAACAGAAATGGCTATTCAAAATAATAGTTAATACCCTTTTTTTTGTTCTTTAAAAAAAAATATCTGACTTCAAGTTTCACTGCCTTTCATTCACTCAGTGCATGATGAAAGAGGAGAAAAGTTGAGGCATATCACCAGCAGTCAAGGAAAAGGCAGTCTCCCAATCTCATTATATTCATAACAGGTAAAAACTGCTGTCTGTCCATCTTAGAAAATGTTTGATTTAGACAATTAACTCATTGGCTGCAGCCATGTTCAAAGCAGAGCTCCCCAGACTCTGCTCTGAAACTTTGAATCTTTGAAACTTTGAAGCTTTGAAACTGAAAATTTGTTGCATCATGATCTGCCGCTTATGATCATACTTCTCCGTCTTCCTCTGATTCTCCATCCTCTGGTCCATAACTGCATCAGTGCTGTTGTTCTGTTTACTGTAGGGACATACCCACAGTTTGTAAACTAATTTCCTTCATTGCCAATTTAAAAGTCCTACAGCTAAGTACCTATTTATATTTACAAGGAATGTTATTAACCGGTTCGAGAACTACATTTTTTTTGTTCTAACCAGTTCAGGAATGTAAGTTCTTGGGAGGAAAGTAAAACTGGAAACGTTATAATACTGTTTCTGTTCAGAACGAATGGATTATCCAAAAATTCTGGTTCAAAGCCCTGGTTTCAGCATGTTAAAGACTGCATCATACATAAACTAACATCTGTCCAGATCATATGTGATGCTGCAGACTACATTTATGAAGTGGAGAAAAATGGTCTGGGTCGGTTCATGACTCATGGATGTATGATGAGTCTTACCTGAGCAACAGACTGTAACATGGTGGGGTTAGGGTAAAGGTTTGCAATAACTCACTTGTCTCCGTCCTTTAATCCACTCTATTATATCTATACCTCACGGGAGAGTTTAACGAATTTTAGCTTAAGCGCCTCGAAATGTCCGTTGATATGATTAGCACTTTACAAATAACAGCTGATTGATTGATTGGTTACCAATGGCAACTGAGGCTGCTGACCCTAACCCTAACCCCTAACCATAACCCTACCCTAACCCTACCCTAACCCTAACCCCTAGCCCTAACCCTACCCTAGCTCTAATCCTAAACCTACCTCAACCCCTAACCCTAACCCCTAACCCCAAACCTACCCTAACCCTAACCCCTAACCATAACCCTTCCTAAATAAGGGTTCAGTGAGTTAGCATATGAAACTGGCAGGGTTCAGTACTTCCAACATGGTTAAGAACCACTGCCCTAACCCAAACCCTAACCCCTAACTCTAACCCTAAGCCATAACCCTAAACCGTAACCCTAACCCCTTACCCTAACCCTTACCCTAACCCTTACCCTAACTTTAACCCTTACTCTAACCCTAACCTTAACCTTTACCCTAACATTAACCCTAACCCCTGACCCTAACCCTAACCCTAAACCTAACCCTACCCTAGCCCTGACCATAACCCCTAATCCCAAACCCTAACCCTTAACCCTAACTCTAACCCCCTAACCCTTACCCTAACTCCTAACCCTATCCCTAACCCTAATCCTAACCATTAACCCTAGCCCTAACCCCTAACCCTAAACCTAACCCTAAACCCTAACCCTAACACTAAGCCTCTAACCCTAACCTTAACCCTTACCCTCACACTAACCCTAACCCCTGACCCTAACCCTAACTCCAACCCCCTAACCCTTACCCTCTTTATTTTACATTCATTTGAATTTCTTTATTGTACATTTATAAATTCTGTATTTTAGTTATTCTTTGTTTTAGTTCTCCGTTGCTTATAAATTATTTCATTTTTGGGTATATATATATTTTCAATACAATCAAAAATGCTCCATGAAAATTGGACTGTTGTAAAGTACGGCAAATGTCGCTGTAACCCCCGCCCCAATGATACTGGGAAGTGGTAAGGGTACGGTGGTCGAGAGGACCGTGGACATCTTGTACCCCGGAGGGACCAGCAATTCTTCTCTGGGCCCCGAAGGGGCCAAAACCCTACCCACACTAACCCTCACCCTAAACCCTAACCTAACCCCTGCCTTAACCCTAACCCTAACCTTAAACCTCTGGTCTTGCACTAGGAGCTAGTATGACTAAGCCACTGTGACTCAGTGTAAAAAGAATTGAGTAAGCCACATTCTGTGCCCAACACAGTGGCGCAGTGCACCGACAACCACCGCTTGTTGTGGGTGTGCGTGTGTGGGGGGATACCACCCCACAGGGGGGTCCAGGGGGCCTCCCCGGAAAATCTTTTAGAAATGTTTTTTTTTTCCTGCATTCTGGTGTATTCTGAGGGTAAAATCTTCTGTTCAGTTTATCTACAAAATACACAAAAGTCAATAGTTCAAGCTTGACTATCTTTATTTCTATCCTACTTTATGCAGGTATAAATGTGAGATTCAACAATTGAAAAGTTGCATTCACTATGTGAAGATACAGTCATACAAAATATTACTCAATGTTTACTTGTAAGTCTTACTTAGACTAGAAGACATTTTAACTTTGACTTAGACACTTTGATTTTAATACATTTGATTCTTGGTATTACTGTACTCAATGTTTACTTGTAAGTTTTACTTGGACTAGAAGACATTT
Source organism: Antennarius maculatus (assembly GCA_013358685.1). NCBI lineage: Eukaryota > Metazoa > Chordata > Actinopteri > Lophiiformes > Antennariidae > Antennarius > Antennarius maculatus. The sequence goes on along the minus strand of CM023625.1, from coordinate 3,826,358 downwards.
TAACTTTGACCACCACCAACATCGTTGGTATGCCATAGTTTAGTTGTTTTGTTTTTTTTTTTTAATTCAATAATATGATTTTTCATTTCAATTTAAAAAGTCATGAAAAATAGCAAGCGAGGTAAATACACATTTACATGCATCGCTGGTTATTCCTGCCAGTCATAGGGATCAAAAGTCTAAGACTACAAAAAAAGTATTGATAATATCTTTCATTTACCTTCTGATCGGTCTGTCACCACTCCTACCCCCTCTCAGCATTCACTATTTGTTGTTCAATTAGAATTTTAACACAAAATCTTCTATAAAACACTCTACTCATTTTCTTTCGATCTATCGTCCTCACCTTGTTGTACACCAATTCGCGGGTTTAGCTTGGCATAATAGAATCCTTTTTTTTCATTGGACGAGAGGGGGTCATGACCCGAGTGCATGTTTAATGATCGGGAGCGTTCGGGTAACCTCGGCTATTTCCGTCGGCATGCATGCCGACGAAGAAGGAGAAGAAGAAGAAGAAGAAGAAGCAGATGGGCACCTCCTAGCGAGAGAAAAAGTTTGTTTCTTATGTTATCACTCTGGGATTTTCGCGAGTCCAAAAAAGTTGTAAGTTTCATCCCTTTTTTCCTAAAAATAAGAACGCCACTGTGGCTACACAGGCTAAAAACCTTGTTGCCACTCTGGAATTTACTTTGCCTATGGGGAAGTGGCAAATGGCTAGCGCAAGCCCAGAACCTAACCATAAAACCCTAACGCTAATCCTAACTTTAACCCTTACCCTAACACTAACCCTAAGCCTAACCCCTGACCCTAACCCTAAACCTAAACCTAACTCTAACCCTACCCTAGCCCTGACCATAACTCCTAACCCTAACCCCTAATCCTTAACCCCAACCCTTAACCCTGACCCTAACCCCCTAACCCTAACCCCTAACACGAACACTAAGCCCAAACCCTAGTCCAAACCCTACTCTAACCCATACCTTAAACCTAACCCTAATCTTAAACCTAACCATAAAAACCCTAACACTAACCCTAACCCTACACTAACCCTAACTCCTAACCCCTAACCCTAATCCTTACCCTAACACTAACCCTAACACTAACCCTTAACCCCTAACCCTAACCCCTAACTCAAACCCTACCCTAACCCTAAACCCTAACCCCTAACCCTTACCCTAACCCCTAACCCTAACCTTAACCCTTACCCTAACACTAACCCTAACCTCTGACCCTAACCCTAAACCTAACGCTAACCCTAACCCTGCTCTAGCCCTGACCATAACCCCTAATCCCTAACCCCACCCCTAACCCTTAACCCTAACCCTAACCGCCTAAGCCTAACCCTTAACCCCAATCCTAACCCCCTAACCCTAATCCCTAACCCCTTACCTTAACCCTAACCATAACCCTTACCCTAACCCTAACCCTTACCCTAACCGTAACCGTAATCCTAACCCTAAACCCTAACCTTAACCCCTAACCCTAGCCCTACCCTAACCCTACCCCTAACCTAACCCTAAACACTAACCCTAACCCCATATCCTAACCCTCATCCTAACCATTAACCCTAACCCTAAACCCTAGCCTTAACTCTAACTTTAACCCCTAACCCCTAAACCCTAGCCTTAACCCTAACCTTAACCCCTAACCCTAACCCAAACCTTACCCTAATCCCTAACCCTAATCCCTAACCCAACCCTAACCCCTAACCTTAACCCTAACCCTAAACCCAAACATTAACCCTAACCCTAACCCCTAACCCTAAACCCTAACCCTAACCCTTAACACTAACCCTAACCGTAATGTGTGGGACGGACGAATGCGAAAACAAAGGCCACTTCGGCATTACGGTCCGGCCATCCTGGTAGATTCTGAGTTCGGTCCTGGTGAATAAAGCATCGGGGTTCCCCTCATGACAACGTGAGGTCCGTCACAATCAAAGAATACAAACCACTATGTTTGACAAAGCCAAAACGGCTCCTTAAGGGAGAGACATGGACAAATGTGAAGACCGGAGCTAACTCAGCTACTGGCCCAAACTTCTGTGTAGACGGCGGAAACGCGATAGCGTGAGGTTTTCAAGTGAGCTTATTCAAATATATAGGTGGGAATAAATAGATTTCATTGTGAAACAATGTGGGTGAGAAGACATTCATGTGTGTGTAAAGAGCATTATGTTGACGATAAAACAACTGCAAACGGTCACCCGCAGGTCCATCCATCCGTCCATCCATCCTTCCATCTGCTGGAGCCTATCCTAGGGGCAAAAGGTAGGGCCAAAAGGTATGGTACACCTCAGACAAGCTGCCAGCTCAATGCTGGACCACATGAAAGCTAACTGACCATGCCTGTACACACTCACAGCTTTGGTGTGACCAGTTCACTTAAGCTGCATGAGAACCCACACAGACACGTAGAGAGCATAGAAACTCTACACAGAAAAGAATCAAACTAAGAACCTTCATGCCTTGACAACATTATTACCCAATGCATCACCCACATTTAAATGGAAAAGAAATGCACATAAAAGTATATTGTACATTACACAGTCTTTACTGACAATCTAAAATAAAATAAACAAGCAGAATAAATAGCTTGAGTTGGGGAAATGTGAAGTGAAAATGTGAAGCCATTTGCCATACCCTGTGGAAATCACACCTGTGATTTAAAGCAACATAACAGGTTTTTATGCAACATTCCTTAATCGTTTATTAACTATTGCATGCCTGCTTCCTCTTGCTACCTCTTTAGTGCCATGCAAACAAGGTAGTGACACAGCTTCTCTTGAGAAGGATTTCACAGGCTCATCAATGATGGCATGCAATTTACTGACTTACTTACTTCCTGGCTGGTTTATCAGGTGTATCACGGAAGAAGAAGACTTCACATTAGACATAATATTACTGCAGTGTCTGTTGAGGCTGCACATTTTCATTTTAGATAAGAAATTTAGAAATTTTATTATTTTGCCTGCGGAAGTCAAATTATTTTTATTAAATGTCCAGACAGGCTGGATTGACAGAACTTTTATTGACATATTTCAGAGTGACTTTTAATTTCCGCATATAAGCCTTTTATGATGAAATATATGATAAAATATGGTACAGAATATCTTAAAAACAGCCTATGAATGTTGAAAAGCACCCAGTAAACCTTAGCTCACACACCAGGAGCGGATTAGTTCCTGGCACAGACATGCACCACTGACAAAAAAAGAAAATCTAATCACTTAGTCACACATGCAAACAAAACAGCGTAATTAGAGTTTTAAGTTAATCAGTCCAACATACTGATAATCCTCAAAATGTTATGATCTAACTCTACCCCAGGGGTCTCAAACTCATTTTCACCAAGGGCCACATCGGCATAATGGCTATCCTCAAAAGGCCAAATGTAACTTATGAATGTAACAAAAAAATAACTACCCCGTAATGTTAAATAACTCTGAATTTATTACTTATAAAAATTACAGACATTATAGTTGCACAGAAGAAATGTTTGCTTGTTGCTCTGTTATAACATAAATACTTTTAATTTGTCAGGTATGAAACAGACAGAACTCCATCAATCAAGGATCAAACTATCCGAGAGAATAAAGAAAAATAACAAACACAAGTTAGGACATTAACTTTGTTCAAGATGTTTTTGTTAAAGTTAAAATGGCTCGATTATTGCAATGTGGGAAATGTAGTTTTTGTTCAAAGCAAACTTTTGACTTATTTATTTTTAGACACTCTGACCTTTTATGCTCTCGCGGGCCACATTTGGCCCCAGGGCCTTGAGTCTGACACATGCGGTCTACACCCACGTGTGCTGTAGCGATTGTCAGGCTTGTTTAAGTAGGGCTTACCTCGGCCAGCTAAAGTGTGATTACAAGCCTGTTAATTTTTCATTTTTATTGTGATTTTCATTTTATTAATAATATTTAAAGAAAAACAAACAACAAACAAAAAGCCTTGTTGACAAGACTGTTGTCACAAAATGATTGATTTAAAATTGAAGTTACTGTTTTTCATGTACCTTTTCTTCCAATTTTAATAATAATAATAATAATAATAATAATAATAATAATAATAATAATAATAATAATAATAATAATAACACACCGGCACTTGAATAGACAGCAACTGCATGCGCGTCACCACTGCGTCGCCAGGACAGGAAGGACCCCTGGATTCTCTGAAATCAGAACGCGGGCTAGTGCAAATACCAGTAAACTGTTCATTTTTTGTACACAGTGTGTACTTGCAAATAAAAAGTTAACCGAGAAATCTCGAAACATATGCTATTTCAACGTTTTGGCGCTGCAACCTCACCACAGAGGAGAAACGTTTTTCTTCTGAACTGTTTTTAAAAAACGGCTAATTCAGCTAGCTTAGCGCTACAGCTGCGCAGTTTTGTTTCAGTGAAAACACCGTAAACACCCACACTGACACCAACTAGTCAAGCCTGTTTAGCTTTTTGTTCCTGTAGAAATTATACTGAAGTGGCATGGGTTTATTTTACCAGCTCTCGATGTCTCACTGCTGCTAACTACAACAGAACTAGAAGAGGTAACGTTTTGAATTTTCTGAAAAGATATCTCCAAGTTTTACCATCAATTTAAATCAATGTGGAAAACAATGTATTTGTTTGTGTTAAATCTGCGCCTTTTCTGTTTGCAATGAAAGACAGCAGGAGCTGCCCAAAATGAATAAGTGTGCGGTTTACTGAGCGCTACTGTCAAGACTTGTTGACAGTCATGTTCATTGGCGATGGCTGCCTGTACCTGTCTGGACAGGAAACCACAACATTTAAAATTGCATGCTATTTTCAGAACCGCTTATTATTTTCCTTTTATGCATACAGAATGTAAAACATGTAACTGAATATACTGTATGCTACGTTGTAAATCCTGCAGCCTTCGGCTGTAGTTAAGTTAATTCTGTCCAGTACAAAGTTATCCACTAATGTCATATGTAAACGTCAAGATTTAAGTAATTACACCCTCGGGATTCTGATTCTAAAGAATTTATAAGCCTAAATAAAATTTAATTTGTAAAATCAGCAGGTTGCTACTTTGATTTTATAAATAATTTGCATCCCCTCATCCACCAGAGGACCCTGGTCTAATTGTCATCTGTCTTTCAGCCACAATGAAGAGGAGAACTGAAGAAACGTCTGCACTGCTGCATGGGACTAAAAGGCATCGTGATGATAGCAGTTCAGATGAAGAGTCGCAGTTATCCACACAAGGTAGATTAGTTTTCTTATTTTATTGGGTTAAGCTGATTTTCTACATGAATGATTAAATCTGTGTGTCTGTGGGCTTGTTTCTGTGTAGAATTTGGCCAAAATGAGTCATTCGATGATCCAGAGGACCGCAGACCAGGATTCGCATCTGGCTCATCCTTTGATGACACTGACAGTACTCAGAACTCTTCCAGTTTCTCGATGTACAATAGTGTGTCACAGAAACTCATGGTAATGTTTTAAAGCTAGCAGTCTGTTGGAAAAAAAAACTATACACTAACGTTTCATTGGCTATATATCTTTTTTTGTATTTTTTGCAAACATTTTCAAACAAACAAATTTTTCCACCATATTTTCCTAAACATATTACTTCTTAAATTTAGGCCAAGATGGGTTACCGTAAGGGAGAAGGTCTGGGGAAGTTTGGCCAGGGGCGCAAAGAGATTGTTGAGGCTTCTACTCAGCGAGGGAGAAGAGGTCTTGGTCTCACACTGCAAGGCTTTCAGGGGGAACTCAACATCGACTGGCGAGATGAACCAGAGGTACACCGTTGAAAAAAATTCACTTGAGTCTATTTTTTTGTTTCTGAGAGCAATTTTTGATGTTTATATCAACTTTATCCTGTCTTTTGCTTTTTCCGTCCCCTTCTGTGTTCATCTCTCCAGCCCAGTGCCATAGAGAAGGTTGAATGGTTCCCAGAATGCACCACAGAGATTCCAGATTCAGATGAACTGCGTGACTGGATGATTCTTGGACAGGTTAATACATACACTAACACTCACATGTATACTAAACACAGTTTTTGATCAGGCATACTCTCTTCCCTCATTGGCATTTATGTTGATACTGTTGTTTTTGAATGTTTATAGAGAAAACTTAAGATTGAGGATGAGACAGAATTTTGCACTGAAGACTTCCTGCAAACACTTCTAAAATACAAGGTGAGTTTTCCTCTTTTTCCCCTTTTTTCATAAACATTTAATAACAGAGTCCGTATTTTGATACTATGTTTACGATAAAAGTATTAACTAGAGGAGATTCATCCTGAAAAAAAGACAACATGATGAAACTCAGCTCGATCTGGTGGGGATGCTGTATGAGGGGTTGATCTTATGTTAGTGTGTCTTCAGCAGCAGAGGAGTTTTACAGCATTTATTCTCTGTGTGTACTTGGAGACCTCATTTATTGCATGGTTGTTTATAAAAATATTAACTGTGGCTAAAGGTCTGTGAATTTTTCTCTTTACCAGATGGAACCATGTCATAGTAGCGCAACAACCCTGAGTTGTGTTACCTATCTTTTTGTGTTATAGTCGGTGTTTGATAACCTGGAGGGGGAGGAGATGAGGCGAGCACGGACACGCTCCAATCCCTATGAGATGATCAGAGGAGGCATCTTCCTCAACAGGTCAGTCATTGGTCAGCTGCAGTTTGGAGGAATTATCAGTGGGTCTTTTTTTCCTGGGTTATATTTTGTTTTTTGTTTAAACCAGGGATTTAGCTCGATGGTAGAGTGCATGCTTTGTATGTATGCTGCCCCGGGTTCAATGCCCGGCATCTGTAGACCCACGGGGACACAAGCCAGTGTCAACTGTAGGCCGGACCCAAGCCCAGATAAATACCGAGGGTTGCAGCAGGAAGAGCATTGGGTATAAAAAACTTTGCCAAACAAATATGAGTGTTCGTCTAATATGGAAATAGGATCACGAGCTGTGGCAACTCCTAATAAGACAAGCTAACAGGAGGGGTTTTGTTTTGTTTTTTTTGTTTATTTGGGTTTTTATTTGTTTGTGATATTCATGCATAGAAAGCAAATGATAAATAAATGGTATGTCAGGTATTCCGGATTTCTGCCTGTCATGTATTCTTATTTAGAACTAAAGGCCTTTAGAGCAATGTTTATAGTCTTTCTTGTTATAATAATCATTGTTGCGTGGGCGATGTGTTCCTATTTGACTGTTTAATGCCAAATGAATGCTTCAGTTAAAGTTTACTTTATCATTTTACATAGTTTAAAAACATAACTATCCTATAAAGGCAATGACCATATCATATTCTTTCTGTTTTTAGAGCAGCCATGAAAATGTCAAATATCGACCACTGCTTTGACAATATGTTCACCAACCCGAAGGATTCTCAAGCGGTGAGTGGGTCGAATGACGTTCTGATGTGTGAGGCACTGAACTTCTGTTGCTCAGCATGCAAAGACTCACTATGTAGAAAGGTGACAAAGAGTGAAAGAGAAACCCCTGCTTGTGTAGAAACCTCTGACGAAAGACCGTGAAGGTGAGCTCCTCTACTTCGGTGACGTCTGTGCCGGACCTGGAGGCTTCTCAGAATACATCCTGTGGAAGAGGCGATGGCACGCCAAAGGCTTTGGCATGACGCTGAAAGGACCCTGTGACTTCAAACTGGAAGACTTCTATGCAGCGCCGAGTGAGCTGTTTGAGCCTTATTATGGTATGCACATCACTTTCAGAGTGAGAACAGAATGGTTATGTCTCAAGTGGCGACTAACTCAGTGACAACTAGACTTTCCTGCCTCCAGGTGAGGGAGGAGTTGATGGAGATGGTGACATCACTCGACCTGAAAATATAACCGCCTTCAGAAACTTTGTCCTGGAGAGTACAGAAAAAAGAGGGTTACACTTCCTCATGGCGGATGGGGTGAGACAATTTCACATGTTCAGCTTTAGGCTTGTCTAACATCTAACATGTACTACTCAAACATGAGTCCTGCTGTTGGTGGGTCGAACTGAGGTTTTTTTTTAGCCTAAGTTAGTGATTGGATTACTTTTTGCTTGGAAGGGTTTCTCTGTGGAAGGCCAGGAAAACATCCAGGAGATCCTGAGCAAGCAGCTCCTGCTGTGTCAGATGCTCACAGCCCTCTCTACTCTCAGGACAGGTATGTGCATGAATGGGTGAGTTGCCTCGTTTACCTGCAAGCTGGAGTCCAAATATTCTGTAAAGCAAATTTCATTTTCAGGCAGTTGTGAGCTCGTGTTCAGGTTTCAGGCGACATCATTGTGTTGCTCTTTGTCTTCTCCAGGCGGCCACTTTGTCTGTAAGACCTTTGACCTCTTCACCTCCTTCAGTGTGGGCTTGGTCTACCTGCTCTACCTCTGCTTCGATAGAATCTCTATCTTCAAACCCGTCACAAGCAGACCTGCCAACTCTGAGAGGTGGGCCTGAGTGGTTGCAAGTGAATATTTATACCACGGTAGCTTTGAACGTCACTTTGAACATCAGGTGGTTCAAGACTAAATATCCATAGGTGTAATATTATAACACAAGTAAACTGTCTTTTCCTTTACTTGAATCACAGCTGAGTCTTTCGTACTTTTCTAAGCTTCTGATCACTGTCAACACACACAGGTACGTAGTGTGTCGTGGTTTGAAGCCGGGTTCAGACGCCGTCAGGGAGTATATGTTCAGAGTCAACCTGAAAATGAACCAACTCAGGAACACGGACACCGACATTACGGATGTGGTTCCTCTGAGCATCATCAAGGACGACACAGATTTCTATCAGTTTATGGTCAACTCCAACGAGAGGTAGAGACTCACAGCATCAGAGAAACCTTCATGTCTTTTCAAACCCATCCACTCACAGAGGTCGTGTTAACTCTCTGCAGCCTCTGTGCAGTCCAGATCAAGGCCTTGGCAAAGATACAGGCCTTTGTCGTTGACCCGTGAGTGACATTTCTAGGATTGTGTATTTTGTTCAGGACTGTTTATGCAGGAAAAAACCAGTGACAGTATATTTGTTTCTCTAGGACCCTTTCAGAGCCAAGGCAAGCAGACATCAGGAAGGAATGTCTGAAGCTTTGGGGGGTTAGTGGAGAAGCTCCAGTAACATTAACTAATTTGGAACTAAAAGACTAAAACTTAGCTCATAGAAACAAAAGCTTATTAATAATGCAACCTTAAATGTCATTCCATTTCCAGATACATTTTATTTCTAATTCCAGGTCCCTGATAAGGCCAGAGTCGCTCCTGCTTCGTCAGATCCGAAGTCCAAATTCTATGAACTTGTTAAGGTCAGTTAATTAAATGGGATTTTAAAAAAAGAAAAGAAATTAGATGGTGCTTGGTTGTTTTCACACTTTTAAAAAGAACATTTTGAGCATCTTTATGTGCACGAGTACAGTAATGTTTGAATATATCCCAGCATTCTCAGCTTGAAATCAGATTTTTACAGAAATATTTCACTGGATATTGAAGCGAGTAGCAGAGCAAAAACCACTTCTCAGCATATTTATAATGTTTATGTTTCCTTTTTCTGCTTCGCCTTACTCCTGCTGCACCACAGAATTCAGATGTGGAATCGTTCCACTCTAAACTCACGCCTCTCAACTCCAGCACACTTGAGAAACTGCGTCATATCCTGGATCACAGGTGCATTGTAGGAGGTGGAGAGCAGGTCTTCCTTCTGGCGTTGGGGGTGAGTCCTTAGAAACACACTACACCTAAATGTACATCTAAAACTCATGTCTCACTTTAAGTCCTGAGGTTTTCTTTAGCAGCCCGAACGAATAATGTGACTGTGACTAGTTACTTTGACAGCAGGAAGCAGCTCATGTTTATGTAAAATAAACAGACACACAGATCAGTGTCATCACATTCAGCTGTTTTATATGTCAGACTGATACCTCGTTTCAGGAGAAGATGTAAATAATGATTTTATTTTTATCTGGAGTGCGACTGCAGGCTGGAGAGGCTCTCCTGGAGCTCAGTCTCCTGTGACTAAACAGTTTCTTCTCTCCTCGCCGTTTGTGTAGAAGTCTCAGATATACACGTGGGACGGAAAGATGCCTTTGCGTTGGAGGAAACTAGAGAATTTTAAGCTTGAGCTGCCAAGAGATACACTTTTAAGCGTGGAGATCGTCCAAGAGCTAAAAGGCGAGGTAAGGACAGGGGCTGGAAAGAGGTAGGGAGCTGAACAGAGGGATTATGGGAGCCAGTATTCTAGTACCTATTATCCTTCTGATCAGTGCTGGAAACAGCTGTTTGAGCTACGAGATAGTTTTTATCTTTGTGTTTTTAAAAGTTTGTGATCATTGTTATCTTATGTTCAAAACCTGGATAAATCTATTTTTTCACTGATAGAAACACACTTGAACAAACTAATAATTGCTTCTCCTTGTTTTGTACATTTAACAATCGTCAGGGAAAAGCTCAGCGTAGAATCAATGCGGTTCATGTAATGGATGCATTGATACTGAATGGAACTGATGTAAGGGATAAACACTTCAACCAAAGGTAGGACATGCTGCCAGCACCACCTACCGTAGGCTTCTGTCTTTTCCCTGTTTACTCAAACATTCTCGTCTGTTCAGGATCCAGATGGCCGAGAAGTTTGTGAAGGCGGTCGCCAAACCCAGCAGAACAGACATGAACCCTATCAGGTATCCGCTTATTGATAATACATTTATTTGTGGGCTTTAAATGCATTTCACCGCTCTGATGCGTTTTCTTCTTACGGACAAAACATTTAAATACTGGAGGAAGTTAGGGTGATCTTGACATGAAGTTTGTTACCATGTAATTAACACCATTACCGTTTGTATATGTAAGTCTCACGTTCTCAACAAGTTAATAACTTCATAAAACTTTAAGTCCTCATCAGACACAAAGAACTACTGTGTCTGTCTTGACTGTCACGTCTGTTATGTCCCAAACAGAGTGAAGGAGGTTTACAGACTGGAGGAAATGGAGAAAATCTTTGTCAGGTACGACCAACATCGTGTTATTAATGACATTATCTAAGAAGCATCAAGTCAAGATTCAAAGAAGAACAACATGTCTTCTTCTCATTCAGACTAGAGATGAAGGTGACGAAGAGTTCAGGAGGCGTCCCACGTCTGTCCTACACAGGCAGAGATGACCGACATTTCCTTCCCACAGGACTTTACATCATTAAGACTGTCAGTGGTACGTAGAAGCGTCTGTGCTGCTGCTCATTGTCAACTACGTGACACATAGATTTGCTGACTCCTCATTCCTGTGGGTGTCGCGTCAGGGAACACTGTTAGTATTTCATCTTTCTGATAAAAATGTTTAAAATGTGTCCTCCCTTCCTCAGAGCCGTGGACAATGGCGTACAGTAAGAACTCCAAGATGAAGTTCTTCTTCAACAAGATGACCAAGAGCTCCACCTATGACATGCCACCCACTGCTGCTGCCCCCTTCCAGTGTGTACCTCCTCTCCAGACATAGATTTCATCAGTTCATACCTGATTTAATCTATTGCCATCAGAGCCTGTCCTGTAGTGGGAAGGAGGAGGAGAAAAAACACGTCTATAACTATAATAGCGGCTCTGATGGTCTGACGAATGAATTTGACCCTTTCTTCCTCTTCCTGTTCCTCTTCCTGTTCAGTGTTTGCCACTTGGAGCGGCTGTTCTGGGCCTGGGTCGACGGGGTGATCGTCCATGATTCCCAAACGCGAGTGGACCCAGAGAAACTGTCCAAAGATGATGTTCTGTCTTTTGTCCACCAGAATTACCAACCCTGAAATGAGAAGGAGGAGGAGGCACTAAGCTGTGGACTATAATAGAGATTAGCTGTGGTCATCACACACTGCTTTGATTGATATTTATTTTGACAGTACAAAGGGATTCAGCAAAAGGCCTCTTGAATCCATTTACTCAGCTGATAAAGATCCTTCCAGCAGTGACATTTGGACTCTGTTTCAGCAAACGGTTGACAAACTGCTCCATCTCTGCCTTTTCCTCTGTCCTTGGTCCCAAATTATAATGAATGAGATTCAGATTCACACAGAAAGCTGCCGTCTCTGCATTGCATGACCCTTTAGGCAAACCTGCGGTTCCTCGTGTGTGTGTGTTTGTGTGTGTGTGTGTACGTCAAAAGAGGGATGCATGTGTGAGTTTGATAAGGTTTGACAGAACTGTAAATGTGAAAGTATGCATCCATAGCTTTAAAGCCCTGCTAGGAACACACAGCAGCTCTTTTCCTCTGAGAAAAGGATGTTTGCAGAACTGTAGCTGAAGCTCAGACACTCTGATTTATTCTCACCATCATTTCAACATTTATGACACTGAGTAGATGTAGCAGCATTTCCCTGTTCATATGAGGTGTGTCACACAGTGTGCGTTAGAGTTTGGATCATATTTTGTTAGGTTTGCTTTTACTCCAACACCTCTGTGATTGGGACACATATCACCTGGATCGTGTTCCTTAAATATCACAGAATGTTTTTTTCTTTTAAATTTAGCCTTCAGATGAAATTGATGTAAATAATAATAATTTAGTGAATAAATTCTGAATGCTGTTTAACCTTTATGCCCTGTGTGATGATGACCACTAACAGGATCTGCAGATCCGTCAGCGGTTCCCAAAGTGTTGTTTTTTCTGGGGACCCACGTTTTATAAAAAATAAAACATTCTAAAAAATAAAGTATTTCCCTCAGTTAACTGTTTCACATTTAATTCATATCATTAAATTCATACCATACCATTGTGAGGTATTCAGGGAAAAAGGGTCTGACTAATGGGGCTAGAATGCGATGCTCTTATTTTGAAAATACTCACTGATCCAATCGGAAATCAGGTTTTACGCAACAAGAAAAAAGCGAACGTAAACACCCTAAACTGAAGGGTGATTGTGTTTCGATCTAGCTTATCTTAATATGTTTTAGTACATGTTGGATGGTAAACATTGTTTTAGTACCTTTTCAGGCATTTAACAGCCTTTATCACCCCGCTGGTTTCGCGGCTGACGGTTCCAGGTTATTAACCTGCACCAGGTGACGTTTACCTCACGGGACTCTTTATGCTTTGCAGAGGATCGCAGAATTCATCCGAGTTTTTAAACCTTAGAATTCAGAGCGCTTCGTTGAACAACTTTACACCAGTCATGCTGAAAACTATGCAACAAGTCCTGTTCTCTAGCGGACTGCAGCTCCCGAAGTTCACTAAGGACGAAAAGCAGGTAAACGATCCACCGAGAGCAGTGAGGTGTCAGCGGTCTGCTCTCCGGTCCCGCCTGTCAGACCGATCATATCAGGTTCATCTTGTAATGCATGCTGGGAAATGTTGGTATTGTTCCTGTTAATGCATTTTAACCTTTAAATTGTTTACTGGTTGATTCGTGTTTGTGATTCATGTTTGCTGTGCATATATGGATGGTGTAGTTATGGGTGGTGTAGTTATGGGTGGTGTAGTTATGGGTGGTGTAGTTATTCATGTGATCAGATAAACTGATCACATGTCTGTTACGTCAGTGGTCCCCAAAGTACGACCCGCGGGCCGGATGCGGCCCGCCTCCACATTTGGCACGGCCCCCTGAATAGTACCATAAAAATGCCCTCCCCCCCGCAACAAAACTGTCCCAGAGCTGATGGATCCAGACGTGACGGAAATACTGAACAACCTTTACTTGCAGCTATGACGGGAATCTCATTTTTGGCATGTAGTCTAATAAACGGGGCCCCACCCTGAAGCCAGGGTGGGGCCCTGGTTGCGCCATATCAGGCGATGTCACGGTCCTAGTTTTATTTGCCATAGGGGTTCTGTTTCTGCTCTTAGTCCATCACCCAGGACCTGTTTGCCAAGGGAGACCCTAGCAGGAGCATAAAGCCCCTGACAACATACTGTAGCTCCTGGGATCATTCAGGCGCTCAAACTCCCCCCACCACGATAAGGTGGCAGCTCTAGAGGGAGATTAATCCAAATTAAAGATTAATCACATTTAAGGATCCAGCTTCCTGCTTTTCTTCATTTATTTTCTAGAAAGTTTCTATTATAAGTTATCAAAATGATTTACTGAGTGTTTGAAAAGCATCGCCTGTCAAATGAATCCTGTGTTTTCAGCAAGGAAAAGATTATGAGACTCGGACCTACCAGGCTACCAAGTGGGTGAGCATCACTCTGAGCGGGACGCAGCTGGACGAAACCTTGAGCGCCGGCTTCCGCCGCCTCTTCAGCTACATTCAGGGCAACAATTACAACAGTAAGGAGAACACGTTGGAGAGAACACGTTCTCTCGTCAAGTTTGTAATGTTCTTCACTTTGTTGACGTGTTTTTTGGGGGAACACCAAACTTGACAAAATGCCAGAAGTCATCAGTTTAATCATGTTCGGCTAAACCGAATGAATCAATGTGAACACAAGCAAGCACTGATTAAATGCAAACGTCAATAAAGAAGTTCACTTCTTGAGTCAGCAGGTTTCTCAGAGAACTGCATATATAGTTTGTTGTAGTCAGCAGTTTCCTCCAGAATCATTTATAAGAATACATATAGTTTGTGCTGTGGACTGGTGTGTGTGATCTGAAAATTGTTTGTTTAATCCTCTACGTCTGTCGGTGTGTCCTCCAGCAGATTTACCTTACTGGTAAATCTGATGTCTTCCTGTGATGTGCAGTCAGTCGTGTCTGCCTGCTGCGTGTCACATCACATGATAATAGGAAGAACCAATCAAAGTAGTTAAAGAGAAAAAAAAACATTGCTTGTTATTTTCCTGCAGCACAAACACCAACACAAACTTACAAGTGAACGTGGTGTCAGTCTGCAAATCCGTGACTGTTTGTTCGATCGCTCCTCAGAGGTGAAGGTGGAGATGACGGCCCCTGTGACGGGCCGCGTGGACCCAGGAGACGGCCCTACCTGTGAATCTCACGTCACTGTGTCCTTCTTCCTCCCGGAGGAGCATCAGGATAATCCACCGGAGCCGAGCGACCCGGAGGTTTTCGTGGAGCACAGGAAAGAGTTCACGGCCTACGTCAGGTAGGGAGGAGAGGGAGACTGGGACGACGCAGGGTCAGTCCTGACTGATTAGTTTTACCAGTTATAAACGTAAAGAGTTTATTTCTTTATGGAATAGTAACAGGAGACTTCCTGACATACAGGGCATCATGGGCCTCTTCTTGTTCGTACAGGACATACAGTGGTTTCTCCAATGAGAAGATGAAGCGCGAAGAACTCCTGAAACTCCTGGAAAGCCTGCAGAGGGACGGAGTGCCACACGTCGAGAAGCCGTTCTACGTCGCCGGATACGACAGCCCCTTCAAACTGGCCAACCGCAGGAACGAGGTCTGGATCCTCAAAGAGGAGCCACAGGGTTAAAGGTCACATAACAAGATGTTTTCATTGCAAACATCAAAGGGTTTACATAGGTTCATGTCATTAGATAAGATGTGATTGACAAGTCTAATTAATGTTCACGAGGAAGAAAAAAAATCATTGCACTTAAAAAATTATGTTTGGTAAAGTTGAATTTTTAAAGTGTACATTAATGACCTACGTATTTCTGATTGGCTTTGAGAGTTACTGAACTACTACTAAACAAACCAGCGTTGATCAAACAAACGTCTCAAAAGTCACACTAGGATTTGGCTGTAGTGGAACAATATTTCCAGCAGATGGAGCCAAGGAGTGAAACGTTCCTCTCATCCGAACATGTCTGTAAATTTACTGCTTCATTATTGTAACAAGGAACAAATGTTCATTTTTGACTTTTTAGACAGAGTTGTAGAGTTGATTTTGTCCCGCTTCATTTGACACCTCAGAGGCGATCTCTTTGAAGCTGGGTCACGTGACCTGTCAGGACTGACAGGTTGTGTTTTGTCTTGTCAGTCGGTGCTGTGAGGTTTCCTGCTTTCCTAATTTACCGTCTGCAACGTCTGTGCCTTAGTGTCACCTCTGTCACGCTGGTGACGGTGAACTCCTGAGTCATGTTAAAGCTGCACCCGTCATACTGCATCTCACTCGTCTGACAAAAGAATGATTTGATGTCTGCTTATATCCTGTTTGTGTGACCGTAGCCTTGAGGCCTTTAAACATCTTTACATTAAATTCTAGCTCATCATGAACTTGTTTTAAGTCCCATTCATTAAAAATTAATATATCTTCACCTCAAAGGCTTGATTCTGTCTTATTTCTGTGTCGCCCCTGAATCCTGATTGTATTTATTAAAGAGTTCATGGGCTGCAGTGGATTCATTTCAGGTGTCCTCCATGCTTTGATCGCCGTGACCTTTTTGCCAGCTGGATTAATTCCTCGCCACAGTTCACTCCGCCCCCCTGATTCCATCTCATCCTCTCCTCAGTCAGGTTCACATCTGCTGAGTCATTCTTTTTATTTGTGGCAGAATTATTCGGACACTCAGCAGAAATGAACCCACAGTCAGTCGGTCTGTGTTGTCCCTCAGATCGATGTCACCGGCTGAGCTTGGTGAGATGAACCTGAGGGGCCTGAACAGATTGCTGCTGATTGATCTGTTCATATGTCTAAATCCTGGAACCAGACAAACGTATTTTATAAAGATGTAACTATTTTATTTTATTAATCACTAATCCGTAGGTCCCAGCAGACATGCTGTTTTCATCTCTAAATTTACTTTACTAGTTATTGTTCTCAAAGATGTTTATTTCCTTGCAGTGAAGTTAGTTTCATACATTGAAGAGATAAGATTAGGACCACTAGTTATTAATTAATCTGTGTTCTCAATTCTTTACTTAACTTGATCGTTAGGAGGTTATAAACTTCCACTGAGTTTAAGGGGGGCAGTCTTATGTTTCACTTCTACTTTTGAACCTTCATCCATTCATTCATGCTTGTTGCAGTGAATCAGCATTTCCTGTTTCACTGAGTGGATTCTTCTCATTTGCTCTTTATTATTTCAGAAGGTGATGCCTGGTTGTCCTTTTTGGCACAGAAATCATTTTTATTATTTGTAATTATACATACGGTTGTAAAGCGCTTCAGATGCATCATCAGCCTGCAGTTAGATTTCTGCACCAATGCAATATCTGATCAAATGTGAAATACCGCCAATCAACCCCGCCAATCAATCAGTCCAGCTTCTCTGCTGGTAATAAATGTCATCACCCAGTAGTTATATACTTTCACACATTTGTGTGAATTTTTTTCTTCAATTGGATCCTGGAGTTAAAGCCAGGAATATTTTAATAAGAGTGGTATATGAGTCCAAGCGGTCTCCTGAGCCAGACCGATACTGAAATCAAACTGAAACACGACCAGAACGGAATGCCTCCGTCGATTCCCCCATGAGATTGAGTGATTCATTTGTGGAAGCGCTGCAGTCGCAGACCATAACTCCTCCTGAGCTGTCAGGATACTGGGGGATGGGTGGGGGGTGGGGGGGTTCTGTGGTCCACCAGGCGTTTCAGACGGCATTGGGCCCTTTGGGGACGACTGGGTCCAGTCACAAGCCGTAAACTCTCAGGGAGGTTTGTTCACTATCAGGGGCCGCGTGCGATCAAGTGTGCCTCAACGGGATGTCCAGAACAGGACACAACAGGAGGGGAGGGGGTGACCCCTGGCCTCTGGAGTTGCAGGAGTTTGGGTGCCATGGCAACAGTACAAATGAGGCAGTGATTTGGGAAGCTAAGCAGCGTATATCCCACATAGAAAAAAAAAAGACGGATGGCATTTTAAAATATCATCTTTTTATTACACAGACAAACAACAAAGTCAGAAGCGTCTTCAACTCCACTCGGGTACGACTCCTCCTCCCCCGTCACGTCGTCCCACCTGCTCTCTGTGATTGAGGGGTTTCCTCTATCATGACAGGGTGGAAGCTGTGAGACACACAACCCACAGGGCATTATGGATGGTTTTGGGGGGGGTCTCTGAAGTGTCACACCTGTCACTTCAGTTCAGAACACATGGACTCAGCCGTCAGTACCAACGTGAGCTTTGTTTGACTCAAGGTAAGCGGAGTAGAAGACTTATTGCATTTTCTAACATAGAAGCACCGCAAAAGTAAAGTAATTGTCTGGTGGGGTCAGTAGAGTGGATGTGGCCCTGGGTGGGGCTAACCCTATCACCGTGCCTCTATAAGCTGACGCCACACTGCAGCTCTATGTGAAAATAAATAATCTACAAAAAAAGGGACCCCTCCCCTCCAGTAAACCAGGCTCTAAAAATGTACAGTCTCTGAAAATAAGTTGAAAAATGTTCCTTTAAACTTTTTGTATGTATTTATATAGAGAACTAGAGCTCTGCAAACAGATAGTAAAAAGATCAACAGCATTAGACATTTGAACAGCTTCTAATACATGTCGACTCAACAACAGCTGGACTAGATGTGTGGGACAGTCAGTCACACTCAGATTGTGTTCACGTCCAGATTGATGTTTCAGATCTTTGGTAACCAACGTGGTGAGAACATACATTAAAAATCATCTTTTCCTCTAATGTGACTTTTGCTTTACATTTATAGATCCATTCTTAACTCCCAAAGACAAGTTATGACATCACTGGTTTATTAAAACAGTCTCTAAAACATACTCTTAAAGTTGAAAGAAAAACATCTATGCACAGTGCAAAATCTCCAAAGTGAAGTTTCATCAAAAGTTTTCTGAGCCCTTCTTTCGAGAGCAAATTTCTAGTTTTAGTTGACCCTTTTTCCAGACCCACCTACACTTCCTGTTTATCATTATGGGGCGGTGCTGAACTGGTCAACACATCAGCTTTACAGATGACCACTGACCTAAGATCAGAAAGAAAAACGTGGCAACAACAGTAGCTGAAGTTTCACTAGAGGAGTCTGCAGCGCCACGGCTTTGATGTCTTTCTGTGCCGTTTTGGGCTGGTTCTGAACCGTGGCGCTCTCAACCATTCTACAGCCAGCAGGAGAGATGCTTGAAGCATTCAGAGGGCAGCTTTCAGCCAGCCTTGATGATCCACTCTACTCCTGGACACACAGCACCACAGCAGAAAAGATGACGCAAAACCTGGGACTTTTCTCTTCCTTCAATTCACCTTAGCTTCCCCATCCTAACCTCGTCTTTCAAAGAAATAACAGGGTTCCTGAGAACAACGAGAAAAAGTAGAAAAACGGCCAAATGAACGGAAAACATGTGAAAGAAAAGTTATTCTTTTAACAGAAAGGGCAAATCATCAAATGAAGGATAACAAGTAAGAATCATGAGTGTCTATTCGAACCACGTCCGAATAAATTCAGCCTGGTCCCTGATGGCGTGACCTCTGACCCGACATCAGGACCTGGTGTGTCTACTCCACTGGAGGCGGTGCCGACCTGTACGTGGTGAGTTCTGCTTCCTGTCGCTGGCTGGCGGGCGTCGCCCTTTAACTTCTGCTCCCTTCAGATAAAGTGCCGTTGGGGTCTTTGAGGGTGGAGAATGTCTGGGGGTCCGGCCCAGACAGACTCTCTGCAGTGTCACCGTACTCGCTCTCAGCCAGCTCGCCATCACGCTCGCAGATGACCGTCATCGGGCTGCTGAGGATTCGGCTGCGTGAGTTGTACTTGCTGCTGGAGGCGGAGGGCGGTGTGCGCGAGCGGCCGTACTTGAACCCGCTCATTGAGAAAGACGACGAGGTCGGCGAGGACATAGAGAAGGCGTCGTAGCGGTTCCACTCGTCTGTTGCCCTCTTACCACGGCCGGGGGAGGTTAGGGGGCTGTGTGGCAACGTTGGTGAGGAGGGCGAAGCGGCGGGAACGTCCAGCTCCGACTCGGAGCGTGTCCTCTGGAAGCGGGGGTCGGTGGAACGAAGCATCTCTGCGGCTGACATCCTGAATCCCGTCTCTGAGCGGCTCCCCTTCTTCAGCAGCAACGCCTTGAAGGAGTCGCTGCTGGTGCACGACTTGCGGAGGTTGCGCTGGATGGAGCCAGACTGGCGTTGCGAGGAGGATATGGTTCCTGGAGACCCGCCTGTGGGTGTGATGGGTGGAGATTGTGGGTAGCCCCCGCCACGGGACTTATCTTCCTCTGACTCCTTGCGACCCAGGACCTTACGCTTTGACCTAGGGTGAGATTTGGATTGTCAAGATTATGTCGACCATCATCGATGTGATAGCAAACAGGATGAATCGATTTCTAAGTGTAGCAATATGCTTTAATGTCAAGTAAATGTGAAACTGATGGAAGAGCAGGAGGAAGAAAAGCAGCTTGTGTGGAAACGATGAATTCAAAGCCAAATTTCCAAATTAAAAGTAGGTTACAGCTCACTGGATCTCACTGAACTGAGCAGGAAAAGAGTCTGGAACACCCAGCCGTGTAAATACGACTTCAGAAAAAGAAAGAGTGCTCTTAAAATACTTGGCTCACACTACGCGCCTCAAATCTTTGTCCTAAATTTGCCATATGCCAGCACTGCTTCAAGCGATCACACACACACATAATTCAGTCAATCCGGAGCACTAAGTGGCGTGGACGCACAAAAGAAGGAGAACAATGGGAGGAAAAATTCTACAATTTTATGACAGAAATATGTTTTAACTAGATACACAGCAAAACAGACACAAACTGGAGAAAGTGACTGAAGCAGTTTTAATCAGACATGGACACATCAGTCTCCTCTCAGCAGGACGGTTAACTCCAGCACTCTCCATCTAGAACTCCAACAGCATATCAATACAGCTGCAGATGACAGAATACAGGAGATTAGGGCCAGAAGGGGAACAGACTTATTAATCTGTGGGCCAGAGGGCTGCATTGTTAGATTACTGCTACCAAACCAAAGCAGCTTCACCCAAATGGCAGAAACAAGACTTGCTAATTAAAGGGAAGCAGCGACTTGCCACTTCGCTGCCTGCCAAGAAAGCACGCACCAACTGCGTGCCCACCCCCCCTTCAGCACGAGGAAGGAGGAAGGAGAGTGGGGGAGACGTCTAAGGGCATGAAAAATGCAGCCTGCGTGATAAGGGACTTATTCAGTTCTAAAAGTAAAGTGCGGTGGAGGACGCAGTGACACAGAATCCTTAATCCTCAGATTGGATCTACAGAAAGAAATTCTTCCATAAAGGACAAATAACCTGAAGCCAATACGGCTGTGAAGGTCAAACGAGAGGAGGAACGAGAGAGAAAACGATTTCTGCTTCAGAAACAGTGCAAAATATGCATCTGTGCTCTAAACTGAGCCTCCATGTAACGCCGTCCCATATGAGCTCCTCAGTCACATTAGTATTACATAAGACTTCTTCACACACATCCACACGTGCCCACACTCACACCTGAACTCAGTCAGCCGTGGCAATTCCACAAAGAACTGTGGGTTTGATAGATTCTAAACGTGCAGCCACACTGATCCCAATCTCAGTTCGAGGTAAACAAGGCAGCGATTTAGCGCCCGTCTCCAGCGGCGTGATCGATTTCCTCCTCAGCGCTGTGTCGCCGTTTGGCACAGAAGATCTCGCTCTGGACAACTAGTGTTTCCTACTGCAGCTGTGAAGGCATTTCATTCAGAGGATTTAACATTTCTGTCTGCCCAGAGGGAGATGGCAACCTGTGGTATGGAGGTGTGAAGGAAGAGAGATAAGAGGAACACATAGGTGGACAGTGTGAGTGAAGAAAGTTGTCATCAACTAGAAGCGTTATGTTCGTGGGAATTGAAACAATATGAATCTGAATGATACAAATCAAAGCCCAACATGTGGAACCTTTTTACTTTGCTGTCTCATTCTCTAAATTCTCTAAAATATGCTCTAAATAATTCCTCATTATGGATTCTAATTGGTTGTAGTCGCCCCGGGGCACAGTGCATGAGATGATATGAGTTGGATTACTTCCCTTTTCCTTCACACCTTCTGCTTACTTTCATTTCGACAGCACCACCAGGAACCCACCCGCACTGCCCACTCATCAGACATACGTACAAAATCCATCTATACGTTCAGAATCACTTAGTGTAGCCCAGGAGAGCTGCAAAGTGGTGAACGAACACATGTTCACACCGTTTTCACGTCCAATTAAACTGCACAATGACTTGATCATGTGACAAACGTGCCATAAATACCTCTACAGTCTGTCGCCAGCGGAAATAAACTCCTGTGAAATCGCATTCCGCCGTGCTCCAAACCGCTCTGTGTGTGCGCACGTGACCGTGGAACACAAACTGGTGGGCTGTATGCGAAATTTATGTGTTGCCTTTGAAGCACGTATGCAATACATGTCAAGAGACCGCAGAGCGAGCGAGAGAGAGAGCGAGAGAGCGTCCTCTCTGGTGGCCTCTAACCTAGATTAGGACCAGAGGGTGCTGAGTATTTAAATAATGGATGAACTAACTGCCTTTTTTTTTTCTCCATATGAGAATAAGCAGCACCGCGGTGAGTAAACAAACATCAGACTCATTTTAATTCCTCAGTGTCGTCTCCTTTGCCCCCTCTCTCCGGGGCTGGGGAGGGGAGGGGGAGGCTCCAGAGACCAGCCCTCTGACAGATGCATACACTTGCAGATGGGACAGCGCTGGGTAAAGTTATGACTGAGAGGTGGAGGGCATGAGAGGATGATGAGGGGGATGGAGATGGAGGAAGAAAAATGATGTGTTGTAAGGATGACAGGGGGAGAAGGAGCTTGGCGCTCAGGGTGTTGCATGGCTGTTTATGCGGGGGTGAAGAAGAGGGGATGAGATTCTGAAAGAGGGGGTGGAGGAGAATAACAAAGGAAATGAGAAATAGGATTGAAAAGTATCGAACTTAGAGGAATAAAAACGAAGCAGGAGTTGAAGCAGGTGAAGGGTGATGGTGAACGAAGCAGTGATCAGAGACGTGCCGGTACCTGTGAATGGCGGCAAACAGGTCCTCAGTGGTCCGAGCCCGCGACGGAGTCGGGGTCACCATGTTGTCTTCAGAGACCCTGCCGTCTGACGGCGCCGGAGACGATTCACGCGTGCTGGACTCAAACACCTCACCTGAGACAGAGTCACATTCAAGTTACAGGCACAAACTGACAGAAGAGTGAACACACACACACACACAACCTCCAGGTTTACTCAGCACAACACACTCATGACTCCTCCATCCCGTCTCATTAAGGCTATAAAATCGCGGCGCTACGGTAGAGGAGTGGACCGTCTCCTTACATTCTCCGTCTGGATGTTCCCTCTCCTCCTCCTCTGTGATCACGACGGCGCTTCGACTGCCTGAGCGGCTGGAGGCAGTCTCACTTTACGCTCTCTCCCCCGTCCTCCCCTTCCCCTACCCCTGGTCCCCTCCCCTCCCTTACGATGCAGCCCTTCCCCCCACCCCCATCCCTCAAACCACGAAAAGCATCTCCCCTGGGACAATTGCCCCCGCCCTAACAGAAGAATGGAGCAGGACAGAGGCTGAAGAACTGATGGAGGTAGAGAGATAAACGGTGAAGAAGAGGGGAAAATAGATACTTGGAGATATGAATGACTGGTGGAGGGATTGGAGCAGCCAGAGGCTGAGGTGTGCTGTGGGATAACCATGAGACCATATGAAATATAGAGGGATGACTAGAAGAGTGAGAGATAAACCCAAAAGGATGCACTGCTGTCCCAGATATAAGATATCTGTCCTGCACCGTTTTCAGTTTCAGACTTCTGTATTGCCTTGTTCACATTAATGACATCTGAACACTCCGCTAACAAGCAGCAGCACAGAGCAAGGATCAAAAGTTGACCTAACAATCAAATAAAGCCTTTGACCAATCCGAAATTGTTTCTTTATCTTTATAAATTGTCTGCATCAGTAACTTTAAACACTCAACAAGTGATGCCGGTCAGACGTACCAGTGTCATCCTCCTTGGAGCTGATGGATCCAGTCGTGCTACTCGTTCCATCTCCCTCCTCCTCGTCCACTTTATGAGCTTCTCCATTGGTACATACATCATGGTTAAGACACGGCTCAGGGCTGGTGGGAGAGGGGCTTCTGGGTTTGTTCTGACTCGAAGCAGCTGATTCGCTGCTCTCTGCGTGAGGCTCTGATCTCTCCCAGTTCTCCTCTTCCTCCTGTTGCTCAGGTTTATAATCTGTCTCATCTTCATTTACTCGTTCTTGTGGAACGTCTACTTTGCCTTCTGTCTGTGGCGGGCTGTTTGTATCCTCATAAGATGGAACGCTTCCATTCACTGTTGGGAAATTCAATGGAGGGAGATCAGAAATTTTTGGTTTCTTGGAAACTGCTGGGGGCTTCTGTTTGATTGGGCAGCTCTGGGGGCTCTGTGGAGGACTGGGGGGCGATGCCAGACAGTCAATGTTTTCTGTTCCGTTAAAGAACAAGGAATTCTGGTCATCAGCTTTACCGTTCATGACAACACTATCTGTGTAATCAGTGATACTGCAATCAAAAGACAACTCTTCTAAAAGCTGTGACACAGGTGAAGGTGAAGTGTCGTATGAATCTTCTTCTGGGGAGCAGTTTGACAGAGGTAATATAACAGGATCCTTCACGCTCTGCGGCTTAAAACCCTCAAGGAGGTCCGCCCATGTTTCCTTAGCAATTGTGTGGTCTGATGTGTGACATACGTCCTTCTCTGGGCGTTTAACAGAGCGCAGCCGAACACTCTGCAGAGCAAATGGGGTGATGAGGGGCTTACATGAGTTAGTTGGGGTGCTGGAAGGAGCCGGTTTGGGATCTTTCTTCACAGCTTTCACAAGAGATGGAGCAGAGGAAGATGGGACAAAAGAGGGCAATGGGGGAGGTGGAGGGGGAGGTGGAGGGGGAGGACTGAAGCTCCCGTCGAAGGATGAACTGGGGAGGATTAGCATCTCAGGGGATGGAAGAGGAGGGAATTCTGGGGAGGTGGAGCAAGCAGTGGGTGGATTCTTTGTTGATCCCTGCAGCGAGGTTGGTAATGGGGGAGGAGCTGGCGGAGCACCTGCAGTGGAACTTGGTAGTAGTGGAGGAGGGAAGGCTGGAGGTGGGCTTAGAGGGGTGTTGGGGGCTGAGGAGGATGAGAAGGGCAGGGAGGAAGGTGGTGGGGGTGGCAGTCCGAGGCTTCTGACTGAGTCCGAGGTGTTGGAGGAAAGGGAAGTGGAAGAGGAGGAAATGGACTTTGAGGAGAGGAGGGATGACTTCCTCTCTGGCACCTTGGGCTTGTGCCGGCTGACTGAAGGAGACATGGACCGGACAACCGAGGGCACCGGCGTTCCGGCTGTAGGGGTGTTGGATTGGCTCGAGTACCCGCTGGATGGAGAGGTCAGTCTGTGCACCCTGTCTGGTGAGGAGTTGGACATTTTCGGCTTCACTGTCACCTCAACTTCCTGTTCTGGAGCTTTAGGGGTGTGGCTGTTGGTGTGGATCTCATCTCCATTCTGTAATTCTCCAGGGAAGGCCTCTGCCGCCACACTGTCTGCGGTGTGGACCGAAGGGGTCTGCGACCTCTGCTCTCCCTGGTTTTGAGGGTAGTCCATGTAGTAGCCCCAGGAATCAGCGTAGTCTGAACGCAAGCTGCTGGTTTCACTTTGAGCAGGGGTCACTTGGCAGAGTGAGTAAACATTAGACCCCCCACCGCAGTAGGCATTAGCCGTGATGGACGCCGCGGAGCTACCACCACTGACGCTGCTCTGACTGCGTGACCGTAGCACCCAGGGGTCATCATAGTCACTTCCTGGGCTATGATAGGGTGAGGAGGGCGAGGCTCCTTTACCTTTCCCTCCTCTCAGCCCCATCTGAAGGCTCTGCTGCAGGCTGGCGATCAGGGTGTCATTGAGCATCGCCCCTTTGTCCTCGCTGATGCCACCGATGGCACTAACTCCTCCAAGGGGCTTCTTTGCTCCAGGCTTGCGTTTAAGAGAGTCTGTACGATTTGGGGGCAAGGGTGGCTTCTTCGCCTTACGGAGCGAGATGCTGCGGGACAAGGAGCGATCGCTGTACACACTTCCAGAGTCTTCCTGATTGGCCATCTCGCGGCACTCGTACATGCTGTGCCTGGTAGCCCTTCCAGCCGCTACGCCGTGACCACTGCCGTGGCTTCGAGAACGCAGGCCTGAATCCATGTGCATGGAGGTGAAGTATCCGTCATTATCTTGGGAGTAGACCGAGCTGGAGTCAGTGGTGGTTCTGGAGGACAGGTCCAAACTGCTGTAGAGCTGGTTTATTGGAGTGGAGCTGCTGGAGGTCAGACTGCGATGTGGAACCACCACATTTTCTGGCGTGTCGTAGATCCACTGCTCATCTGGCAGGCAGCATGGGGGTGTGGGGGCTAAGGTGCTGTGGCTGTGGATGCTGCCATCTGAATGCCCTGACTCACTAACAGGTGCTCCCGTTACAAGACCGTTGTCCTGTGGTGTGTGAGTGGGTGTAGAAGTGGCCAAGACTGGGCAGGTGGAGCTGTGGGTGAAGGCTGCCGGACTGGAGATCAGGGTGTCGGTGTTGGTGTTGGTGGAGGTTGCCAGACTGAGTGGCCGAGCTGTGGGGTAACCTGAGGCGGTGGAGTTGGAGAGGTGTCCAGAGGAGTTGAGGGTAATGACCTCAGAGGAGCTGGACAGGGTGGCATTGGGGATGAGAGATGTGGAGTAGGCAGCATGTGGGGAGACCACACATGCTTTCCCACCCCAATCACTGACCTGGGTCCCCCTCAACTCCTGAGACTTGGGCCTAGGAAGCATCCCTGGTCTGGGAATGTTTCTCATGTGCACCGCTGTCTCATCAACCTGAAGCTTTCCAATCTGCCTCTGGGGGGTAGTTTTCTCTTCCAACTTGATGGGGGTGCTGCTACAGAGCGGGTCAGCACTCAGAGACACCCTGGCACCTTGTCGGGGCAGACTGTGAAAACGGGTTGGATCCCTGTTAAAGTGATGGGGCAGCATCAAGATCCCAGAGCTGTCGTTACTCGAGACAGAAATGCTTCCAGTGGAAGAGGAAGCAGAGATTCCGGCTATCTGAGCAGCGATTCCCTGTCCCCTCTGCGCCCGGATTCTCCTCATAGATGGTGGGACAATCTTAATCTCCTCTGTCTGACAGCTGGACTCTCTGGTTTGTGAACGTCTGAGTGCTGAGTTGACGCTCCCAACCCTGCCCAAGGTGGAGTATTGTCCTGGGATGAACATGGAATGTGGCCGGAGTTCTCCACCGTATCCCTGTGCTGCTGTTAAAGGAGAAAAAACAACAGAGTTGTTTAAAATGTCCAACGACTGTATAATACCCTTGCCTTTCCTCTGTTTAACTCTTTTATACACAATGCCTTCTTCATCTTTAGCTGCTTGTCATGTAAACTATGCTCACAGGGAAGTCAAATAATTTGATTTTCTATATCTGTGTTTCATGCGTTAATAGCTTTCTGGTCCTCTTCATTAAGAAGGAAAGGAAATGAGGGAAGACAGAGAGACACTTCCCCTCATATTATGGCTGTGGCTCATTATGATAGAAAAATAAATTGTCCTCTGGGGTCCAGGATAGGCAGCATGTAAGGAATGAGGCAGCAAGAAAACATACATGGACTAGAACATGCACAAACACATGTGAACAAGAATGCACATTGCTGACATGGTCCTGCACTGACGTACAAAACGTCTATACTGATTTAGACACAAGGACACACAGAAACATTGATGTGACACAGACACACACACACACAGAACATACCGGATGGTAAACCAATAGTTGTGTAACGAGGGAGGATGACTAGTGTGTCTCCCATCTGTGATGACTCCCCTGTTGATGTTCATATCCCAAAGCAGACACATGTGTCGTCTCTTCCTTCTTCCTGAGTCTGGCTCTCTCTATCCCACACAAACCCCCTCTCTCTCCCTCCTTAAAAGCTGGAGTGACAGCTTGGCTGCTACTGTGATGGATTAAGCTGCAGGTCTACGTTCGTAGGCAGTGCCAGTATGAAGGGAGGGAGGGATGGAGCGCTGGGACAATCACTCTAGCTCAGTAATTATGACATTCAGTGGCTGTTGTCAGCTGGCCACTAACCAGACCTTAAAGCTCTCTCTATCAGCCATGGTGATATCATCACACAAAGAAATGACATTCTCCTTAAGCACTGCCAACATTCTAAAGCTCACAGATGTGCAAGTAAACATCAGGCCTGCAGTGCCATCAACACAACGCAGTGTCAGCTTAGTAAGCTTAGTGCCTGCTTAACACCCGCTCAGCTGAATAACTAAAGATGAGAGAGCACAAAATGTAATATATATTATTTGGCTCTCATCTGTTTGGAGACTGTATGAAAAGTTCTGAAAGAGCCAAGACTACAGTTGTGGGGGCCCAGGTATTTATGATAAGGGATGTATTGTTTCATGACAAGTTCATGTCGGTAAGACAGATGACACAAGCTTAGATTATCAAAATGACCCACGGATTATGGCAGACACACAATTAACACACAACTCAGAGTACCAGAAGTGCAGAGAGTTGACCCCAAAGGATTAAAGCACAGTAGATACTTAAGAAGAGTTTAAAAGCAGGACCAATTTTTCAAGCATAGTCTAGAATGAGATTCTATGAAGTCAAAAGTTTCTACAGCTTCAGAATTGGGAGCAGTAAAACAACAAAACTGCTAACATTTCAGATGTTTCACGTCATAACTGTTTCCTGGAAGTGAACAGTGTTAAACAGGGCAGAGGACAGCAATGATGACACTTGATAGAACTAAAACAGGGAAGGACTGAACATCTGCAGGCCCTTGATCCAACACTATGGAGTCGTGCCATTTTCTCCCTCTTGGTATGACTTACAGCAATACTTATGTGGTGACTTCATAGTCACTGTACAGATATTATTGATAAAAGCTCAAAACCATTGAGGCTCTAGGCAGTACTGAAAAAAGAGGGATGTTTGTCCAGAGTGTTGGCACAGGTCTGTCGACAGAGAGCAACACATGGTCCCACAGTGATCCATACCTAGCTCCTGGTTGATGTTGTCAGGCAGCCCTGATATAGTCTTTCTGCGTCTGACCTTCTTGGACCGGCGAGACACAGTGTCAGTGTTAATGAGGGAGCGTCGAAAGCTCGCCTGTCGGTCAAACACTGCCCCTGGTAGGCGGGAGAGCGAGAGCAGGGCAGGCGAACACACAGGCAAACAAGTCGGTTAGTTTGAAGGAACACACTCAACAACGTGCAGGAGTTTCTTTATGTTCATGGTGAGCATGCAGTATTAACAGAGCAAGAAAAGGGTCAGTTAAAGCTTATTTTATATCTATGTATAAAATACAACTCATGAACAGTGAGAATATAGATCATCTGACCCTTTTCTATTTCTTTCATCAGCCACAATGCCTTAAAGTTCACAGACCAGCTATTTTCGCTCCATTGCTCATTTCGCTCATTAGAACAGGAAATTAACTCACTGGCTGCCATTGACGTCTATAGACGTCAATTACATTTTTTAGCAGGGAGGGCTGGAGACAGTCTGGTAGAGCTTGTCAGTGAAAATCAGGCTTCTAATCACGGAATTCATCGTCATGAAGACTGATCCAGTTACGGAACAGAAGACAGCGAATCAGAGGACAATGACCAAGTTGCAGCAGCTTACAATGCATCAAAGTTTGTGTATGTGAGAGTTCACCCATGAGCAAATATGGTGTTGCTCTGAGTGAAAGATCTTGCGATCAGTCAAGAACAGAAAGAAAAATAAATGTCCGGAGTGTTAGAAAAAGTCAATCGAAGGAGATCAATTGCGCTGGCAGCAAATAAGTTAATAAAAGACTGACCGATCAAAGAGTCTGTCAACAAAAAATGCATGTTTGGCTGAGGGTTTGTGTTAATTTCTTCTGAATATAAGTCATTTAAACATAAGTGTAAAGACGTGTGAGATTTAGAGTGCATGCTCTTGTGACAAAAACGGGTCAAACACACTCACTCTCTTTCAATACTCTCAATAAACATTAATGTTCTGGAGAAATTCTGTGTCAGAAGATAAAGTGAAATGTGTGGCGCAGAACAACCATCTGTTTGTCAAAGATGAAGGGATCTTACTTTTATTGCCAATGACAGTAGAATTCTGACAGTTTTTGATCCGTTTCTCTCTTTTTTCTTAAACCTTATACAAGATACCTATGATGTGAGTTTATGCTTTATTAGTAAAACATCACAAAGCAACATAAATAAACCATGAGGACCAGCTCAATGAGATGTCACATCTATATTTATTGGTATGGCTCGTATGTGGAGGGTAGTCGCAGCAGCAGTTTGCTGTGTGCGAGCGCTCATCTGTCAAACGTCCTGTGATCTGACAGTCAGTGAAAAGCCTTGACCCTCAGATGAGCTGCCAACCCATTTTCACAAGAGACATGAATGGGGGGGGTTCAGGGGGAGCAGACATCCATGACTGACAGAGTTTTCTGCTCTGGATGAGTGGATAGGAGATTGATTCATTTATATCCACTTAACCACAGAGGTTATTAGAGGAAGAGTCTGACATGTTGTTAGCTTGGCTCATCATTTTTTGAAGCCTTACTGAGATTAATGACAAAAAAAAGTTATAATAGGTTATTATGACAATTTCTTGAATCATTTCAAGCCCATCATTTTGGTCCAAACTGTATTACAGGTGTTCTTTTGATGAAGCTAGGCTAACTCAATGGACCTTGCCATTGATATTCTCACCTCATATAACTCTCAGCAAAACAATAAGGGAAATGTTTCAAAATTTAAAAAAAAACTCCATTCAGACAATCAAACAAAAAGTATGAATGGTGATAAAAGCTTGAGATAACAAAATGTTTGTTTTCTGGTGACGGCCAGTGGTCGCTGTTCACTAGTGGATGGAGGCTGTCGTACCTGTGATGTTGATGGGGACTATGTCCGTGGGCACAGCCTTTGCAGTCTGTCTCATTTTCTCTTCTGGGGTGGGGAGGGGCGTGGCCTTGGTCCATGCCACCTGTCCATCAACCTCTGATCCCTCCGCCCCTTCACCCAGCGGTGTCTGGGGCCTCATGGAGAGCTGAGATTTGTCATCCTCTGCTGATGAAGCTATAGACTGTATGAGAAAGAGGAACAACATGAAGTGAAAACATGAATCAGGAGAAATAAAGAGAGAGAGAAAAAGATAAGCAACAGAAATATGGAACAAAATATTGTGCGTTACAATAATGGTACTAAATGTAATTAGAACAGCGCTGAAAAGATTGATTAGAACCAAGATGAAGGAAACAATTTTTTTTTTAAATGTGTGTGTTAATAGATTACATGCAGACATACACACTAATACTCTATACTCGGCTGCTGTGACCTTCCGCAGCTTGTGTTGTTGTAAACATGTTTCACGAGCCATCACACCCAACTGGAAACACTCACACACAATCAGTCAAGAGTAAAATAACAGAGTGGCTGGAGATGGAAAGATAAAAGCTAGAGACAAACGGTGAAGAGAAAGACAGAATCACTCATGCATTTAACAGCGTTCACACACCAACAGTTCTCAATCTGAAAGCAGAATTGACATCAAACAATCAACAGACAACCACGTATTATTACTGCAGTATCCAGGCTCGAGATCGAGATGTTAGTCAACAAAAAAACAGATAATTCCAGTGTCACTTTAAGTCTATTTTCAGAAGTATTTTACACGATTAACAGCGTGGAATTGACATAATACGTAATAATAATAATAATACCAAATTACTCTGATTACAGATGGACTCTAGTGGCTGACTTTCACTGTGAGATCCAAAATGTGCATGAAATAGAACAGGTTGTCGTAAAAAAAAATAATAAAAAAAAACGGTGGGAAATCCTTGTTGTTCCTTCTGGTAAAGCTGTCGAGGCTCAAATGAAGATATGCAGAAATAACTTCATATGTCCATCACTGTTCGCCTTGACGATCCTTAGCCTGAAACTGGCTAGAAAGAACAACTAGTAGTGCTTTCATACAAAACACGCGTGGATGCATGGATGAATAGGAGCAGCAACAGGAGGGGCCTAAGGAAAGTATGTGAGCGATAGTTTTTTGTAAGCATGGCTCATTATTTTGCATCACTATGATCAAAACAAGAGCCCTGTTTCTCTTTTGCCTGCTGTCAGGCAAAGTTAGGCTCATTTGCCGCAGGACAACAGGAAGTTATAGGGACGAGAGACTAAGGTGAACAAACAGCGTGAAATAAGAAATGGGAATGCGAGGAGGAGGAGATTGGAAGAGATGGGAGTTGATAGTTTGGAAAGACAGCAGGGCTTTATGAATATGAAGAGTCGAAGAGTGCATGATGAGAGAGGCTGCTATTGAAGGGTCCCAGGGTACAAAGAAGGCCTGACAATAACAGAGAAAGACCCACTGACCCTTTCAGTCTCCCTCAAATTACACTGTGTGTAGTGTATTAAAAGTATTCATCTAGTTACTATTCACATGAGCGTTCTGAGAAAAAAAAAACAACAATCAATATTTTTTTATTCTTGTTTGTTTGTTCTGCCTTGTCTTTTACAGTTTATGTACAACGTTCTGAAAATGCAGTCTGAAGTATTAGGTGAACAACAGCGCCACCCAGTGTGGAAGAATGTCAAACACAATTGAGGAAGGACAAATGGCAGAAGCTTACCGGCTCTGAATTCAGCTTACTAAACTAAAAAAAAAACAAATGTACTTAAAGGGCCAGTAAAGTCAAAGTGAACCAGGTCTGTATTGAAGTACATAATTTAAAAAAAAGGCTTGGTGGCATTTTTTTAATGATCAATGGGGACGTAGAAAAATGAAATTTATCGTAAGTTACGTTTATCCTTGCTCTCCATTTCCTTCCAAGATTTCCAGAAGGTATTTTGAAGAAAGATAGATAAATCTCTTTGTGCTGTGAGTATTGGTTCCCTAAGTCATTGTTCTTGAACACAATACAAGTCAAAGAAGAAACACTGTTAGACAGACACTGTTAAGCATTGTTGTGTACATATGGCATATGCTGCACATCTAGACATAGATGTGAGGTGCATTCATGTGGAGTATTTGTACCTTCCGATCAGTATCTTCCTCATCATCCTGGAGGGTGCTGTTCGACTGAGTTGGGTCAGAAAAGATTGGACTCTGAGAGTAGTACTGAGAGCTCCGGAAACCATCTTTCCTCAACTTGTCACATTCTGTAGAAGAACCACAAAGAAGACTTTAAATATGAATATTCATGAAAAAACCAGAGCCCCCCCCCCCGGCTCTGGTTTCAGTCTGTCACACACAGATGGTAGAAAGGTTCCTTTAAAACCCCAATGCCCACTCCCTCACTGGGGGGCATTACAGCACATCTTATTCCCTCGGAAAATATCTACAAATAGACCATTTCATTTGAGTTTTTTTAAAATACCTAATTATATTCACATAATACAGTCACTTAGTCCCTTTATCTTGCATCCTTGGGATTAATTTATGTGTTCACCCTTCTGGTGAATGGCAGCAGCACCAAAGGACGTGCATGTCACTCCTTCTCTGGCACCTCCATGATGCTGTTTCTGATCCCCACCTACCATATCTCCATATCTAATTACAGACACACTGGTGCATGAACAATGAACAACACTGTCAGCTAACGGTCCTGATGGAGTTGAAAAAGGCAGGAACTCTAACCACAATCTGACATGGTCGTGTTGTGGAAGAGAGGACGTAGAAAGCCTGGTGATAATGAGGATGATGAAAGGAAGCAGAGCTGTTGAGATGATTGGTGTTCCATGATTAAGGAGGTTTGACGGAACCAAATAAATAAATAAGCGTTAATGAGCTAAGTGCTGCTTGTTGCCGGGCAGAACTTCAAGGAGGGGACTAATAAATGACGTGAGACAATAAAGAAGGCGTAACGGTTTATATTTTACAGTGGTGTGTATTTAAATCTCAAAATACTGACCTACATATGGTGGTATCTATTTATTACTACAGATAGGAACCTAATGATGCACAAAAGAGTAAGACCGTAGTCTACAGTATATTCATTCATTCGTTCGTTCATTCATCTTTTTCCACTTTCTCAGGTCACTGGAGCG
Organism: Antennarius maculatus; assembly: GCA_013358685.1. Taxonomy (NCBI): domain Eukaryota; kingdom Metazoa; phylum Chordata; class Actinopteri; order Lophiiformes; family Antennariidae; genus Antennarius; species Antennarius maculatus. The sequence goes on along the minus strand of CM023625.1, from coordinate 3,792,540 downwards.
TATTCCAGCTGGCTTGGCGAGGGAAACTCCGGGCTCAACGCCAGTTAATTGGCCGGTCCCAAATTGATAGTAGGTATGAGTGTGTGTGTGTGCGTGGTTGCCTTGCCGTCGCTGCACAGCAAGGCGTTTCCAGGCTTGCGTCCCGCTCTGTGTGGAGTTTGCATGTTCTCCCCGTGTCTGAGTGGGTTCTCCGGCTTCCTCCCACCTCCAAAAACATGCACTTTAGGTTAATTGGCCGTTCCAAATTGACCGCGGGTGTGAGTGTGGGAGTGCGTGCTTGTCTGTGTCTCTGTGTGGCTCCACGGTGCACTGGCATCGTGCCCGGAGTTTCCCCCGCCTCACGCCCTCAGACAGCTGGGGTAGATGGATGAAGCGGTTGTGCCAATGAATGAATGAATGAATAAAATCGACCAAATGACAACACGACGTCTGCTCATTTTAGACACTGTAGTAACAGAGAGATGAGTTAGTCTCACATTATCACCATGCCTCCAAAAGTTGGAGAAAGTTGCAAAAGTTGGAGATTGACAATGAGTGCTTTCCTGAATTAAAAAAAAAAAGTTAAGGAAAAGAAAGAGACAGGTATTACTGTGGACAGTACGAAAGAAGATGCCAAGCGAAAACCAGCAAAAATCCGAACATTTGTACCACAATGGACGCACATGTTTCCATGGGTGAGGCATGGCTAAATGTCAGCACCCAAGACAAAATAAAGCTTACAAAAAATGTGTGTGAAGAAGGCTATCAGCTTGGTGCAGTGTCCACAGGAGAATGTATGAATTAAAGGTTAAAAAAACTAATTAGTGAAAAGCAAAAGGGGAAAAAAAAACTGTATTACATCTTTATTTCTTAAACTTTTTTTTTTTTAAAGAATGACCACCAGGCTGTAACATTTTGATAAAAATAATATGTAATTTTTCTGGGTTTTCCTCCGCGGTTCACTGGCATCGCACCCGGAGATTGTCCCCACCTTACGGCCTATGCCAGCTGGGTTAGGCTACAGCTCCCCGTGCAAGCGGATGCAGCGAGTAAGAAATTTAATACATAAATGAATGTTTTTTCCTTTTTACTGAAACAGTTATGATGTCGTTATTAATAAAAACATTAAAATTAACAGTTTGTTTAGTTTTTAATATTGTTCTATTGGCAAAACTCAATCCTTGCTTCTATGGTTTCTACCGTATATTCTGTTAATACTTTTGGGGTAACAACATCATGTTGGGATGCACAAATTTTTGTTGAAGCTCATCCCAGCGATACCCTACTTTCTTGAGCTAAAATTAACTCTGGTCAATATACTTAAGCGGGTGAACGGTGAGAATATACCAACATAAAATTTGGTAGTGATGAAGGAGAGCTCCTTACTCAGGTGAAAATTCATGAGAGTAGAAATGACAACTTTGTAATGTGACCTTGTTTTGGATAATCATGTACAGTGCGCCCTCGCGCATTCACGCATCAAAGCTCACAACTTCACCTCATCGCGGATTTTTGGTAGGCAATCAGGTGATACCGTACGCACATTCTATTGGCTGACGGTATATGGAATTCCGTGAGTCTCGGATGTACGTGAGAAACAGTCGATAAGAGTGTGGGAAAAGGTAATACAGATAGAAGGTGGTTTAGTATCAGAGGGTCAAAAACTTTTTTTAATTACCGTAATTAATAATATAAATAGTTTGTCGCGTGTGGTTCCTGGAACACATTAACCGCAAAAAATGAGGGTGCACTGTATTACATCTTTATAAAGAAAAAATGACATTACTGTATTCAATTTATTTGTGAATGCTAACTGTAATCATGGAAGCCTATTTGATTATCTTTGACCTTAAAGATAATGTGAAATTCCTGGGATATTATTGACAGTAATCATGACTGTTGCGTAACGTTCCTGATGCATTTCGACCTGTTGGCAGGTTGTCAGTCACTGACCAGCTGCCTGCAGAAGTCACAGTGTCGGCACACAAGCTGAAACCCAGTGAGTGTGAAAGAAACAGTGACTGCACATTGTTATCTGATAGGTTATTGATTATTCTGCTTTGCAGAGCAGAAAGCAGGACTTGTGTACCTTGCTATGCTCATGCTGGTGCCAGTGGTCACATGTGTATGAGAACAAAGGTTTATTCTCCTGCTATAACATTTGAACATCTAAAAACATATATATATATTATATATATATATATATATATATATATATATATATATATATATATATATATATAAAATTTTTAAATACAGCTATTGCAATTATTGTTATTTAGTTGTTGAGGATGGCAGTATTTGGACACTGATTTAGCATGACTATTCTGTTCCTTGTGCTGTAGCTGCAAGTGTAATGTCCACTGGAATTATATAGCTAGAAAACAGACAGCAGCTCAAATGGACAGTACAGGTGCTCTTAGTGGACACCTGTTGCCTTTCAGTCACTATCCCTGGGGTGGGGTGGTGCAGGATGACAGCACGGTGACAGAATGAAAGGGGGTGTCTGTATTTATTTAACTTGCCATGTGGTGTCTGCTTACCTAGCAACATCAATAATGCAGGAAATAATGCAGCAGCACAGAAGTCAAACAATAGGAAAGACAAAAGGACGCCAGCATGTGTGACCACAGATGACCAGCGCTTCATAGCGTCAGCACCAGGCTCAACCTGCCCTTATCTATCAGCCTTCTTCATCTGGTGGCACAAAGGTCGTCCTCGCTCATATATAGTCCAGTTAACTTCCATTTGTTAAAAATAGTTGAAAGTTTCCCAGGAACAAAACCAGGATTAACAATTAGTGGTGCGGACACTTCCTGCAGAGTGATGTTGGGATACTGAGCTGTAGCGACTCCCTGTGTTTGTTTGTTTCACAACAAAGCAGTGTCAGTTTGTCTCTAATTGATTCAGACTCACAGGAAGAGGAGTCTGAATCAACAACACCGTTGTATTGTTTGTTAGCTAAATGTTTTTATCTATTAATTGCTGATTTGAACATTTTTACGAGAAAACAGTTTATCTTTACCTTTTTGTCATGACAACAAAACTTCTATTTGTGAGTTTAGAACTTTTTAATAAATTTTGATATGATTGTAATGATATGATATGATTGTAAGTTTAAAGGGAGATCATCCACATGATTCCAGTCTGTGACTCCTCTCACTGTCATGCTGTCTTTGATCATGTTGGGTCCAGTCAGTGGTCGGATTCGAGGGATCCTAAGGGCCACCGCTCTTTGCTCAGGCTGCATTTGTAAACGAGAACCTGTTCTTAATTGCTTGCCTGGTTAAATAAAGGTTAAATAAATAAATCCTCACCTCGCAGGGCGGTTTTGAGGTTGACTTTGGCCTGGCGGTGGAGGTCTTCTACGCAGGGCGGCCTGCTGCCGGGCAGGAAGACGTTCTCCTGCTGGTGCCACGGAGCTGTGTAATGAACTGTCCACTTGCTCTCCTCATCCAGGTTGGACACCGCTGCAGAGACACCAAGATCAGGTTATCTAACTGACTTTATCTTTGACTACCTAAAAGTTTCTGCTGGTGAATCTCCTGACAGATCTTTTATTTATCTTTGACTACCTAAAAGTTTCTGCTGGTGAATCTCCTGACAGATCTTTTATATTAAAAGGCCTTCTTAGGAATAAAATGGTTTAAAACCGAGAGCACAACTTCATCTAGACACTGCTGATGCATCACATTTCTAGGGAAAAAAGGGGAGATTAACTTTTTGAAAATCAGTAAAATTACTGTCCAAGAATCCTGTTAGCACAGGATACTGGTATACTAATTACTAAAGAAATTCGTTGAACGTCGATGGGAAAAAGGAAGTCAGGGTGTCACTTTGAGTCAAGGTGTCAGACTCCACATTATCATGACACCTATCTGAGACATTAGGCCACACAATACACAGAGGAAGTACACATCAACAGAAAGTAGGAAGGAAGCAATTGTGAGATAACATCCATAGAAGAGTTTATTGAAACATTACAGACACTAAACTTTAGAAAAGCCGACTACTGTAATCCTGAGGGAAGACACTCACAAGAAATGAACAGATATCACCAAGCATTTCAAAAGCAGAAGTTGATTGAAAATAATAAAATTATTAAACGTGCACATGAACAAGCAAACAGCCTCCAACAGTTAGCCTTACCACGTTTGCGCATCTGAGCCAAAAACACAATGCAGCTCCCTCTGGCCTTCTCTGTACTTCTCTATCAACATCCTCAAAGAAAATACTGCATCTGTAGTAAATTTTTTTGGCATGACACCATACTGCTGCTCACAAATGCTCACTTCTGCCCTTAGTCTAGCTTCAATTACTCTTTCCCATACCTTCATTGTATGGCTCATCAGCTTTATTCCTTTGTAGTTGCCACAACTCTGCATATTTCCTTTGTTCTTAAAAATGGGCACCAGCACACTTCTCCTCCATACCTATGTGTGATATTTCACAGATGCTAATGAGCGTTAGCACGATGCTCAGGAAGTGTGAATATGTTTGTCGGGTGATGAGAGAAGGCCCCTAGAGTCATGGGTCCAGGTCTGACTGAGAAAGTGAGACAGCTCTGATTTGTAGGTGACAGGTGAGGCTTTAAAGATCAAAGTTCAAAGCTGACTTTGAACTTTGATGACTTTGAGGCTTTAAACTTTGAACTTTAAAGCCTCACCCCTCGAGTTTACATAAGATGTTTGCAACTTAATTGGAACAGGAAATGCTCAATAGTGTCCGATTTAATTCATCTCTTTTTCTCTGTTTCTCTTTCTCTTGATGTGTTCTAACTGCACCAGCGCACCACATCACACCGGCACCTCAGTGTGTGTTCACGATGAATGCCAGTGTTCTATAACTATAAGAGGTGCAGTGTACCCAGAAACAGCGAGCATATGAGCTGATATATATTCCAATGGAGTCAATGAAAACATTTTGGTCTTCTTCTAGGCAGGAGGCCTAGAGGAAGACCAAAGAGGAGGCTCATGGATGTAGTGAAAGAGGACATGAAGGTAGTTGGTGTGAGAGAAGAGGATGCAGATGACAGGGTTAGATGGAGGCAACTGATTCGCTGTGGCGACCCCTGAAGGGAAAAGCCAAAAGGAGAAGAAGGAGTCAATGAAAACACTAAAGGTGCATCACATGTGTGCACTGTGGGGGTGAGTGATTGGTACTAAATGGTGTCTACTCATGACGAAAAACCCTCTGACGACGGGTCTAGAAAACAGCTTTGCATGAGTGAAGCACACAAGTTTGCACCAAGACCAACACACACAGCGCAATCAAACCTTGTAATGCCAAGGTTCATGTGAAGGTCTGCAGTTAAAGCTAACTCACCAACAAACCTATGAGTTGGCACTCTGCTGTATATAAATACATCTTTTAATCATTACAGACACTCAGTACTACATGTAAAATATTTTAATTTTCTTCCACACACACTCTGACCAGGTAAAACTCCCCCACCCTCCAACAACACAGGGGTTTGAATAGGCACCAGGCAGGCTATAGAGGTAGAGACCAAGGGCATGGAGACTATGGACACAAAGACTGTATTGTTCTCTCTGCATCAGTCTCCACATCAGGTTTTTCAGCAACACAATACCCCTCAACACACCAACACACACACACACACACACACACACACACACACACACACACACACACACACACACACACACACACACACACACACACACACACACACACGGTGTTGTGGCGCGAAAGTCTTTCAGAAGTCTGCTAATCCCTCTGTCCATTGACATGCCAACTCTCTGCACACCAAAACAGACTGAGAGCAAACAAGCTACTGAAAAACTCTGAAAGACAGCGACAGGCTGCATGGCCGAACCATTGCTGGAAAATGCATCTGTGCACAATTGCAAAGAAAAACACACACATACACACACCAAAGTTATTGGCTGTTATAATCAATAACGGTGATCAAATCTCATTGACATCATCTTTGTTGATCCTGGTGGTCCCCAGCCAATACAGCATCGACTTTCTGGGTTAATTCAACAAGCTGTGTTGTGTAAGGACAGTCAATGCTTCAATCAGTTCAGTTTGGGATTTAATATGCAATAAAATCACTTGAAAAAGATTCAGAAGCACACAATTATCAATAAAAATGTGACGATATGCCTCTCATCTTGCCGTTTAGTTTTTTTTATATTAGACCCTCCTTTTGTTTAACGATTGTTTTTCTACATCTCAAACATTTGTGCTCTCATGATTGATGAAGCTGAGGGTACCAGCTCTCAGCATGCCATTAATTACGCTCTGAACTGCTGGGTAAAGTGCAGACATGTGAGCTGGCAAGTTGAGATGTGAGAAGTACAAAAACACTAAGCTAATGATTAACAGTGTCACTTCAGCCTTGACTGCAAAACACAGACGCTATAAATACACCTGAGATTACAGCCCAGACAAGCAGCTTGTCCCGCATGAAACAAGTCTTTGTTAAAAGTCCTCTCATGCTTAATATACAGCCAAGCTCTGATAAAATAATAGGCCTGAGCATTAACTAATCCTCCTGGGCATAATCTTCTGTATGCATGCTGTAGCACAGGAGACGAATCTAACAGCTCAAATCACTTTGAACTAAAAAAACATTTTTAAAAAAGTGTCTCAAAAAGAAGAAAAGGGTTGATATGCTCCTCTGATAGAGCACCGAGTGTTTGAAGTGCTACCAGCTGTGACCTTTACAAACACAGTTGGTCATATAGTTAGTTTAGTTTGGGGCTGTAAGGTCGACCTGCTGGTTACCAGGTAACGGTGCAACAGAGGACTGATCGCGAGCTGAGAAGAGCAAGCCTTAGTTGTTTTAACGTTAGATACACATATTTTAGGGTTTTCTTTTGACATGTTTTAGTTAAATGTTTAGCTGGAAACCAGAAGCTGTACTATTCCTTCACATGTTGTCTTACAAAAATGTAAAACATCACAGATCCAGATTAACTCTTTACTTGATACATTACTGTTCACTGAAGACAAGAGGAAACGTTCCTTACCCTTCCTTTTGAAGTATTTAATCACGGATTTTAACGAGGTCCCGATAAACACCATTATTCCACTTAACCGTGTTTCTCCTGCTTACAAAAAATTACAGAAAATAAAAAATCCCCCTAAAAAACAACAACAACAAATCCTGGACGGGCAGACGAGACGGGGAGAAGGAGTGTTGGTTCTCCTCCACTCACATTCTCACTACATGGGAGCGTGGCGAGTGACTGAGCGTCTACTGTGATGACAATGAGCCCATCTCCCTTTCTATACACACACTCCACCACTCCCCCACCACACACACACACACACACACACACACACACACACACAGCAGGAGGAGTGTTGGACCGGCCCCTCTGTTCCTCTGTGCTTTGGTTACCAAGGCGTTTTGACTGCCTCTCCCTTCAGTTCTCATCATGTGCTATTCTCTCGCCGCACTTGTTCCTCTGCACGTTTCCACACATCCCAAAGTTACACATAGTTTGCTACCACAAAAAGGACACTCATGCAATCTGTGTGAAGGATGGGTCACGTCCAATTGCATACTTCTCTCATCAATTTCATTCATTCTACTCATCTCTGGCAGGAGAAATCACCATGATGCCAGTTTTCACCTCCCTGAGACTTCTGTGGATCGGGTCTCCACAAGAGAGCACAAGTACCCCTGATGAAGAGTTCAAACCATCTTCTTCGTCATCTTTTTTAATCCTGTTATAATTTTACAGTTTGTAAAACAACACAATATTACAGAGGAAATAGATATTGTTTCTGATGGCGAAGGTTTCTCCTAATTTCCCCCACAAAACCCATTTCCTTTTTCAGATGATTTCCATCAACTCCTCTTCCTCACTCTGATTGTTCCCTAGCCACTTAGACTGTACCACATGAATATAGATCACACACAATCCTCCCATTGTCCAACCTGCTCATAATATATCACACACACTTTACAACACATGCACGCAAACACACACACACACACACTTAAGAGGGCAACGCTGCCCTTCCCTCTGCGTCTGTATTTCTTTCAGCGCAAATGGATGAAGAGGGGAGGGAACGGGTGTGTGGCAGTGAGGGAGGGGGTGTGTGGCAATGAAGGAGGGTGTGTGTAGCAGTGAGTGCGGGAGTGGGGGGGTGGCAACAGGAGTTTTAATGAGACTGCAAATGATCCTTGAATTTGTGGGTAAAAGGTTCCCCTCTCATCCTGCCCCCTCCCTCCATGCTGTGGTCATCTGAACCTCAGAAGCTCCTTTCACACATCCTGTTCAAACACAGGGTTGATACATCACAGTTGTGTATTAAAGTTGCTATGGTAAAATAAAACCCCTTATTACAGAAACCCTTTGAGACGTACCATCTCATTTTTCTGGGTGATTCTTGACAATAAAATAACAGATTAAAAAAACGAAAAAACAGTCCTAACAGTCTGAACAGAGGATGGAAGGTAGATGTGGCCAGATTGAGTCACTTTACTGTTTTCTGAAGCACTGCCAGCTTTAGAGGAGGGTCTTCACTGCTATGCTAATCTCTGGAAGAACTAGAGTGATATGGAAATGTGATTACAGTCATACACAGACGAACAACAGGTGACTGTAAACTGAACATTCACAGTACCTGTGACTGTTTTTGTCCTTATGGATCTGCAAACGTGTCTTAGTGACATTGCTAAGCATTTAACTTGTAACAGACTTTTATAAATGGTCATGTGTCCACACTGAACAGTTTCCTTGCAGACACAGGTCCAGACATAACTTAATAAACTACATATACACGGAGACACAGATCACGTCAGAATAAAAAGAGATAGATAGATAGATAGATAGACAGATAGACAGATAGATAGATAGATAGATAGATAGATAGATAGATAGATAGATAGATAGATAGATAGATAGATAGATAGATAGATAGATAGATAGATAGATAGATATGGTCATCATATCAGTCATGTCATTCTACACACTCAGTGTGTTTGGCTTGTATGTCTCAACGTCTGGCACGTGTACTGTATTAGCATCATTCATGCAGACATGATCCCAAAGAGCATCACTGAAAGAGCCTATTGTTCTCTGGACAGTTTTAATACACACACACACACACACACACACACACACACACACACACACACACACACACACACACACACACACACACACACACACACACACACACACACACAATATGACAGACAGGTCAACTCTGTCTGTCAGCTGAAGGCGTGCCTCTAATCTAGGCCACCTCTAGGATTAGGGCTATCTAACCATTCAGCCATACGTCCTTCCGCTAACCCCCCACCCCCCCACCCCCCGGCCGACCCCAGCCCAAACAATATCAATCTTTCATCAGCGCACACTCAGGAGTTTTAACAAGACTTAACAAGACTAACATCAGGGATTACAGTATTAGAAACATGATTAACAAGCAATGCTGAAGCTTTCTACCTGTTTAATTATCCAGATAGGACATTAGTAAAGAGACTATCAAGAAATGGGTAGAATTCAACCACAAAATCTCAACACATGCTCATTTACTTAAAGGCCTGTAGCAATACTGTGATAAGAATTAGTCACAGACACCTGGAACAGCAGTGAGCCCTGGAGTGAGAGACAAAAAATGGAGTGATGTGAAAAATTAACAAGGAATGAGATGGATGAAAAGCTCGTCGCTCTTCCCCCCTCAGGCTGCTCCGTTCAGTTTTCACACTCTGTTTGGATCTCCAGTCAAACTGGCAGAGGAAACTGGCAGCACATATTCTCTCATACGCACACTCACTTTTTTTTTTCATTCCACACACAAGTCTGTTTCCCCTCCATCTGTCACACACCAAAACACACACATTTTCTCTATCATCCATTAAACATCCGTTCTTTCCCTGAGAGACTGAATCTAATATCTACAAAGACACACACCTCCCATATCTGACAGGGTTCAGCTTTTATTTTTCTAATTGGACTTAAGGAGGGAGAGCTAAGCTACCTCTAAAACCTGTCAACTCTATCTGATCCGCTGTCTCTCTTTCATCCTCCTCTCTCCATCCCATCTTCTTCTCTCTTCTCTCCTTTCTTCAGACAAGAATGCACTCATGGTTGTGGCTGTAATCCAGTCTGTATTGATCTACACCTCTATCTACAACTTCCCTGTGAGGAAAACCAGGCACAGCCTATTTCTAATAGGAACACATGCTCTTAAATACTTAATACTTTTTCACAAAATTTCAAATAAAAATAAATTAAATGAATAGAATATGTATTTATTCCAAACCCAGGATATCAAGTAACCACCAAGACCCAATGAGGCTGAATTTAGCCTAATGAAGTTAAAAGCCTTTCATGATTTATGTATGAAAACAGAAAAGATGCAGCGCATCAATTTCTCCATTTGCTAGTAAACTCCTATTAGTATTTCATGTTAAGATAAAAACAAACCAAATCTGAAACTGAACTTGAACAGGAAAAATAAATAAGGATGCATATTTTTCTCCCTTCCCTTCTCTCTCTTTCTGTGAATGAGAATCTATCATTTATTACACAGACCCACATGCTTTCACTTGCTACCCCATCCCCCCGATCTGTTCACCTCTGAATGAAAGAGTAGCATCAGGGGTCAATGGGAATCTGAATACTAGAATCTGAATACAAGATTTGCTCTGAGTACAGCATGAATAATTTATCAGGAAAGAGTGAGCAGGATTTGGTCAAACAGCAAGATAGCTTTATAAAAACATTTAAAGACTTCTAGAACTGCTTTGGATTTTCTTACTGTTTCCATTTAATATGTTGTTTATCCCACGTAATCACATTGCATTTACAGTAAATGCACAGGTGAGTTCTAGAATTATAAAGGAATAAACTCAGATGATTGATCAGGAGAAAGTAAACATGGACTAAAAGTAAACAAGTCTACAGCTCTCATAACAGGCAGTGAAGCAAAGTTAACCTTCAAAATCCTGAATAAACACAACTCTCAGTCAATCATCACACAAACACACACACACACACACACACACACACACACACACACACACACACACACACACACACACACACACACACACACACACACTCGAAGTGATGGAGGGGCTAAGCTGAACAAACAACCTGTGACACTAATGATTTCAGCACAGGGTAACGTTCCCACACATCACACACATCATAACTCTGTGTCTCTCTGCATCACAAATGTTTCACTACAGGATTGTGTGGAGGTGGTGAAGGAAACTACAACTGTTCTACCTCTGCGGAAATAGCCTCGTCTTATTGATTTTATATACTTAAGTTTGGCACAAATGATTTGAACAACTGTGTTTGTGTAACTGTTTGTGTGACATTGGGTTTTTGGTGTGCCACAACCCCAATAGTGTTCACCACACAACTCACCCAAACACACCAAACCCACTCTCGAAATGAGTGGGAGGACTGGAGGGATTTCTCATATGTCCGTTCAGCAAATAGAGATTATTGGGTAACGCCAATAAACCCCCCACCCCACCTCCGGTCTTCAGTCTGACCTACTCTATCGAAGCAGCAGGGATTCCATCACACACACAGCCGATATGTCACAACCCCAAAACATTGAATAACTGTACACACACACACACACACACACACACACACACACACACACACACACACACACACACACACACACACACTGACTTGCCTTCACACACATTCAGATCATCCAAACCAGAAAGCCGATGGAACTGTCCTTCTTTACCATCAGAGGCATCACCAATCTTGATGTCCGTCTGTTGTGGCTATGAATGGACCAATCAGACATCTGATCACATGTAGAATACAGATGGGCTGAAAGAGCTCATCGAGGGGACAGATATATTTCAAAGCTCACATGTCATTGGAGTGAAATGTTTTCTGTGTTTGTGTGCAGCTGCAGGAAAGTGAAAATCAACGTTTGCTGTTCATGTTGGATCAGGTTTAACTGAGGAGATTCAACGTGAACTCTGATCAACAATTAAAACCACTGCACTTTGTGAGTGTGTCCTTGTGAATGCTGGTTATTCTTCTCAGTGAAAGGCAGTGGGGCCTCCCTCTATAGGCTGTTCTTCCTTTGTGGTCCATGGGAAACCCTCCAAGCCTGGGTGACTGCCCTCTGAGTGAACGCATCGGCGACAACATAATCAGCCTCTGATTTGTGTGTTTTCGGCTTTACGGGCATGTGCATGTGTATAAGCAAACCCTGAACTGATGAAACAGAGCTTCAAAATACTCATGAGTAATGTTGGAGGAAAAATGAAGATGCTGGCAAAAGCATCGACGAGAAAAGAGAGGCAAAGTTCGGAGCAAATATTGTGTGATGTGGCGAAAGTGGCAGAACCATTTTGCTGAGCATCAATGCCGGACACAAAGGCCGAACAAAAGAAGCAAGAGATAAAGGAAAGCTGGAAGAGGGAGGGAAGGAGGGAGGGAGAGGAGTTGAAGTCAGGAGAGACACAAATAGAGTCTGAATTCAAAACCATCCATTAGTGTACACTCCCTACAAACAGATATCACACACTCACAAACACACACAAAGGCGCAGCAGGCCTGGCCTTCATGCCTCATTTTCCCTCCCCTGGTGGTTGACCTGGGCGAGCGGTACCGGCCACCTCTGAAACTCAAGCCAGGATGAAAGGGAAAGGAGGACAGGAGTACAGTATTTTCTGCACTTTAAGGCGCACTGGACTATAAGGCGCACCCTCAATGACTCGCCTATTTTAAAACCTTTTTTTTTTTCATATATAAGGCGCACCTGTCAGTTTTTAAGAAAATTAAAGGCTTTTAGGTACGCCTTTCGTGCGGAAAATACTGTATTTGCTGGATGTGTTTACTCCCATAATGCATTGCTGTTCGACAGTCATATACTGCAAGCGTTGCAGTCACTCAAAGAAGGAGTATCAACTTGTGAGCAAAAGCTACAACCAGTCATTCCTTTAAATTCATGAACAACTCTTCATGGGCCAAAGTCAGCTTCAGCAGCCTGAGAGGTGGGCTCCTCTTGAATGTGAATGCACAAGGAGCTGGTGGTTAAATGTTATTTTATGAGTGGGCTGAGTGGCTGAGTTTTGTTGCTAACTTGAGGCGCTTTATTTCCTGTCAAGTTGGATTTGTAGTCAATCCTGTTCCCCCCGGCAACAGTGTTTTAGATCCAAAGTAGTTTAATCCTGTGGGTGTGTCGACCCCCATGAAGGTAGCGGGACAACAAGTCAGAACAGGCGTCTGTCGGAAACTGGAAAGTTTCTAAGCTGGCAGACAAAATCCAGTGCATTATTTTCCAGGTGTTTGGAGTTTGAATTAAACAGAAATCTTTAGGAATAACACAATTAGAGTTTATGTTCATCATTTTGACGTCAAACAGAATTATCTTTCTCTAGAATTAAAAGTTAGCAGACTGGATTGTAACAACACAGTACATAACAAATTTTCTTTTTAATTTTGCTCATCTCAGACTTGTCATTTACTGCCGTCATCAGCTTGAAATTTGATTTCTCCCATATTTAAGTTCATGCCTGAAAACATCCGGTATAATTTTCTAAGCATGTGACTGTTCAATAAAGCTATTGTTTTTCTAAATCTGGACCATGCAGCTGCAACACGAGTCTGACGTGCCATCGTGAAATGATTTCCCAGTGGAGAGCTGGACTGAGTCTCTGGCTGTGTAACATGAAGACAGGCAGAACCCTGGCAGTCTCCAGACTACATTAAGAGCCATTACCATCCAGCCACACTGTCTCCGCTCAAACTGACTCCCGGTCCTTCTGACGCTCCAGAGAATCCTCAGAGGAGCCGCCGTATTGATAACCATGAGGTTTGATTAGTGCGTCTCACCGGATCTGTGCATTCAAACCCAGAACAGAAGACAGCAACACTAGGCAGGCTTTTTATGTGTGAGTGTGTGCCTGCAGCTGTTTCTACAGTCTACTGCATTTTGATAATAGACCAGATCACACGTCGTGAGCCATAACTTCAGTGATGTCTCGTTTTCTACAATGCATCCTGATATCCTTTATGTTCTCTGCCTTTGTTTTGCTATTGACCCACAAACACACACCGCGGGTTATAATATAGTATACATCTGCATGTGCCTATAGTCAATATGCATACAGGCATGTAACCTCACATAACTTAATATGCACACACACACATCCGTGGAGGGATGCCAGTACACACACACACAGAGCATTATGTTGGCTACCATGCTGCTTTCCTGACCTATATTTTCACATCAGGGTTCTCTTAACGCTCCTGCATGCGTCTGTGTGTATGTATGTGTGTATGCGTGTGTGTGTGTGTGTTCTCCTTCGTCTTTAGCAGCACATTATCATTAATCCAATTTTATAATTAACTTAACACAAATGCCATAAATCTAACATACGCACACAGATGTGATACACTGTACTATAGTTAATCCACTATGTTTTCTGAGTGTGTGTTGATGATAGCACCACAAAAACCACACAATTGGTTTAATTTAAAAGGGGAATATATTCTGAGACTTTGGCAGCATGCAGCTGCTAACAACTGGAACATTACATGAATTGCTTTCGGGTTGATTAACCTCAATATTTCATTGTACATTATAAACTGTAGGCTTTCAGCCAACACTCAACATAAAGGTGAATAACCAACAAAACATCTTTCACATCTGAGTTTCAGCCAGTCACCCTCTGCTTTGAGTTTAGCATTGTCTTTCAACAAATCGTAAAACGTTCCACATCTTCTGTACTTTATAGTATTCTTCTTTGAAGCCCTCAGTGTAATTTCCACACAGAATGTAAACCTGACATTTCTTCAGAAATAGCTTTTTGTAGTTAATGCACGCTGCTGAACGTCATGAGTAGGTTCTGAAGCTGCACGTCGCTTCAGCCCTCTAAGGGGAGAGGGTCTCCTCTGATTCAGACAGACACACTGAGTTCATTTAGGTTAAGTGCCTCCAGTTGCTCAAGGGCACAAAGTAACAAGCCACCTGGGGGTATGTGTGTGTGTGTGTGTGTGTGTGTGTCAGACACAGGGTCGCCATTGGGAAGTGGGTTAAAGCCATATGAACTACAATGTTTCAGCGCTCAAGTGTTGCTGACTCTACGTTATTTGACCCACATCTAACCTCAATTCCCATCAGCAACAGTAGGTCATTGAGGAAGGGGAGGGGGGAGCTGTAACAATAAACCATCCAATCAACAATCAATGCCCACTGATGCCAAGTTAAGAAGTGAGCAAGACCATCAGCCTGGAGGCAGGAGGACAGTCCAGAGGTTAGATCTGAAGTCGGATGTGAACTGATCGGATCGATCATTGTTATTAACCAACACATTTCCTCACACGCATGACTGGAGTTGGTTCATGAGGCCTGTTGCGTTGATTAACCAACCGACTGTCAGTACTTAACCACCTTAATGCAGATACTTCCTTTTCTTATCACATGGGCAATGAGATGGAGCAGAAATGTTTCTGCCTGTCTTTGGTATCAGAATAAGAGAAAATATCAGAATAGATAAAAGAAGGTAAATGTAAGGGTGTACACAATGATCAGTCTCCAAGTTGTTCCTCCTCCTCACCGTCTGACTGTCAGAGTGAGGAGTCGTACAGTTTGAGGCCACTGGCAGCTGCTGTCGTGTATTTAGGAAGGGTCATCGTTCGACTGGATGAACTCCTGTGTCCCATCAGTGTTCTGTACAGCAGATGGAACTCATCCAACTCCACCGTCTGCGAGTCCAACTTTGTCCCAACAACATCACCAGCCCTGCAGATCAGTCTGTCCAGTCTGTCATCAATATAGACCTATAAGTACTTGTAGTCCACAGTGTCCACACTGACGCCCTCAATGGAGGCAGGGGTTTCCTGCCCCTTAATCTGACAGAATAATGATAATATCACAAGATCATCAACCATCATGACGTGGTAGGTTGTTGACTGATGGAGGCTGGACAGTACTCAGATCATAACTATTATCAATCTGTCCATCTTCTAATCACCACTTTATCCTCTGTCGCAGGTCACGGGGAGCTGGAGCCTATCCCAGCTGGCTTAGGGCGTGAAGCGGGGGAAACTCCAGACGCGACGCCAGTGCACCGCGGAACAGAACTATTATGAAGATATTAAATTGTAGTAATGCATCCCTTCAGTGTCATGAGAATGTCCTCTCTGGAGGAGGTTGGATACGTCTGAGGATTAATCTGACGGATCGGTGTCATCGGTAAAACACATCTGTAAGTGTGACACCCATAGATTACTCTGGCTCAGACAAGCATTTTACAGTGGTGTGTGTGTGTGTGTGTGTGTGTGTGTGTGTGTGTGTGTGTGTGTGTGTGTGTGTGTGTGTGTGTGTGTGTGAGAGAGAGAGAGAGAGAGAGAGAGAGAGAGAGAGAGAGAGAGAGAGAGAGAGAGAGAGAGATAAACCCTGTTTCCTCCATTGATAATCCTGTGCTAAGACCTTGTCTGGGGAAAAAAAAAAGCAGAAAACCAAAATCAACCCCACCACCCCCAACTTCTTTTCTTGATAAGCCACCCCCTCCCCTCCCCTGTCTCTCCGTCCAGCTGACCCTCCCCCTTCTCTGTCCCATCTGAGCTATAATGAAGGGATGCAGGCATTAATAGAGAGAGCAGATCTATCCTGAACACAATGAGCCCCCCTCCCTCCCTCCTAATGGGACCCCAGGGATCCAGGACCGGCTCCCTGATCAAATACTACCAAGATTTGGGACCCCCATTACTTCAAATCAAATTCCTCATGGCACCACATTAGTCTCATTTTGGTGCAAATAAATGTGTTGTGTTCTGTCTGATGGGTAATTAATTCATGGATAAAATAATTACATTCAGTAATTACAGATCTAATCAATTCAATCAAACACCAAAGCGTTCTCATGCGTGCTGTGAAGTTCTTTCTGTACTGGTCCATCAGCTTCAGACTGGTGAGACTAAAAGCACATGGAGCCACCTGCTGAGTGAGTCCCTCACTTGGTTTGTCTTACAGCGCCACCTTGTGGTGGAAATATACAACAGCTAGCACAACTGTGTATGACTGTCTACGAACCTGCTAGTGGTTTTATAAGTTTAACAGTACACAAATACAGTTTCTGTCACAAACTAACAAGCTTCACGTAAACCATCAGCAAATGTCTGCAGCCTCACTTGTTCTGCCATATTTTCCCTTATTTTCCTGTTTTAAATGCTAATCTACCCAAGCATGTAGAGGGGAAACACTTAAAATAAGAGATGTTGCCGTGGAGACAAGACAACTCATTAAAAAGACAGATTTAAAGAGGTACTTAAAATCACTTTCTCCCCCCTACTTTGGTATTCTCTGTCCTCATACAATCAGTGTCTGTGGGGGGGGGACAGAAGCTTTGCTTTGCTTCCTAAGGCTTAATGGAGCCTCCAGCTGATTGGGGCCATAAAGGAGCCTGTAGCTGAGGAGGAGGCAGGACAAGGAAAGCAGGCAGGGCTCCATGGTGAAAAGCTGAAGTCACATACAGTGACTGGGCTGGTCAGGGCGCTATATTCTGATCTGATCCCTAATGAGCATATAGCGCCCTGACCAGAGCATCCACTTTCATTTTTCATTACTATTTTCTTTAAAAGTATGTCATCAGTTCTTTTTTTTTACTGATAAATCTCTAATAGTTTTTTGGATCATTGGATTTCATGATTGTGTAAAATAAAATAAAAAAACTGGTACAGGTACAAATGGTGCACAGCAGTAAAACTTGTAAAATAAAAACAGACACTGTTTGCTGTGCATCAAAACAAGGGATAAAAAAATTGATTGTTTTCTCCTACAAACAGTCCAAACAGTTTACATTTCTAAGAACAGACTGTAAATCAGAGAGACGCAATAAAA
Source organism: Antennarius maculatus (assembly GCA_013358685.1). Taxonomy (NCBI): domain Eukaryota; kingdom Metazoa; phylum Chordata; class Actinopteri; order Lophiiformes; family Antennariidae; genus Antennarius; species Antennarius maculatus. The sequence goes on along the minus strand of CM023625.1, from coordinate 3,774,729 downwards.
GTTAAGATTTGAAAGCCTCTGCTTAATTCCTTAAATAATGACTCAAAGATCGAAACACTTTTCTTTTTTCTATTTCACAATGTACTCACTGACATTGCTATATACTGTCAGGTGTAGGACAGATGACCCCAGAACCCTCATTAGACTTGTAGCTGGAGCAGCCACCAAGTGCTTCTAGATCCTCCTGCACTACAACACAATTAGATTTATTACTTACTAAAAGCACAAGTTTGCGCTGACTGAAGCTAGGGTGGAGGGCAAAAACACTTGCTGGGGCAAATAGAATCCAGATTATATTTGTTCTCTGTCTGATTTCTTTATGAGATCCACCGCCATCATTGCAATTTTTTTGAACTGGTCTCAAACAGCCTGTAGTTTATTAATGTCTACACTACGCCAAACAGTTTTACTCATATTATATTGTTCATCATGCCTTCTTTGATGGACATATGCATGTAGTCAACATGAAGAAAAGCCAGGTTTTAGCCTGTACGTCTCCTAATCAATTATTAATATGGCCCACCAATTAACGGATTGCACTGAACCATTCATCACTGTAATTCCATCGCTGTAGTTACACTCCATACATACAAACACACCATGAGCTCCTCTTCTTATTCATAATTCAGAATGTGTCGACCATGATCGCTTCTCACCATGGGGTTACAAGGTGCCATCCTCAAACTCTACCTCTAGGGGGCTCCCTCCCTTTGTCAATGGGGAGCAGCAGCAGACTCAAACCACACACACGCACACACACATCCAGGAGCAAATGGTAGCCCATTGATTGACAAATATAGACAGATGACTGATTGATTCTTTGAACATAATGCCAACCAATCCGACACTGCATCCCCCTCCTCCTGCACATTTGACACGTTTGGTTAATGAATGAATGAATGAATGAATGAATGAATGAATGCCTCTGTGGAGCCCAATAATTATCTGGCTGTTCTAACGCAATAATCAACACATTAAGTCAAACTCAATTTTACACACATGGGGCTGTGAGAGTTGCCAACACCTGATCCCTCCTGAAATGAACCCTGCTGTTCATGACACTCCCAAATGAAAAGCCATCTCAGCTCAGACCAACACTATTAACCTGACCAGATTATCAATTACAACAATTTATCAAGCAAACAACAGCTGTACACCAACACAAAACAGACACCCTGGAAACTCTCAGCCTCAGCTTATATTCTAACGACAGCGCTCCAATTTTAAGCTGGCTCTCATGTTGTAAACTCATTTGACATAACTGAAGATTTGAAATGAGACAAACCAGAACGTCTTGAGTGTCTATACAGAAAGTCACAACTTTACGTTAAAATGTTTGAAAAATATCAATTGGCTGAAAACATTCAAGCAAGAACAAAGCTAACAAATGAATAAAACTGCACCACAGAGCACAGATTTACCTACAGCATTTGTCAGAGATGACTGCATTAAACATTGGTTATACATGATGCAAAAGCTTTTAAACCAATCACTAGCCAGCCACTACCTATTAGGTATTTAACAAGCTGAGAGGTCTCCATCTGCTAGATACACAGATTGCTGTTACCCACTGATTACCCTTCACCTCCTTCATCTCCTAACTGATTGAATGCCTAAAAAGATGTGGACCAAGGACGTGGATTGGACCGCTCCATCTTTTAAATTCAGAGTGAAGGAGTGGAGGGGAAAAAAACCCAGACATGCACTCATTCAATTGGACACAAACAGGATAAAGCAGAGGGAGATTGAGGCAGACAGCGCTGCTTTCATGAGAAACCGAGCCTTAACCCATTTTACAGTTGAACAACCCATAGCAACCCCTGACCCCCGACTCCCAAAAGAGTACGAGTGAGTGAGAAGTCCTCGTCTTTAGTCCATCTCATTAAGCTGTGAGTCATGCTCCCTATTCCATTGTTCTGCCACCTCTACCCTGCCATTAACGGATGGGGGGTCCAATGCACATTCAAGATGTAAGACGAACTCGCCTTTACTCATTATTGTTTGAGTGTACTTGAGTCACTTTGTGTGGTGTGAATGGTGTTTCACCTCAAACCTGAAAATCCCACAGTAAGTGGAAATATCAGCTGCTTGGATGTTTGACTACCCATGTTAACAAAAATACTTAAGAGGTTTGTTCGACAAGATTAGTGCACCAGCCATTCCATCATCTTAACCACAAACCACTGGTAAGTTTGGTTCTTTTTGTGGCTCATTTCAAAACCTTTGAACATTAAAGTAGGGAATGGATAAACGGAGACTCTTTCTCCTCTTTTACCACATATAAAATCTAAAGAATCTTTCCTTCAAACATCTTAAAGACAATAACATGACAACACACATTTTTATTGCAATGTCGCAGAAATCAAAGTAAAATCAGTAAGACACAGCAAAAAATAGGTAAAGTCAAAAGTCTGAGGCCAAGACCAATGTCCTGCCAAATGCTGACATTCACCTCCATCACCATCATCACATACACACAACTACATACAGTCTATTGTATGATGGGAACAATTCCTGGGCTTCACATTGATTACACTAACAGTGATGATGGTGATGGTGACATTGGTAACTACTTCTTGCGCCAGTGGATTTTGTACATGTTTCAACTGTTTACTGAGTGCACACAGCTTGAACTTTCTCTAGTTGCTCACTTTGTACATCATTGTCACTGTATGTATTTCTCATTATTCCACAAATCATGTATTACTGTTCTACTGGATACACCGGTTTACTCTGGGATTAATTAACTATCTATGATTTGCTGGTTTCATGGTACAAAATTTATTCCTATCACACCATATTAACTTGTTACCTTTCAAGCCATACAGCAGAGTACGGATAGCAAAGAAAAGCAAGACAGATGTCACCGATCTCTACAGCCATCCAAAAGAAATAAAAATCAGCCAGAAGGGACTACTATGGATATCCATAAAAAACAACGATAAGGATTTGTGGATGAGAAGAGATTATCACATTTATAGGAAATGTGGGTGCAACGCATTTTTAAAGAAACACTCCCCCCATATAGTCAGCCAATCCATTTCATTTGGCCACATCTAGTTATCCTACAAGCTGTCCTCCATCAGGAGCTCTTCCCTCGAGAGCTGTTGGCACTGACTGTTCGATAGTCAAAACTGCACTCTAATAGAAGGATTTGGGGGGGTGGAGGAACACCTGCTCCACCCCGAATCGGACCGTGTGTGGTAGTGGTGATAACATGATTGTGTTGTCAAATGTGTTTCAAAACCACTGCAAGAAAATTTGTATTTCTGGAAGGTTTAGATAGTCTGGCAAATAATTGGAGGAGCATAAAAACAATGAATGTGTACAAGGGAAAGAGATTGATTTTAAAAATACATATGCCAAACTTAAATTTGAGCATATTTCTGTCTTTGAGGGTCATCAGCTCAGCGGTGCACGAATCCAGACTGACTAGAAGGTTGATCAAGAGTCTAGACAATACAGTAGCCGTGGTGGCGACATCTTGAGCTGTCAGGATGTGTTAGTCAAAGCAGGCGTGAGGATGGGCCGCACTCGTTAGGCAGCACGTTGCTGAACGAACAGGAAGAAGCGATTCCGTTTCAGATGAGCGTACACACAGACAGCCATTATGAAGTAATGTGAAGCCATAGATAAAGACTTAATATGGGAAAACAACAAACCCGAAACGGTTACAAAACATTTCAACAAAAAAAAATTAGCCCTGTTTTTTGGTCCTTCGAAGACTTTTGCTCACTGCCATTATTTGCAATCTAAACTAGTTATGCAAGAATTCTTATTGCTAAATAATGCTTTACGACAGATCCTTCAGCTCTCTCTCATCTCCCTGATGGTTCCTTTATGTAGTGACGGAGGTGAAAGTGGGTCACCTCTGTAACCCAGTAAGCCCCATCACCCCTATGCTGTTAGCTCTGTCACACTTCAGTCGGGCCTGGCCCATCACCTCCAGCTGCTAGCTATTGTGTGTGTTCCCAGGGGTGACCCCCCAGGGGAGTTTCCATGTTCTACTGTCCCCTAAAAAATTAAGCATGATCAGTGTGCAAACGCAAGAGAAATGTGTACACAGAGACTACAGAGAATGTCTAAATAGTTTTTAGCGCCAATACTTTTCTGGTGTGTGTTTAGAACAATAATATATTTGTATTTAATTACATTAAATACTAAAAGCTCTGAAAAAACAGATCTCAGCTCAGATTTTGAACTGAAGACTCGGCACATAGTAACATCACTGTAAATGTGCTGATATATTCAGGTTGTTCTTGTTTACCCTTACTTTATGCAGAAAGTTCATTTGAAAATCTTGTGTTATTTTTCAAAGAAGTTTATATTTTAAGTGCTTTGGTCAAAAGACATATTGTAGTAAAGTTGATCATTAGAAATTTAGAAGCTGCACCGACATGCCAACAATGTGTGTCAGGGTTCAAATGCATGTTCCAACACATGTCCAAGCAGCGTAGAGAAGTCATTCAATACGCACATAATAAGCCAGAACTATCCTGACGCAGACATGAGTTGACAAAGTAATAAAGTTTTTACACTAAATAATGTGGTATTTGGTAGATTCTTTATTTAAATATTAGTGACAGCATTCAGAAAGTCTTTCTCAGTCATCTAATTCCAGCCCTGAGGAGCCCAACCACCGCACCAAAGGCCAAAGGTTACAAACCTACAATCTGCATATACACACACACACGCACACACATACATACATACACACACACACACACACACACAAAGACAGACGGGAAAGATCACTCAGTTACGAGGGGATGGAAATCACCTAATAAGAAGAGACAAAGCTAGGCTTGGGCAAAGCTTCCACCTCATGTCATGACTCTTCGGTTGACATGCAGAGGATAATTAATACCTATAAAATGATTCAATTCACTTGGAAGCAGGAGCCTGTTTGCCAGTCAAGACAAATGTAATCACTACGAAGCATAGTGGTAGCGTATTAAATCAATCAGCTTTACTAAGAGGCACTCAGAGACCCGTTCCCATATAGTTAAGTCCTCAAGTTGAAAGCAAGACTCTCTAACGTCATATTGTCTCCCAGAGATCAAGGCGCTGAGTTAAGTCCCGATCTTGACAACAACCTGGCGTATAGAGAAGCAATACCCATTAAAATCTCTGGTAGTGTGTTTGTTGCAACATCTCCAACTCAAGCCATTGAACTCCATCACAGTGTGTCTGTACCTTTGCCATCTTTGAAGGATCCTGGTTTCCCTGAGGAGCCTGTGGCGTTCGGTCCAAGGAGTGGTTTGGGTGTCCAGAGAGAGTCCGGTCTCTGATGGACCTTTGACACTGAAAGCAGGCGTTTGCGCAGGCAACCTTCTGGCCTGGGACAGAGGAGGGCCTGGGGCTGGTGGCTGTTCCCCATGTTGGTCGCCGGTAGGAAGGAGCACAGAGTTCGTTTCTTGCCAGGGGGGTCCTCATAGCCGGCCCTGTGCCAGCAGCTGACCACTGGCTTCGAGGAGAGGCACTGCACGTATGTGATCATCCTGGGCTAAGACCCACCCCTCAAAACACCCACCCTCTGCGGCTCTATCCAGGATCGAAGCCCCAACTCCACCTCCTCCTTCTCGTACGACCTTCTCTCTCTCTAGACAAGCACTTGAAGCAGAAGGATGAGGGGCAACTCTGAAGGGTGTCTGTATGGAAGACCTCCCCCTGTCTTCCAAACTCTCAATAGGCCTCCCCCTCTCCTTATGGGCAGATAGGACAGAGGTTTGGAGGTTTGTACAAACCACAAGGGACCCAAGTCCCCTCTGACTCCTCCTCCTATTTTAGTTCTTCCTCCATCTCTTAGGGGGTCCAACTGACTTGCATTGATTTTCCTGACAAAAGAATGCTGCGCACAGTGTTGTATTACAATCTTTGGCTCCAGAACAAATATTCTGCAGTTTAAACACAGCAAAAACATAAGCCCAACAGTAATAGCTGGACATGAGGTGGACACCCAGGACAATTGCTAAAACAGAAACTGCAACGCCCCAAAAAGGTTACAAGAAATCCAATGAAAACACTTTTTTGGGAACTCCTGTTGTTGAAGTCTGTTTCCTTTGACCCAGAAGCGTCACAGCAACTCACCAAAACACGATCTACCAAAATGGGTCGCCTTACAAAAAACAATTTAGAAAGTTTGGTTTATGGGAGAGCATCCTCTGTCCGAGACAGCGTTGTCGGTTCAGTAGCGTTCACACTGCCTCTCCTCTCATTCTTCCCTTTTACCTCTACTCCTCACACGCTGCTGTTGTAATCTGTAAACCCAGATTAACCAGCCTCCACTAAAACAGATGGACACCAGGCTGTAGATAATTAACTAAATCACCTCCAGTGCTCAAATGCGTTGAAGTTCAAGAAGACGGGCATGTTGTGTGTCAGCTGGTTAACCTGGATCATGCAAACACAAGGGTGGAGAAAGGAGGACAAGTACCAAGAACCTGCCTCAGGCTTGCTCTCAGATGACTTGTTTTACCAACATCTGATGAAAGTAAACAATTTAATTCTTCTGAAATGACAGAGCACACAGAGGAAAAACAAATAACACAAAGCTTTCAGTCATTTAATGGAGGATGAACAAAAACAGGAGCTAAAAGATTAAGACACAAACTGACCAAGAGATAATACATGACACCACGATAAGCAGCAAACAAAGAAGTACACACAGATTGTTTTGAACACGCTGAGTCATTAGAAGTGGCAAAATGTGCACAAGTGTACAGATGATCCTGTGAGAAAGACTAAACTTACTGTTCTTAACAGATGGATAGGATGAACACCAGCAGAGGATAGGACAAAACTGAGGACTGTATATTACAATGGTAACCCCTTAAACAACGCAAAACGACCCTTCCCCCCCAAAAAAGAAAAAAACATACAGACAGAATTTTGTAAATAAGTAAGTAAATAGTGATCAAGAACTATTTGAGAGGCAAATGTCTCCCCCTGGTGGCAAAGCTGTGTCTGAACAACAGTCTGTATGGAGTGAGTTACTGCAGCTCAAGAACACGTTTGATCACTCACTTAATTGACAACAAAAAATGAATCAGCACATGTTTACGATTTCTGAGTGATAATTTCAAGATAAACTTGATCATACATGTCCAGGGACAAAAAAATCCCAGAACTGGAAAAACTGAATTTGTCCTGCTGTGGATAAACCACACCCCAGCATGAAAACCACCAATCCTCTAGGATCGACGACTGTCAACAAACTGACAGGAAATAGACCCAAATCTAACAGTCTTCAAAATGAAAAAATAAAAAGCAGGTTGAAGAAACAAATTATGTGATGCACATATTTGAGCTCCCTAAAAATAAGTGTGAAGTTTTATTAAATTGTGTCCAGCAGTTTCTGAAAGAACTGTGCATCGACCATTCATCGTGTAAACAAGGGATGGTTAAAAAAACAAAAAAAAAAACAACTTTTAGGACTTTACCTGAACTGCAGGACCTGACAAATAGATTTTAATCTATTTATTTGTTATATCATTAATGCACATTAATCACTAATAAAAAATCACAGCCTTGCGCAATTCTAGCACATCCATGAACCACAGCGAAAAAAAGACAGGCTGTGTGCATGTGTGTGTGTGTGTTGGTTACTGTGTTTTTACTGTGTGGTTGTGTTATTCTGCCGAAGAGTCTGAGTAAATAGCCAGAGGCTAAACAGCCATGTTGGTTATCCACAGCAAGGAGAGTCAGATGAAGTCAGAATAGTTTACAGTAAAAATATGGATTTTAACCAACAATTGTAAAAAAAAAATAAAATTGAGACAACTGACACTAAAATGAGACAACTGAAACTGAGATAATTACTATAAAATGCAAAACTCTCCTAGATCACCGTTTGGAGTATGGTCCACCAGGTGAACCAAAAGACTGTGACAGAGCCAAAATTCAACACTGTTGCTGCCCTAAATCCACAAAGACACATTGGGTCTCAGAGTTCACACAGAGAACAACATCACGGGGTGTATAATCATGCAGACCAGCACACACAACATCATTACAACAAGCATGAGTTACAGTGACACGCAAACATACAGGACATTTTCACAGGCAGGAACATGTTTGTTTGTGGTGGTGACACTCCTGCGTTAACACACACAGGCTCATGCTGTAGCATGTATGCTCTCACATGCAGAGTAATGTGTGTGTATTTGTGGGCGGGGGAAACTAAGCGGAAGGCTTAGGGGCGAAGGACAATGGTAACCATGGGTGCACAGGTTTGAATGGAGTGAGGGAAGAACCTGCACGCTGAGTTAGGCCTCCTCTGGGGAAGCCATCCTCCCATCCACAGGGAGTCAGTCGGCCATTGTTCAGGCTTCACCAATCACAAAAGTTTTCCACCTTTGTCTCACCACTCACCTCCCACAGTCTCATACTGGAAATACAGTCCCCCATATGAATTTCTTGATTCCATTATTTTCCAGAAACCTATTGTTGTGTAAACACCTAACAAATGGAACGTAACATACTGTTTGTTTCTTTTGTAGTGTTGAATTTTCCTCTTCCAAGGTTGAAAGTCTGTATGATGTCCTAAAAAATAAAACTTTTTACTACCTGAGTATGAAGAAGCATTTAGATAGATCCTAAACTTACAAGAGCAAGTATGACAGCAAAAACGTTTCAGTCTGATTCTTCACTAATCAGCTTCTGGTCAGTAAATAAATACATTATTTATATCATTAATTTGATTCTTGCATAAGAGGACAAAACGCCTTTCTGAAAGTGAAGACCTTCAGTCAGTGTCAGTCAGAGGGAAATTCTTCACAGCTTAGAACCAACAAACAGTAGTGACCTACAGATGGACAGTTATCTGGAGCTAGTTTATAATATTGATATTTCAAACCTTTCTCCTACTTTCATGACAAATAAAAACACTTTGCCCTCCATGTTTCAAGCCTTCACTCATGCCCCCTCTGCTCCCCCCTCCTCCGCTCCTGATAAGCAGACTGCCACATCAAGCGTGAGAACATCCATCAACACCACTACCCACAAGGCCAGAGGGATGGTAGAAGGTCAGCCCAGGGTCAAGAGGTCAGCATCTTCAGGCATACAGCACAGGTGCAGTGGCTGCTGGAGGACTCCTGGTTAAGGAGGGAGGACTGGTCTAAAAAAAGCCAGACAACATTCACAACCACAGCACGTGTGGCTGGTAGAACCGCACAATTACACAAATACAGAGAAACCAAGCAACACCCCCATGCTTAAAAACCTAATAAGACTCTAATAAGACAACCACTCGTTTTTGTCCACAACTGTGCTGCACTATGCAAAGTCTAATCAGGTGATCCTCAGAGGGATGACACGAATGAGTCGAACTTAATTTTAAGTTTAGACATACAGCACGGATGCCCTGTAGGCCAAATCCAACGCCCGTAACCCTGAGAAAACATACAGCACACACGCACACACACATTCCTAGAATTCAATCCACATATAGGTGCAGGATGCATAAATAGATTCTCCAGAAAATCTCTATTTGATCACCTTTCTAACAAAAATTCAAATGTAAAATATATTATAGGCACACTTTCAAAACATGATCCATTGACGGTGCTTCTTCGACTTTCAGGAAACGACCTCTTGTTTATTTCACATATATGGTACACTTGACAATAAAGTTGACTATGACTATTATGCACTGCCTGAGAGCCAGATTTTGTTCACAGCCAAGAGTTATGATTAATCTACACTTTTGTCGAAAGCAACACTTCTCGTTTTCCAGAAACTTGTTTTAACACGACCACTTCTTCAATATTTTAGCTTTCTCAGCCAACAAAGGCGGATCAAAAGGAAATGTTAAAACCTAGTTCTAAACCTAATCAGCGTCTTCCAGTTTCTTTTTCATCTGACAGTCTAAAAAGATATTTGCCTTAACATATTAAACAGAAAATGGAGTGAATCCTTCCAATAAAAAAACTACCTAAAGAGAAATCAAAATGATAGCAGAAAAGTTTTGTCTACATTGACTGATAGAGTAAGGATCTACTGTAGGTCATGGATTATCACATCATTATACATTCAGTCAATAAATAAGACCTCGTTCTTTCAAACCCCTCTATTTAAACTGGGCTCTTTACCCATGAGGCATCTGTGTAGTTGGACCAGGATGTATGATCACAGTTTATTTCTAAAACTTAAACCTCTGAAGCCACCGTAACATTCACATATCCTGGTGGTTAAACACAAAACAACTCGTCCCTGATTCGATGTTGACTGACTGCCCTGATCTGACCACACGTTGTGGTTGTTGGAAGAATTCTCTGCTCCATGTTTTCTTGAGGGGATTTACATTAGCAGAAGAAATGTTGACACTGCAGGAAACCTAAAATCTGAGTGGTGACAAGGTCCCAAAGATCGGCCGGCTAATCCCTACTCAGACCCATCTAACATGTCCTTAGCGTGTTCTACCGGAGTGGATCTCCAGTGCAGAAATAACTTATGTAAGTTAGCAGAAGAAACAAGTGGTCTGGCAGTCGGGTTGAGGGCTTACACCGTAAAGCTCTAATGTGTGAGCGGAGGGGAAGGAGTGTGCAGTCAAAATAGAACCGACTCCACAGCCACAGCTGGATGTGGAGGAGTGTGGGTAGAATGTGTGTCACATCTGCTTCACAGTTGGCGACGGAGGGGACCGTAAATCATAAGAGGAGATTCTGTCACTGGCAAACTATGTGGAGTAATCTACCAGTCTTATCACAGCATTTAATGTAATGCACAGTATTTGGGTCAGTCTGCCATGTCCCCTGGAGCTGGAAACCTAAAGCGACTGGATTTGAACCGCACCTCGTAAGAATATACTGTCTGACACGTTCGAAACGCTACACATATTTCATTTCAGGATCATTAAAGTTACAGGAGTAGACATGAGTTCACGTTTAAAGCACGTGGCTTTAAACTGCTCTGTGATGGGGAAAAAAACAGCTACACTGGCATCATGACAAGCATTGTGGGGACCAAGAAACTTAATTTCTACATCAAATGTAAACACTGGCGTTTCACGAGTCACACACAATCACACTGACACACAACCACCATAAAGTAGACGGCAACAAAACCAAGAGAGAATAAGAACAGGTACAAGGAGCATTACCTGCTCTGACACAGAAATACAAACACACACACATATCACACAGCTGAACACACACTCTAACTCTGATAAAACACATTTGAAGCTCATACAGGACTCTGCACTGAGCTTCAGTATATTCATTTCAATGTCATGAAAGAGCATTGAATCGATGTCAAAGAGCAGCAGTATTAAATTCAATGTTCAAAGAACCTGAGCAAGTCAGAGAAAGAAAAAAAACAAGAGAGACGAACGATTAAAGAGGGAAGGAAGGAGAGTTTCCTTCACTTGAGATCAACATGAGAGGAAGGGGATTGTTTGGAGGAAGCCGCTGTGACACAGATCGCTTTCCCCACAAAGGGAAAAGATGGAGCTCAACTTTTCTTTGTCTCAGAAAGTCTGCAGGAAAAGTCCCACAGTCACACTGGGATGATGCAAACACATTCCTGAAACACACACACACACACACACACACACACACACTCACCTTTGAGACAGAACATGACTCCTCACTTCATCGTTCATCCACATTAAACCAGCAGCAGCTTCTTCCTCCTCACCCTTTACTCCTTTCCTCTTTCGCACTCGGTCAGAGCGTTCACCCACAAGACGCACAGATCGCAGCGCATTCACTCCAGCCGACTCTCTCACCATCTCCCTCCCCTCACACATACACACACACACACGACACACACAGACACACCGAGTGGCAGATTGCCAACTTCTACACCACAGGAAGCAGCACTGTGACCCCCCCCACCCACCAACACACACACACACACACACACACACACACACACACACACACACACACACACACACACACACACACACACACACACACACACACACACTCTCCTTTCTCCTCTCTCTCACTCTTCCTGCATCCTCACCTTTCCTCCTTCATCGGTGTTCAAAGGTAAAGAGGCGCACAGCCTTGACCTGCTGTGAAACCCTTGAAGCTGCCGTCGTCCCTGTGATTTCCTGTCCTTTATGGATACAAAAACTACCACACACGCATACATTTTAAAAGTATACAAGCCAACTAACTTGAGAGCGCGCTCTTATTAGGGATGTAAATAACAGTAAAATGACTTGAAACACATGGAGCCTGAGCCTCAGGGAGGACTGATTGTAGAGAATCTGGGCAGTCAGCAGTTCAGACTGGACCGGGGGCCACAGCATGAGGTTTACGCTTTGTGTGCTGATCAAATGTAATCACTATAATCCCCACAATCCAATGGTTTGTTATCAGAAGTAGCTACACTGATGGTGCATCCAAAACTTTCCACTCCTGCTGCTCTCAATCATCAGCATGACGAGACCTGGGGAGGGAAATACAATCAGGCCAAAGGGTTTGGACTTTGAGGGTTAGGATCCTGCTTCACTTGTCTTAGATGTTTCTATTATTATTTTTTTTTTAAAGTTTTACAGAAGAATCATAGACAAAAAGAACTTTTAAACAGCAACTGAGAAAGAACAGGAAGAAATCTCCAAATACGAATCAGTACATGGTCAGTACTGTTGAAATGTTGTCACTATCTGAAGCACCTCAAACTACGTCTGAGTACAAAGCAGAAAGAAAGAAAGCTTAAATAGCAAAGGCAACACTTAGACTTGTGTGCAAAAAGATTTGCTCAACACTATCACACACTTGATCAGTTATGCTGTAAAAATAATTTGTGATGGACAGGAAACCTCTCCTCTATCTCACTCTTTACAAGTGTAAACTTAAAAAAAAGTAAAAATAAAAATGCATCAGGTCCGACCGACACTGAAACAGACTGGTGTTAGTGTGTGTATGTGTGTATGTGTGTGTGTGTGTGTGTGCGTGCTAACATGTTAATCCCTTCCCAATATGGCCCGCCTGCATTGACCAGATGTCACCAATTACAGGCTTATTGGTGTGTGTTTGTGTGGCATGGAGCCCCTCCACCGGAGTGCATAAAATAAAAATGTCACAAAAACACCACCCAGTAAACAATTAAAATGCACACAGATCCCTGAATAACCCACCTAAGCGGGTTGTTAACTGAACTTTCTCAAACCTCCACCTTAATTGGATGCTGAATTCCCCAAAAATGGCTTCAAGTGTAAAACCCTCGACTCTAAAGTAACACTTGAGGTCTGCTTGATGACGGCTCTCACAGCAGAGGTAGAATTCCCTCCTGTTTCCACTCATATTTAGAGTTATGCCTCTTTTCATATGAAGGTCTGGGCTGTCTCACTGGAGAGCAGTGATGATTGAAGAATATTTAGGTTACCACATAGAGCTAAGCAACAAAGAGTGTGTTAATTTAATACTTTGCCCCAGTGTGTGCGCTCATGAACTGTGTCTCAATCACATGCCTCCCCCACACTCAACTACACTAAATATGCAGCACTGATGAACACAAACACTGATCCAACACTGCATGGCTCCATCCTCCCAGAAACATGTGGCGCTTCAGTCACTGAGGCTGAAGCAGCTACACAATAGCAGCGGTCACTGCACCAATGAACCCAAAGGAGACGCGAGGGGTTAATGTCACAAAACACATCAAGTTCATTTCAGAATCACACTTGCATCAAAGATTTGTTTGAATCTGATGATGGCATCATATCAGCCCTGATCTCTACACCGGGCTGTGCAGCAACAGGTCTTCCACTTAGTTGTACATAAATACAGGACAGGATGACTGTGTTCACCTCTGATGTCTTAAATACAGTCTTAATAAGAGATGAGTCATGTCAAAGGACCATAATGAATAACATCTTATCTTTAATGTCAGTCATCTCCATGTATTGTTCATCTTCTGGTATGTTCAGGGCAGCACAAACACAACATGTTGTTACTGTCAGCTATGAGCTCTACGTCACTACAAGATAGAACTACGCATCACACAGAGATAACCAAACTGCTGCTGATCAGTAATCAAAAGTACTAAAGAGAAAACCTCCGGAGACACGTCAGAAGTTGCATTTGGCCCAACGGTGAGTGGAAAAGAGCGTCTCCTCTCGGGTGGAGTTATCACACCTCAGGTACAGGTGGATTATCACATCACACCTCTGTCCCTTTGAACCACTCCCTGTCAGTGTTTATTTAGGGTAGCCGTGGATTACATCCCCTAATTCAGAGGTAATGAGATCCATAAAATATTCAAAATGAGGTGGGTGGTGCAAGTCAGATTTGGATTTTCGGCAGCAAATACGGGTTAATGCGATTTAATATAGACCAAAACATGAAACCAATGTGTGATAGGCTTTGTAGGGGCTTTCAGCCTACAGTGGGTCTGATCTGGGATAAACTAACAGATAATAAAAGGAGGTTATACACATGAGGGAAGGATTTCACTTACCTGAAAATCACCGTGTCATCATCAGCACATAGGAGAGAAAGAAAAATCAAGATTAAAAATGGAATAAAAGATCTTTCTTTATTTAGATGAACTGTGAATGTCTGCTGAGTCTAACTTCATATTTGTGCCAGCAGCAGGAGGGAGTTGTGTGTCCGCCCCGGGCTGTGGGCCACATCCCCAGATTTCCATGTCTGTCTTTTAATGAGGTCTTGCTGGTTTATACATAACATCTCCCCCTACAGCCAGTTATCATCTGCTAATCTGGGTTTATGGATGCCATTGTGACGTTGAATGTGTATCACTGTGTGTGTGCATATAAATGTGTCAATCCCTTAGTTGGTCCAAAACCCCTCAAACCAGTTTGGTCAATTCTTTCTGTATCTCATCTTCCCACATTTTTACTGCGTTCATCACAAATGTGTCCCAAAAATGCTTCTCATAAAGACTAGATTTATAAACAGCCCATTAACAGCCTTTAATAAAGTGAGGCCCAGTGCTGCTCCTACTGTATCTGCCTCAACACTGGTGTGCAGAGGTATGGGAAATATCTAGGTCAACTAGTTGTTACTCAAAATGAAAGTCTGGTAAAAGGGACAAGGGAACTGGAGATGCAGAAAAACATGTAAAAAAATTCTCCTTGATCCATCATCTCCCTGTTGTGCAGTGGTATGGTGAAGTCCTACAGCAGAAATCTCACTGAGTCATAGTTCATGTGGTGACATGCATAGAACTCAGTGTAAGAGGCAGTAAAGCAGCCACGTTAACGCCTATAACCCCAGCCGGGAGGGATTCAGGCTGAGCGGTCTGAGGGGCTTCAGACCTTCTGGAGGTTTGACTGATATCAATCTGATGGATTTCCAGAACACTCGGCTGCCCGGTCATTGATCCACACACACAGCCACACAGGAAGCTAAATAGGTTCGACTGAGGTGATCAACCAGGTCGATGTGAGTCTGACAGAGTCTGCAGAGGCCTAACAGAAACATTTGCACCATCACCTCTTTTAAATCACTTTTTCATAAGCTTTGGCCTCATAAGTATAAGAAATGGAATGTGTCCCAAGTCAGTGTTGCACCACAATACTCAACACTAAGGAAACTGAGAAGCTGCTCACAGTGTGAGAAAGTACAACGTTTAGAGAGTGGCCAAACAGTTTTGGGAACATCTCAAAGAAAAAACATCCAATCTTTAGGTCGTATTGCTCGTCTTAGACATCGCTCTGTTTAAAGTGGTGGAATGAAGTCTTTAGAAGTAAGAAAAGCTTTGAAAACAGTTTCTTTTTTTATTTCTTACATTTTAACTGCCAATGTCATTCCAAAGTTACTGCTTCCATGCCATTCATCTAAATAGAAAAGTTAAATAGTTCCTGCCAATGTGGATGAACAGTCTGAAAAAACAACTGAGTATGAAAGTTTAAGTACAAAATACTTTTACTTTTTTATACTTACTTACATACTTATGCAAAACTTTATATGAATACTTTTCTTGAGTCTTAATTCCTTTTACATTGATCTGTTTCCATTCAAAGTTTGCAGGATCTTAAGCAGGTCGTCCAACAGCAACAGACTTGTTTGACTCTGAACTTATCCAATGTGAAGGACAGGGTGAACCACACCAGGAAGCACATTGTGAACCCGTTACGTTGGCAACAAGGCAAAAATACACCCAGTCAGACTGGAAGCTGCGTCAAAATTGCAGGTTTTGGAGGTCCAGGCAGTCATTTTAGAGCTATATTTACTCACAGACAGAGAGCGGCGCTGCTTATGTGTCTTGTAATGAGTCGTGGCAGGAGGACGGAAGCACAACCCAGATGTTCCAAACGCTCTAAGTCAATCAGAATATCCTGATTAGATGCTTCTCTGTGTGTATATTATGAGTATGCTATTGATGAAATAATATTACATTAACATGTCTCTGAAACCGTTTCTGGCCTTGGGTTCACTACAACAACAACAACAAAAACAGACCAAGTGCAAATAGAAAGAAAATTAAAAAGATTATGTAGGACATAAAACACAGAATTAGTCACAGATTAAACAGACTGACCACACACTGATAGCAGCTGATAATTTCTTCATGCTCAATGAAAATGCACTGGAACAGACCAATAATCAGAATAATGACTGACTTGAAATAGCATGTGCCAAAAAAAAAGATTTCCTTCCTTCCTTTCTTCTTTTTCATTTTGGATTCATTAGTCATTTTTGTTTTTTGTTACACAGAAAGGCCATAAGAAAAAAAAACAATGTACTGAACCATCAATGTTATCGATACCAATTTTAAACCAACTGACAATCTGGAGGACATCTGCAGTGCTAGTTTTAATAATATCATTCCAAAATAAAGACGCAGGCTTCTACCCTTCGACACCAAGCAAGATGCGAGGACTTCAAACCATGCCAGTCATGTATGACCCTGAGCTGTTTAAGGAAGGGTCAGGTGCAGAGGTCATGGAGTGGTGAAGAAGGATAGTCACGCAATAAATGAGCAACAACATGCTCCACATGCCAAAGACATGTGCTTTGGTATTTCCACGAATCATCAAGTCATTTCAATTTGGCAGAAAGCAACAATGGATCCATGAAAGGATATTTATTCTGTATGTTTTCAATAAAATCATCCAGGATAGACCAATACAGGAAACGTTTAGTACTGACTGCACGTCATGTTACACAGGTTCCTCTGTCAAGACGATAATCTGTGCTGAAGTTCAACTGAAGCCTGAAATGTATGAATGGAGTTTGTGTCGATCATGATCATGATTACTAGAAAATACAAACATAATTCTGAAACGGTTGAGCTTAAAAGTGAAGACAACTCTCGTTCTCTTATCGTTACACACTAAACGCACTTTTTACATTTGGACCTTGGTAATTTAGATGCATAATTAAACACAGGCGTCATCGGGTCTTTGCAGAGCACACCTCCCTGAGAACCTCTCAATGCCTCCAGTCACTGGAACGGCAGCGGTATGAGTCAATGTCTTCATCGTTTGAAGGTAAAGGTTAGTCTGGAGTCACAGCCATTGTCTCCAAAGTCTTACCACCGCTCCCAAAATGCACACACATGCATTTGAACACACAACTAATGAAGCGATCAATAAATAATGAGTCCAAACAGGTAACACAAAACCTCTGAGGTACTGAAGGAGTGTCAATGGCATGCCGACCTTACAGTCACCATGATTAAGTGTAAAACTGGATATGTCATTAATGAAAAGGTGTCATTTGCAGTATTTTAGCGTGGTCTGAGTGACGGCACCCTCACACACACACACGCAGACACATACACCTACATTCTGACTGACCCCAAGGCCTCGTGCCAACATCGCCACCACCCTGTGACTCCACCATGCTCATGATTATCAGTCGTTCCGCGAATGACACATGATCGTTTACCTATCACGCACCCAAGCTGCCCTTTGACCCCTTAACAACCCTACTGACGGCAAACACCTCCTGTGATCCCTATCACAACCAGGAAGTGTGAGAGAGTGGAGAACATGGGACCATTAAAAGACAGCGACCCCCTTCTTGCCTTGCACGTGCCTGTAAACAAGCCATTCAGCTGCTTCCTCTCGGAGAGTACAAAGAACAAAAATCCATTCAAAGAGGTCCAAGAAAAGCAACGACAAACACACCGCATGACTCACTGGGTGTGCACGAGATACAAGATGACCACATTCATTAATCAGTGATAACACTTCACTGTTCTCTCCATCCTTCTCTGTGTCCTCACCTATTTTGTGTTGAGGGTGGTACACCCAGTTGTCATCGTCCTCATCGCTGTCAGTAGTATGAAGGTGTTTGTGAAGATACGACTGTGTTGGACGGCTGTGGATTGCGTGGAGCTCGTTCTGGCTGTGGAAGATGCGTCTGCTCTGGCGGGAAAGCGTGGACACGCTGAGCCAGCTGAGAGCCCGGGACAGGCCAGCAGGTTTGTCCTTATGGAAGGAAGTGCACTTCTTATCCCCCCTCATCCTCAGTACTGTAGGGTTAGAATTCCTATAAGTCTAAGTTTTAAACTAGAAATATTGTCCTAAAATATAGATCCTTAGGTTTGACTGGTAGATATTCACTCCAAGTTTAGATCATTCCAAACATTCCTGAATTCAGCACACAGGTCTGCACAGATGCTGAAGTGCTTCAAACTATTAAAGTTCTACAAGAAGAATGAAATTAGCTCCAGGTGAAGTTCAGCCGTAACCCAGTCCTTCTTCAATTTCTTTCCCTATCATGACTCTGGCTCGGGTATCAGCGTCTTTCTTCTTCAATTATTCTGGGTCACGAGCCAAAAGTCAGACTTAAATCTTCTTTCTCTTTTATACTCAAAGATTCTGGGCATGATTCCCAAACCCAAAGAGGTTATTAGGCAATCCAGCAATGTGGAAAATCACCCCTTTGTAGCACAAAATCCGATAAGCATGCGTACATACAAACTCCCTGCTGGCTACAGTAATCCTCTGCGGTGCACGACAGGGTGGAGACAGTTTCCAAATTATATCAAGACACTTTTAGATCACAAGTTAGGAGTTGTTGTTTACAACCATGTGTGTCCTTGAGAGCTGCTATCTTCCGGTTGTTAGAGCACACACACACACCAGCTGACACGCATCGTCTTTGTGCCAGGTCAGCGAAGGAGGTCAAGAGGTGTCAGCGTCACTGGGTCGATTCCAGCCTGGATGTGTGCAAACGAATTTGGATATGAAATCCTGCTGTCGCAAAATCCAGACAGGGATCCTTTCCTGAGTGTGCGGGTGGATGCCCAGTGGTGAAGATGACGTTGCTTATCAGGGCTTCCATGAACTTCTATTCAATTTTTTAACAAAGCCTTCTTTCCCCCCCGGAATCCGCTGTAAATCCATTACTCCCTGGTGTATTGTTGTCGATGGTAAATGTCGAAAAAACATGTTGTCAAAACCGTCCAACTGGTACTTGCTGTCCGGATGCGATTCTCTAATCGGCACACGTAGGAATCAGGAAGGGAAGCCCACACCTGCTGAGCTCACCTGCAGCGTGATGCACTGAGAAGTTGATAAGCATGTGCTGGTAAGGATTCCTTAAACGCCGCTGTCAGTCCTGCAGAGCGTGGCGTGTGACTGGATACGAGAGTTGACTGTGTTTTGAGTATAAGGTTAAGATTACACCCAACCCTTAGAGCCACGGCGTTGAAATATGACCCAGCCCAACCCTTCTTCCTTCTGTGCCGCCCTCTTTTTCTATACTTTCTGTGATTCCTCATCTTTGCTCCTCCCCTCCATTCATTTGACGGCATGGCAACGACTCCTTTCTCCCTCCTTCAGTCTTTTCCCCTGCGTAACACCTTTTTTTTTTCATTTCTGCTTACTCTCCTCAATGTTCTTAAGGTCTCCAATTATTTGTCAACTTTTAGACATCTTATGTCATTTAAAAGGTTTGAACAGAGAACATCTGCAGCCTCCGACCCCTACAAGTAGCGATGCTGTTGTTTTTAATGGTTCAACATCTCAGACTGTTCCTCGATATTCTGCCTCAGGGGCCAGAGACAACTGGTTAAACAACAAGTTTGATGCCAAGAGCGTATGAAAAACACACTAACAACACTCTCCACACAGATCTATTAATCAAAACAGACTCACATATGTGATTGCTTTATATTCTTCTGTAAATCATTGATCTACATGAAGACAGTGAACTTCAGGGGTTGGGGCTCTGGTGCACACATGTTCAGGAGGTGAGGATTTTCCATTCAAGGGTAACCACAGAGGGAATGTGTGACCACAAGGTGTGACAAGGTATGAGTGTGTGTGTGTGTGTGTGTGTGTGTGTGTGTGTGTGTGTGTGTGTGTGTGTGTGTGTGTGTGTGTGTGTGTGTGTGTGTGTGTGTGTGTGTGTTTTCATGAGACAAATGTTGCACAACATGCCCAAACCCTGATCAATGCCCTTTGTTTCCTAGTTCCTATTGATATGACTGATCCTATCGATTTAAAGCTATAACTTTATTGTGGCTCTTGTTTTGGACCAATTACACAGCTGAAAGCTGATCCCAGATCTGAGGCTGGGAAGGAGTGTAAACCTAGACTTAAACGCCATCACTCTGACAGGTCCCTGAACTCATTTTCCTTTCCCTTCAGAGAAGAAATCTACCACCTCAGCACTTGGTGTTTACACAAAGGAACAACTGGCCACTGCAAGGCCCGAAGTTAACACTAAAATATAAAACAGTGTGTCACACATCACTTGTATATTTAGAGACTTCTGTCTGAACTGATGACACACTAAACCACAGTCCTTTAAATAATTAACCTGTATGACTCCACTGTGCAGCAATAATGTACAAAGGATTGCACAAAGTATGAATTGAAATTAAAACTTCACACAAAGATTATGTGGGTTTGGAAGGAAGTAACAACTATAAAATAACTTGGTACAAATTTGTACCAATAAACTGATGTGGAAAACAATCTGCAATAAATACCAGGATGAAACACAGACCGGACATTTCAGTCTATTGATTTCCTCTTTTCAGGAAGAAAAGCCTGTTTAGTACCGTAACTCCCTCAGGAAAATGAAAGGTCAGAGGTCATCATAAAAGGAGAGCATCCTGGGTCAACCCCCCCCCTTTTACTTCCATTTCATAAATCTCGTTTTGATTCCCTTAAAGCTGCACAGAGAAGCAGCAGCAGTGACAATAATCAATAATCAATAATACATAAAAGAGTAGTGGATATTTAACGGCTTCGGTTTGCTGCTCCCAGTCGGAGGACGGCAGGGATGGTGACATCTGGCAGCTTGGCGTTCCTGTTTCTAAAGCACTGAGTACATTTTTGGTCTTTGAAGGAATATTCATGAGTCTCTGACATTTTAGTGTCAGTTTGAGATACAGATGGAAAACCTGCTTTTCCTGTGATTCTCAGCTGATTATTGATCAAATTCTTGGCCCGTCTAACTAAAATATTTTCTAGCACAAAATACACAAAGAATAATGTAGAATATCACTCCAATGCATGTACATATAATTATATCAGAGTCACCATAGTCTTTCTTCGTATGTGTACCATTACATGTTTCTACAGTCTGTAAAGGAAGTGACAGCAAACAGTCTCTGATCAGATAGACTCCAACCAGCCCTTGTTTTAACAGGTAGAAACGCGATACGGACTGAGAGGAGGTAAAGAAATAGACCAGACAATGATAAACTAATCTCATGTTACTGTTATTATCTTTCTTTACACTCTGCATGTTTTTTAAACAGGATCAGCTGACCAATAAGATCCTCACATTTTTGTCACCTTAGACCTAGAGCACACAGCAGGAGAAAGCCAAGAAGTATTTGGGGCAGCAGAGGATCAGCGAATCAATCAAAGAAACAAACAACAACAACAAAAGTATTCAAAAGCTCAAAATTAAGGTTTTAGAAAACTGGATTCACTGAAAATGAGAGAGTCTTTTGAAATCAGTGATTATGAAGATAAAAAATCCAAATCTGAAAAGACTAATTCCTGTAATTTTACTGAAAATGAAAGACAATTTAGTTAAGCCAAATGACACATTACGATGAAAAGCCCCAATTTCATCTTGATTTATGATTGCATGTGTGCGCAAACGCACACACACACACACACACACACACACACACACAACGGGCTGTCACAAAAGGTGTGATGGAGGCGGTGGCATGAGAGGAACAGAGTCACCCAATCAGACATCAGAGGCCTGACGTTTATACAAGCAGACCAGACATCGTCTGTCAGCCTTACACAACCCTACCTGGAGGCACCACAGGAGGGAGGACACACACACACACACACACACACACACACACACACACACACACACACACACACACACACACACACACACACACATACACATTTAAATACAGACAAAAGCAGCACTTAATGCACCCATAAGTCTGTAATTGGAATGTCTCCCCCTCTCTTAAAAAGACAAAAGCGACGGCTATGTGTCTGTTAAACTCCAGCCAGTACCCTTTGACGCACGTGTGTGTGTGTGGGTGGGTGTGTGTGTGTGTGTATGTGTGTGTGTGTGTGTGTGTGTCTGCGGTAACACATTCATTCAGAGCCAACTAAACACAGGGGTTCACAGAGGTCTTATTAAGTCTTAGTACCAGATAGCACCCCACATTTACTGCCAGTGCTGGAAAAAAAGAGTTGGTACTTGTGTGTGATTTTGTTGCAAGGCCACATTTGGGGCACATTTCAACCAAAGGTGTTGATTAAGAACAACTTTTGTTTTTTCTCCCGTTTCATTTCATATTCGGATCTCTAACATTAATTTAAGTGAGGTCTTAGGACGAGTATCCTGTGAAGTATTATCAGACGAGGAAACCTTGCTGAACCCGTGACACTGAACTATTAGGAGCCTCAGGGATGTTTTGGAATTTTTCTGAAGTATAACACACACACATTAATGAGATGAATTTGTGTCGTGTGCAGTAAGTCTCGATGTCGTATACCTCCTGTGACCTGTGATTACAAAGTTATTCATGTTTCAGAGGTTTTTCATTCTCTGTATGACATTTCTGCACCCCTGGGGGTTATCTAAAGACCTCGCCTAGGGTGGGAGTACTTCATAGATCCAGCTCTGTGGGTTACGTCTCATCACGATTTATCAGGATTCTCTCTTTAACGGCTGTGTATGCACGACGGCTAAAACATTCTGTTAATCCTTGCATTTGTTTCCATCTCTGAACAAATAATAATTTCTTTATTGGATTAAAGTTGGGGAAAGAAGAGTGCTTTCATCAGACTGCAGATGATTACACAACTACACTTGATTATTTACTAAACACAGACAATAATTAAAAGCTGCAATTTCATTGACAAGTTATAAGTTCTTCAATGTGGAGTGTGTAAACAGAAAAGTTTAAATTAATGTTTAATTACTGTTGTCACTACATGAATAACATCAACACGACGACAACATTTGTGGATTCACATGCCAGAACCAGACAGTGTGGTGTAACTTTTTAAAACAACATATAATTAAATCATAGCCACATTTTCTGTATGTGGAGGTAAGAAGAGAAGTTTAAAAAGCGAAGACACAGGATAACAAACACACTTGTTTTATACCTGACAACGACACACTGATTACACACAAAACAACATCCTTCCTGAGTGTGAGCGCTGCTTCCTGTTGTTATCTTCAAACACACTAACGATGGTTTTATCATCTGTCCTCTCCTGACTACTGCTGACCTGTGGTGCTTCAACCTCTGACCTCTGACCTGCCTTTAAGCTGGAGAGCCTCAACCTTCACCTCAGCTGGCAGTATGTCTGAGCGTATCTTGACTTTACTACCTAATCAAGCAAATTCTTATGTAGACATATTTAAATTGTATTTACTGAAAATGATAAGATTTTGTTCTTAAACTTCCTGTCAGGTTTTGTAAACGAACTCCAGCTATATTCATTCACTGCTGCTTTAAAGCAAACCTCTCCCACCACAGCCATCTGTCAAGCAGGTGTTTATGTGGATAAGCTTAATAAAGAATGCATTGCACTAAAAGCACCATTAAATTATATTGTAATGACTTCAGAGCCAGAGGCAAACACTCTTAGGTTATTTACACCGATGAGGACGCTGCTTTCACTTGTCAACGAAAATGAATGAATAGTGTGAGACACACTGCTGTGTGTCGGTAGCCTTCAGAAGGGAGGGGACGGATCTCAAATCATCTTTGTTGGGTGTCTCAGAGCAACTGATGACTGAGCACACAAACACACAAGCAATAAGCCTGTCCACACACACAGGTCAACAGAATTAAAATAGAAACCAAGCTGGTTCTATGCCACTCTAGCTTAATTAAATAACAGTCTGGGGAGGTGAGTAAACAAGACACAAGTACATACTGACGGGTGGATGAAAGAAAGAGAACCTCACACATTAGATGTGCAGAGTGGATGGAGGCTGCCCTCTGGTGGAGTCCATCACACAATTAGTCTGATCACAAAACATTAAAAAATCGAACCATTACTTTGATCATAAATGCTTTTGGCCATTTTTCCATCAACAATGGCAAGTTATCTGATTCCTGTTTCTTTGACTGATGGAAATGAAGCTAATATTTTTGGGTCTGAAAACCTGGAATCTAACACATTTAACAAACCAACACATCAAGAGTTTAACGTTACAAATTTACAATGTTTGTGTTTCTCTTAAACGTCTCAAACACATTCTCCTAATCTTTAACTATTCTTTGACCACACTGTAAAACAACTTTTTGAGTTCAAAGATCAAATCTAAGACTGGTTGAGTTCTGATGAGCTACACAGAGCCATCAAAAAATATCACATAAATAATCATGTATTTCTACTTCACACCACACGAGGGCACCATCACATTAAAATTCCTTTGAGAAACGACCTCCAACCTGCTGGTCAGCAAGTTAATGGACCAGGAAACGGCCTGTGTGTACCTGCCTAACACTTAACTATTGCATTAAAGTCAATAAAGTTCACTATCTCATGGCCTGAAGGGAATAAAGTACATTTGTGTGTTAATGGGCAGCGATAGCAATCCCTGTCAGAGTTAACACCGCCATCTCAAACATTCAAGGCCTATATTTGGCTGGCCTCTGTGGAACAGGCTTTTCATGGACACACACACACACACGCACACACACACATACAGTGTGGGATTAGTCGGCAAAACAAAGGTGGCCTAAAACCCTTGAGCCAACTTTTGTTAGTTGACTGTGATTTAAAGACAAATCCCCTCATTCCTTCAGCCACGTGCTCCAATATGTGTGTGTGTGTGTGTGTGTGTGTGTGTGTGTGTGTGTGTGTGTGTGTGTGTGTGTGTGTGTGTGTGTGTGTGTGTGTGTGTGTGTGTGTGTGTGTGTGTGTGTGTGTGTGTGTGTGTGTACATTATTCTCTTTAGTAAAACCTGCCGGCTTAGCTGTATGTTCCATTCTCACACAACCCTCCTGCGTATGCACTTAAGACTGTGTGTGAACACGTGTGTGCATGTGAGTCCTGTATGAGTGTAGTTTATCCCCAAACACAAAGAGGAAAAACAAAGCAGGTACTGACCTTTGACCTTTCACTCTGACCCTAAAGGGGCAGGTCATTCCAAGCTTAAGCCAAGCTCTAAGTCAGTCACATGTGTTTGATTTTTCTACATTCAACACACACAATAAAAACAAAGGACAACAAGGCCCAGAGTGGGTGTGTTTAAACCACATGTGTTACAACATGACGGCTGCAGAGTGCACTTGTTCCAACATGTATAAAATCACATGAATGTTCTTATAAGAGTTCTCCATGTTAGCGCTGTCGGTTCAGCAGGAGAGAAGTTTCATCTCCGTCTGCATGGAGACAGAAGGAAAGGCAAAGAGAGTAACGATGTGATACTGCAGCATGAAGAGAACAAAGATTTGTAAAGGGAGTGGCAATACAGTTTACAAGACAAATGAACGCCAGTAATACGAGGAGGGAATTCTCTCTCTCTCTCTCTCTCTCTCTCTCCCATGCACACACCCTGCAGGCCCGTGTCCAGTGGTTGAAGGGGAGAAAGGGTGCGGTCAGCTCTGTGCATTCCTGATCAGTCATGCCTGAGTGGAGGAGTGTTTCCAGCAGACCTGAGGCCAGATGTGGTCCATGTTTGCATTCAGGTTTTCAACAATCTGTGGTGTTCACAAAATCATGTGCACGAGCTGATCTCAAGCCGTTAAAGAACACGACTGTGTGATGAGTGACAACTGGCTGCTGGACGTGAGGTTTTTGTTTACCGAGTTGCACTCTGCCTTTACTTTCCTGTACTTGACGATATTCGGAATGTGACTAACAGAAGAATTTTCTCAAGCGAATTATGAAATGTAAAACACCTCAAGTTCTTCAATAAATCACTTTGCAAACACACAACCTGTAAACGTAGAGTCCACTGATGGACATAAAGGAGCAGATGTGGTTTGTAATCAACAATTCATGTCTATTTTCAGTTGATGGGCTGTCAAACAGCTTGTTTGTCATGGCCACAGTGTTCAAACTGAGTTTGAGTAATCCTCATATCTTGTTCGACCTGTTTTTCAATCTACCGGGTGTGGAAAACTTTTGTTTGCGTGTCATGGAGCGTTTTATCTTCCACCTGAGTTTGACAAGCAGCTGTTTATGGCGCAGCACCGGTCAGGAAAGAACAACACACAGTTCATACAAATTCAATAAATACCGATATGAGAAAACATAAACAGGTATTTGTAAAGGTATACACACCCATACACACACAGATACACACAATACTGTCTTTGAAGTATGTGCTCATCTCATCTCTGAACATATGACGGCAAGTCACTGGTATGGATTATTGTGTTTGCAAAATGAATGTTGTGTCACATCTATGTGTAGTGTTGTGGAAACACTCCATGCTGACAAAACACACACAAACACACACGTGTAAATACATCATACATGCCAACACAGGATCTGCTTTTACTATAGTTTTGGTGATATTTGATACCAGTGTGCTTGTGTTTAGTTGTTTAGGGTTGATGCTGAGAGGGACAGCCTCCCAAGTTATTCTCCAGGTCATAAATTGAGGAGATGACAGGCTTTAACTGTTTACACTAGTTCCGACTGTGCAGTCCAGGCTCCTTTACAAGACGACTTCTGTTGTCAGACCTCATTCAGTGTTTGCCCTCCTTCAGTCTGGTGCCAAAACATCCAGCGTATCCCTGACTGCAGCGCTGGGTGGGCTGGGTAATAACAGGATCTACAGTACAACTGTTTCTACAATGAGAATTCTTGAACCAGAACGATGTGTAACCTCTATTCTTAAAACAAATCAGCCCCTGTGGGTCAAATCTTTCTCTGGTTTCAAATAAATTTATGACAGAAATTACTGTGGACTCCTGGGGTACAGGGTTGAGTGCTTAAAGAACAGCAGAGACAAAGTTCAGCTCATGTGCTGACAGCTAATCTGGCAACCCACCAGGAGTCCAATCTGGCAACTCGCCCGCCCAACCCCAGCGGGACCTGTGGACTACAGGTGCTGCAGGCTAATCTGTCTTCATATTGGAGTGTGTATCTACGTGTGTGAGCAGCAGAGACAATGAGAGATAAAGACTCACAAATAAAGAATATCAGCAGACGTGGTTTTCTGATCAGCGTGAGCGGAGGTGTGACAATTATAGGCCACATGTTTACATACATAAAGCTGTTTAACAAGCACACAAGTGAGGAGAAATCCAATAAAACACAGGATGTGTGAAATAACATTTACAGCAGCTTTGCTGTACATTGATGTGTGTGTGTGTGTGTGTGTGTGTGTGTGTGTGTGTGTGTGTGTGTTTCCACACATGTGTGTGTGAGGCCTGCAACTCTTCCAGAAACACTTGAGGCTGGCATTAACACTGATTTATAAAGGAGGGGAGCTACACAGAGGATAACAGCAGCCACAAAAGTAAAAGTGATGAAGTGGAAGATTGATAGAGGAGTCAGAGAAGAAGAACGCTATCAAACAGAGAGAGATAAAGAGGGAGAGAGAAACAGAGTGAAGATAACAAGATAAAAAGACAAAAAGGCAGCCAGAGTGAGAGACAGAGTAAATTATGCTGATTGAGCAGACGCCAAACCGACCGTTGAAGTGACAATAGGGGCCCACTTTGGGTCTGGCATTTTGCCCTCTACAGCTGTGAGAAGTCTGACCCCCCCACCCCCACACACAGAGCATGCAAAAGTGTTCGTTATTCTGGGCTTACGGTGCTGCATCAACCCAACACATGCCTCTTTTAAAATCTGGACTGAGACCAATGTCTCTCCACCACTCCTCACTGCTGATCCAGGAACAGCTTCCAAAGCACATCAAACTGCTGGTGAGGGATTTAAGGACAGACTCTGGATCAGCTGTTGGTGGCAGAACCAGCTGGTGCTTATAGATATACGGCTACAACTATGGATGTAACGGTGGACGATCTCAAACTCACATAACGGACGACTGAAAATAGAGCAGCAGCTAAACGGATCACACACACACACTAACACACACACACACACACACACACACACACACACATACATGTTACTGTCTGGTCACCCATATGACATGAGAAGACAGTCAAAATGTGCACACAGGCAAAGAAAAGAATAAAAAATGACTCCAGATTATTGGTCCCACAAGCTACCAAATGTTTTAGAGTCCCATCTGGCAACACTCCTTCTCTCTCTCACTTTCCCTCTCCCCATCTGGGTTCTCCATCCCTCCACATCCATCTCTGTCTCAGGCTCCTCTTCCCTCCTCTCCTCCCTTCTTGTGTTGCTGATTTGAATTGTGGCTGACACATCCCAGAAATCCTGGTTTCAACATTTTTCTTTGGCTTTGTCCCCTTTCTCTGGGCCTCTCTCCTCCACCTCTAATCTCTCTCTCCTCACACACAATCTCTCTTTGTGTGTCTACGTTGAGGGAGTGAAACACAAACTCCCAGCTTACCTCGGACTCGGAGCCAAAGGCCACTGGTGGAGGCCACCCACTCACGGGGACTTCCCCGCCTCTGTATCCGGTCCTCACATCGGTTTGTCTGCATGCATGTGTCTGAGGCCTTCACAGGTGTGTGTCTGTGTGTGCACAGGCGTCGGTGTGTCTGGGTGTGCATTTCACACCAAGATCTCTGCATACGTGTTTGCATACGCTTGTCCTCACTGCTTCTGTCCAAACTGGTAATAGCATGTGTGTGTCTGCACATTTACATCCTCTCCACTGACCATCGTCTGTAGAACACAATAACGGGCTATAAGAGTAATTTCTGCTGGTGCGAGAAGTCTGGTGCTTCACATCCATCATGATACACACGAGTATTCAGTTACTAGCCACAGGAAAAATATTGTTCTCTCTGACAAAAGAAAATAAAAACATGAAATGCATCCCCGTCCGAGACAAGAATTGTGTGTTTTTCATTGTAGCTTAAGTTCCACTAGCACCTCCTCCACGTCTTAGACCTCCAACCGGGCCTCCTAAGATACTGTATGTAGTAGAAAATCTCCATTACACACTACCAACAGTCATTAAAACAAAAGGCAATAATTTGCATGCAAATTGTATTTACTAACCACACGATTACAAAGTGTTCTCAAGCCTATGTAGTAACATCCTTTAAATACTGTGTTTCACAAAGTGGGTAATCTGGTCCCGAGATCAGCTGAGCCTTTGAGAGATTCCCTCTCATACCAAACCACCAAACATTCACCAGCTAACAATGTTCAACTCCTCCAGCCTTCTCTTGGCCTTGTTTCAACGTGTTTCCAGCAGGTTTTTGGCATCAAATTCAAAACCAGTCAGTCCTCAGAGAGCAAACCTCCAAAGCAATTCAGCATCCCCACTAAAGACCAGACACCTTTTCAGATCCTCAGAGGATCACCCCTTAACCAACTCAGAATTAGTAGTTCGATGTGTAGGATGCTGGTCAAGAAAAATAAGATTTCATTAATGGTTAGTTCAGTAAGTTCTGAGATCAGTAACACAAATATAGCTTTCAACCTAACGTGGGTTTGATACAGTACACACACACACACACACACACACACACACACACACGCACACACACACACACACACACAAACACCAGATGTAGCTTTGTGATACAGTATCTGCTTTTTCCATTGGAGAAACATAAGTATTTGTCATCCAGCTGCTTTCTAACAGATAAATCTAACTCCCTTACTCTGTCTAGTGTTTCCATCAAGCATCTTTAATTAGACAGTTTAAAATGTTCCTTTTGGCTAACAATAGCATGTTTATAGAGCCGCTGATCAACTAACATTGTTCCTGTAGGTCACAAAAAGTAAAATAAAAGGCTGCCCTTCATAGCGAATTGTGGAGGCGAATCTTCTCAACACCTTCCTGACCTTTTGTCCTCTAAACCAATAAAACATTCAGAGGTTCCCATTCCTTACAAAAACATTTTTTCCAGCTGGAATAATAAAATAGCTTGTAAATGTTAGGATCTAAATGCGTGGATAGACTGGTTGGACTAGTCAGCTATAGCTACAGGCCGCGGGCGACAGCACTGGGACCGTGTGGGGAGAAGGGATGCAGGTTGTAGGGTGTGAGACGGCTCAGCTACCTACAGCGAGAAAACATTTGGTGGCTCAGATGAAAGAACTGGAGAAACACTGGAGTCTCAGTGGGTGGTGAGAAAAACCGCTACGAGTATTTATGTGTGTGTGTGTGTGTGTGTGTGTGTGTGTGTGTGTGTGTGTGTGTGTGTGTGTGTGTGTGTGTGTGTGTGTGTGTGTGTCTGTCTGTCTGTCTGTCTGTCTGTGAATGATACAAAGCCAGAGAAAGGAAAATAGAACAGTGCTTGCGGGCTTTGCATTGAACAGCATTGAAAAAACCCTGAGGCCAATGATCTCCTTCAACCACAAGGCATTATTTAATTTGATCACATCCAGAGCACAACCCCCAGAGCTCAATCAAACTATCCTTTTCTTTTCCCCAGGGTAACCTCACTACCTGAGCAACACACCTTCACACACGTGTACACAACATACAATAGTTGTCCTCGTTTAACCACATTCTGGGAGGGACCTCCTCCAGCTACCCCAGATACTAGTTTAAAACCAGTCACACTGTAGCGTAGTATGGAGCGTAATGAAAAGAAGAGGTGTGTTGTACTGTGGAGAAACAACATGTGAATCACTGAGTGTGTACTAAAACACTTACCTGTTAAATTGTGCAGGCAGTGTCAAAAAGGGTTGGGTCAAGTCAAGATGTTAGGTACCAGAACCAAACCATGTAGAGAGATAGAGAAGAGGAGAGCAATATTGGAGTGCATTAGTTTCATTCAAACGAAACAAAAACAGTATAAAAACAGATAGGCCATGCCTTACAAATAGCTCAAAGTGTGTTGTATGGTCCAGGGTAAATGCTAAAGGTAGGTTTCCAGTGGTAGTCATGTGTAGCACCGGTTCACACCCAGCGTTCACACACTGTTGAAGTAAAGGCACTTTGCCATCTGTGCACCCGTGAGTGCTTAAAGTGTTAAGATGAACAGGAACAGTGTTAGCACAGCGCTATCC
Organism: Antennarius maculatus; assembly: GCA_013358685.1. NCBI lineage: Eukaryota > Metazoa > Chordata > Actinopteri > Lophiiformes > Antennariidae > Antennarius > Antennarius maculatus. The sequence goes on along the minus strand of CM023625.1, from coordinate 3,743,300 downwards.
TAAGACAGCAGGAAGTGCTACACTACTGACCCACAGACCCGTGGTGTAAGGTCAACAGCAGAGTGTGTTCCTGTAGTTTAAAGGATGCCTTTTTGAGAAGACATTTTACAAAGGCAGGATCAGAGTGTAGATGTACACTGCTTGTTAGGAGACAGAGAAATATACTGTCAGCCACATAAGTAAACATTTATTTTCTCCAAAGCAGCAATCTCCACCAGCACACATTTCATACCACCTCCAATGACAATTTGCTGTTGAAATATATAATTTTGAGATCATTTCACAAATAGAGAAGAACCATTTGATCAATAATTTAAGAATTTAACTGACAATCTTTGACCAAGACAGAAGCAGTTTCAATGTTTGTAAAATTACATGTTGTGCAACAATAAATTCCTGAGAGATCATAAATAAATACAAAGTAGGACAGTTTGTTCGTTACAACATGTCTTATCCTAGAGCCTGATAAGGAGCCGGGCTTGATCACTGGAAATATGTGTTGGAAGCTTATAAAGAGCACCTGTTGAGACATGGCAAAATAACAACATGACACTGTTGACATCAACTTAAACATCCAGCAAACGTTACAAGGACAGGAATTGTTTCTTTACTGGTGGCAAGAGGTTTCCATTCCAGCCACAGTTCCTGTTGATTCTTCCACACCTCAGCAATGACTTCTGACACAACACAAGCAGTAACACTATCCAAGAAGAGCTTAAGAGTATGAAGCTAAATGCAACAGCTCACTTCAACTAAAGCCATGAAGATAGAAAAGATGATTTGGTGTGTATTTCTGGGAAATAAAACGCATTTGTTACAGCAGTGCATGAGTCATTGCTGATCAACGCCATCAAGGTTGATATGAGGAGGATGTACATGGAAAGACAGAAAGAGGCTCAGACATGGCATGAGTGAATCATAGATACCTGAAAAATATGACTAAAGACCAAACTCAACTCGTCACAAAATATGAATTTTCTTTTCTCAGATGAGAAAACTAGACAAAGAAGTGATGGATCTCTGACATGAGTTTTACAAATTTATCCAGAAACCTACACACTGTGTTGGCACTCACTACAAGTACTGTATTGAGTACACAGAAGGTCAATCAAGCCAACTTTTAAATGCAGACACATACACATTCTCAAGGCCGATTGGAATTGTTGCTTCTCAGCATCCGAGGCAGCACAGTTTGAGTTTGAAAACATACTATATAAAAAACAGTTTATGTCATTCAAGCACACTTATCATTAAGAAATAATCATTGTAAACATCTATCTTTGCAAGAGGGATAAAAAGAAGCAAAGCAGGAACTGACTCCTAAACCGTACAGCAAAAATTTAAAAAACAGAGTGACACAAAACGTAATACACTGGATTGTACTAAAAACCACAGTAGGAAGGTGAGCAACGGGGTTAAAAGAGAAACACTGGACTGAGAGTGTGATGTGAGAGATGAAAGTGTTAATTAATGCAGCTTTACTAATGAGTATATTCACACCTTAGAGATTTGGTTAGTGAGGTCGGGAAAGGTGGTGTGTGTGTGTGTGTGTGTGTGTGTGTGTGTGTGTGTGTGTGTGTGTGTGTGTTTGCTCAATCAAACTATGCTCATATGTCAAATTTCCAATTAAATCTCATCTGATACTGCAGCGCAGCACAAATCCTTTGAAAGCTTCCTTTTTGTTGATGTGGATTACATACAAGTTTGATTTATCTAACTTAAGATGCAATTGTGATTTGAATTTGTTAGTCAAAAAATATAATTAATTACATCCCACTTCAAAGCAGTGATGTATTGTGATTGTCAGTGTTCGTGTGTTCGTCCGTCCGTTAGTCCACCAAATATTTTCGTAACCGTTGCAGATAGAAAGATGAAACCAAAAGCACATTACTCGGGCAGCAAAGGGGTTGAAAATTAGATGATGACCTTAACCTTAAGAAAACTAGGTCAAGGTCAAATTTCAACTTTTGTACACTCAGGAACCGGATAAGATAGACGAGGGAGAAGGCCAGTGTGAGTAAAACCATAGATCAAAGCTAGTGCTTTGATCTACCTATGCACTAGCTTTGATCTATGGTCAAAGCTAGTGCACAGCTTTGACCTACCCTGAAAGGTCAAAGCTATACACTTGTCAGGTACTACTTTCAGGGTACCCTGTCCTACCCTGGAAGCAGGTCAGGGTAATTCGCGGGATGCTGTAGTCTCTGACTGACTTGGTTCTTGTTCATCATTTAGATTCAAGAAAGACATGAAAGTTATTTATGTCCTCTTTTAAATGAGGGGGGAACAGTTTTAGTGCTTTTAAATTTGAAACTAATTACTAACACAGGAAAAAAATTCAAATGCTGACCAGTAAATAGTGACTATACATTGGGGTATAAGGTATAGTAATGTACTACGGTCCTTTACCAATTTAGACTGGACAACAACGACCATGAGTCATTAATGATAATCACTCGATTCTGAACATCCAGCCTCCAGATTTTAAAGACCAAATCAAACCCTCTCACCTTACAAACACGACCAGGTCATCATTCACCACCTGTCATTTGTTATAAATAAGTACTTTAGACCGGACAAAATCTACCGCAATTCACCACTAATACTTCATTATTCATCAGCAGAAATACAATAGAGATCATAAGGACAGCTCTCCATCAGTTTCCACTCATTCCAGGTTCCTTCCATTCTTTATAACAAAGAAAGCGCTTGTTATACAAACTGCATTATTTGATGACCACCACTAGCTGTTCACTTCCACCGCTAGCTCAAGTTTACATATTCTACTTTGTTTCATCTCCAGCTCTCTGTCTGCTGTTTTATTCTTCCACTGAGTTAGTTCTGAACATGTATAGATGTGTAAAAATACTATGTCTGAAAAGACAACAAACAACAAACACTAATGTAAGAAAACACACACAAACTTGCCCACCTGTGCAGGGGTTACTTCTTTGCTTCCAGCTCCACACCATAATCCCTTTAACAGGCATGATATCAGTCCACAGCTAAAAACATAATGTGAGGTTTGATCAATATTCCATGACACTGAAAGGATCAGATCAGATTCAGACCTCCACTACAGTCACATCCTACACCCTCTGTACAGCATTGCTGCACACATGCACAACCAACACACGTGTTAGCCAATAGAAAACGTGTGACAAAGAAAGAGGGGTGTGTGGGGAGGGAGTGGTTCAATGAAGCGCCCCTAAACGGGGACCTCCCAACCCCAAGGTTGCTACGGTGATACAGATGCTATCTATCAGCGTCAGTGAGGTGCAGTGTGGCCCCTCAGACCCCTTTCAGTTATCAAGTTAGGGGTCAACGACACCCACACAAAATTTCTAAGAGACACACATCTCCACTAGGTCCTTTGTAGGGCTTAGCTGCAGAGCAATCAACCCAAAAGAAGGGGCAGGTTTAACTTGATGGCAGTCTGTTTGAAGAAGAACATGGTTTCCACTGGGGCCCCGGGGTTTGAGAGATCTGTGTGTAAATTGTTATGTTTGGTACGCGGGACTGCTCCAGAGCATACACACCTCTAACTGTACACATGTCTTATGTATGTCATTTGATGTATAAATAAACAAACTCTGATTTACAATATGTTTAAAGAAGTCACAAGGGTAGTTATGTGGGTGAGTAACTCAACACAACAGTACCGTGTACATCCTTTGCCTTGATCACAACTTCTAAAGCTTTTGGCTGTCTCTTTCCACATATTAATTTATCAACACTGGTCTATTTTTCAATTCCAGCAGGAAACGGTGTTGAGAGATACGTTGCATCCTGTGGCTGATGACGTTAGCCTGAGCGCGGGACAGCCGCCAGATTAAGGACAGTTTTCCTCTGAGGTCCAAGTGTGTCAAGTGGTCAAGGGTCTAAGGGTGGATGGCGACGGGGGCAGGAAATTGAAACGGACGTAGTTGACAGGGACGTCACTTGCAGGATGCTGGGAAATGCATCTCTGGTAAAGGGTTAGTTCCTGCCTAATGGTCTGAAGGGGGGACAGTCGGGGAGGGAGAGGTAAACTAAAATATATTGACAAGGTTTTAGACTTCCCCTGAAGGTTCATGTCACTATGCTACAGTCAACCCTCGGTTTTCGAACATAATCCGTTCCAGAAGGCTGTTCGAAAAGCGAGTTGTTCGAAATCCGAAACTATTTTTCCCATTATAATTAATGTAAATAATTTTAATCCGTTCCAAGTCGAAAAAACAACTTTTTCGAAGTTTTTTTTTACTATTTTACACCATAAACTGCAATGTATACCGTTTACCATGAATAAAAAAGGGTAGAAATAGACACTGCATTTTATTTTAATTTAATAAAAGAAATACTATCAAACTTTGAACACGAATGCCCTACGGAGGAAGCATCCTGGGCAGTTCGCTCCGCTCCCAAGTGAGTTGCATTCAGGTACGCTCGGCTTCTTTCGGTTTGGTCGAGAGTTGAATTTTGGTCGAGTACAGAGACGTAAAATTCTCTGATTTTCTGGTCGAAAACCGAATTGGTCGAGAACAGAAGCATTCGAAAACCGAGGTTTGACTGTACTTTATAACCTTTAGTAACGTTTTCTGCAGAACCCTGCTGTAAATGAACCTTGAGCATGGGTACAACTGCTGTCTTGAGTTTCATCCATTCTCATTTCATTTAAACACTTTTTTTCATATCCTTGCTTTGCTGATTTCCCCAACTGTAAGAGCAAAGATGTAACAAAAAAAAATATAAATCAATAAACACAACTGCAGACACCAAGTTTTTTTGTTTGTTTTCTTTCTTTAATGCTTTCTCTGTCCTCCGTCCAGTACAATGTTGGACATGAATCTTTACTTCCCCCTAAAAGAAAAGAAAAAAAATGTCCTTCAATTGGACAAAAACACAATCACTGAAAGAGAGGTGTGCAGACAAATCTGAGAGAGACACAAAGCGAGACCCTCTCTGTTGGGCACTAGTGTGACCACAGGATGAAACATTTAAGATGTTTGAATAGGCTTAGACACATTAGATCATGCATGAATCTGATGATTACAGAACCCTGTTTAAACAAGGAATGAGTGCAGGCAGAAAAGTGCATACATGTGATGAACAGAAGTATCCTGGCAACACACACAGGCTAATCAACGTTGATCAACACAAAGGTCTGCAGCCGTCTTGCCTTTCAAGCAGCGGTTGAGATCAGAACAAAAGAAGAACTTCTGTATGAAGGTAACAACCTTTAATATATTATTTGTGGTTTGAGTTTGACCTGAAAGTAGCAAGGTCCAAACATTACACTTTCAAAGTGTTCACAAGTATCTAGATCCAGCTATGGAGGCAACAGGACCTGCAATACCATGATTCAGCGGATCAACACGTGTTCGTCTGGACAGTGTCAGAAGACTATCAGCACACATCAGACAGCAAAAGACTGCTGTCAGTACAATCACCCTACTGACCTGACACTCATCATGCATGTGTGTGTGTGTCTGCGTGTGTGTAAAAATAAATTAAACATTTTATTGCACTTAATTTACAACACAGCCTGCTGATAGGACTTTGTCGAGCTACACTATAGGAGCAGAAGTATTGAGACACATGACCCTCACACCTACAGACTTCTTAAGTCCCTTTCTTAACTCACAGACTTGAACATGATGTTGGCCCCCTCTGCAGCTGTAACAGCTCCCACTCTTCCAGGAAGGCTTTCTAGAAGATTTTGGAGTGAGTCAGTATTTGTGAAATCAGGCACTGATGTTAGTCCAGAGAGTCAGCCTCCTGTCTCTGTTCCAGTAAATGTCCAAGGAGTTGAAAGAGGTCAGGTCAGAACTCCACAGACCATATCAAGTTCGTCTACTTCAAACTCATCTAACAATTACTTTATGGATCTTGAGGCATGCAGTGAGGCAAAGTCATCCTGGAACAGGACAGGGCTCTCCCCTAAAATCAGTAATGTTTTCTTCACTGGAACTGAGGGGACTAGTACAATCTCTGAAATACAACGCCATTACATTATCTCCTCTTTTTTCATAGTGTACACATCAGAACAAATCCCATTTCTTCCATGAAGTTCCTAAGCAACATCGACGCAATTTAGAAACAACACAATGAAATAATTAGCTGTGTTATGACTAATCCTTTGTTTTATTAATGTAGATCTTCACAATTATCAGGTTCATGACAATTATAACTTCTAAAACGTAACCAACCAATTGAAGAACAGGGAGATAAACACGGTTAAACTGAACTGAAAAGAGAATCCAGACACAGAAACACTGATGATCTTCCAGAAACTGAATACGATCTTCAAATGAGGGGAGAAAACAGATCAAGGTGTAGAGAAAGAAACCTGACCTACATCCGAACCAGTGATTTACAGTCAACATTCATCTTTCAGAGTGTGTGTATGGAAATGTGACCTAATCCCATTTTCATTGTCCCAGTGACCCAACAAGGAAAACCCAAGAATGTACGAGGAGTTAGGACGTCTGAAGCTGTGTGGGCCGCGATACGAGTAGCTGGTAGATGTGAGGTCATACAATGGGCTTCTGTGTGATACTGGGTGATGGGAGGTAAGATAAAGAAAGAAGAAAGGGAGACCGAACTAGGATAGTGTGCTGTAAAAATGGTCCTTGCATGACTCAAAATACTGTAGACAAGTGTGGGAAACAGAGCTGTTTGTCATTTTTCTTGTGCTTTTTTAACATGATAAACACATTCAGGGCATATCCAGATGTGATGTACTGTTTGTTGGTATTACCATTAGGTAATGCCTATTAAATTGTCATAGATTTGTGTGTTGAATAAGAAGACAAAAGCCCCTTTCACTAATATTGGGGTGGGAATTCTAATTGTCTCGGTGCACATGTGGCAAAACTTAGTCAACTATACCCAAAGCACTCCGCCCAAACTCTGGCAGAGAACGGGAAACTATTGGGGATAAAATCAAACCACAAACCACTCTATTGCTTCAATCCCCTGAAAAAAAACATGCACCCGGCCTTGTTCGTGTCTAAGCAGAAACAAAGGGATGAGGCACGGAGCAGTGGAAGAGGAAACTTCTGAGACCTCGTGTGTCACCTCCCCACTCCTGACATTGGTCCTCTCCCAGGCCTTCGCCAAGCCACAACCACATGAAAGGCCTACTGGGTTGGGCTCCCATATGGTGAGGAGACAAGTGTGTGTGTGTGTGTGTGTGTGTGTGTGTTTAGTTAACTTAGCTGGTTCAGGGGGCTCCCTCCAACCTACTGCCCTCGTCCTTAAGAAGTCTTGCAGGCAGCTGTTGGAGGGATCTTCTCACTCCTGACCAATTATAACATCAATTAAACAGCCACATAAAAAAGCCCTGCAATTGGTTCTTCACCAAAAGGCTCTTTTCCTCCATTTTGCCCTTCATCCCACCCTGTGCCACTCTCCTTTCTAATTTCAAATATTATACATTCAAAAACAGAAAAAGTCTTTCATGCCTAAAATAGCATAATGTGCAACAGCAGAGGGGCTCAAATGAATCTAATATTGGGAAGCATTTGGCACTTTCTTAAAAACAGCAAATCAAAATGACAGCATGTTGGAATATTTCCAGTCCTCTCACAATAATGCAGCAAATCATGTAGGCAGCACTCGTTATCCAAGTTAACATTTATTAACTTGACATGTACAGTGTTTCAGAACAGCCAACTTCCTGGAAGGCTCCAGACTGGCTGCGCGTAGATCATTGCTGGTGGGCTGAAGTGTGTAACTGCTGGACTGTCTACGAGGCCTTAATATTCCTCAGTATTGTATTTAAATTGAACACATGGACGTTTGAAATGAAGGCTCAAAGAAAATGGAAAAGCAATCATTATGTAAAAGACCTTTGCTTCTGTGCGTTTGCACATTTGTACATGTGGTCTGTCCCTCTTAACAGAGATACTGCAGTGATTTGTACTCAAACCTAGTTTTCTACCATGTTGTGAATCTCTAACGTTATATTATTGTACTTTCAGGATCATAACAATGTGCTTTATATACATCTAACAGGACTGTTCACACTGGAGCCAGAGGTGACATGAAACAGTTTGTATTTTGTGTACTGGTTTAGGTTTCCACTTGTCTATGTGTCCCCAAGTTTCCATAAACCTTCCTGCTCGCACCATTAGTCATAGGTTCTGTTCCACAGTCACGTCAAGGAATAAAATGTGTTACGGGGGAAGGAGGAAGGAAGTCAGAGTGCTGTGTTTCCTTGTTTTTACTTCAAACTGTATATGGAGGGCCACTGAGGAAGAAGAGTAGTTAACAGGAAAGCCAGAATGGTAAATCTGGTAAAAAGATAACGGAACACAGCAGAGCCCAGACTTATTCATGTATGATTGATAAAAGGGAAAGATTGATGGATTTCTCTTTTCCCTGCTGCCCAAGGGAATCTGACATTTCCATTCAGAACACTCATCACTGCCTGTGTCTTCACACTACAAAGGCACTCAGTGTCATCTCCAGACCTCCGGGGTGTCAGGGGTCCAGAGGAGCCACGCTCCCCACAGCCAAGAGCCCTTAGTCACATAATTAACCTGCTTTCACTTCTTGGACTTCCTGGACCTTTAAGACTCTAAACCATTTTTTAATAGTCCCAGGAGGATGGAGGTGGATTGGAGGTGAGGCTCTGATAGTAATTCAAGCAGTTGATGGGGTGAATTCTACTCTGGCAGACAGCAGGAGCACACTGTTAGTGGTGGGGGGTCCTTTTAAGCACCGACTTATTAGCTACTGTGGTGCTGAGAGCCTCATTAAGGGTAGTTGCAGTGCTGTGTGTGTGTGTGTGTGTGTGTGTGTGTGTGTGTGTGTGTGTGTGTGTGTGTGTGTGTGTGTGTGTGTGTGTGTGTGTGTGTGTGTGTGTGATTAAGAAGAGGGATCCAGATTGAAAGAATTTGTGTTGATAAAAATGAAGCAAACCGGTAAGGATTTAGACTAGAGTTACACCCTGAGCATCACAACTGCTTACAGTTACATTATGGACAGAAGAAGCTGAAACACATTAATCCCGTCAACACACAAAATGCTCTGAGGTAGGAACCTGATCCATCACACAATAATCCTGCAGGAACTAAACTGCCCTGCAACAACATCTGTGGAGATGTTAATGCTGACAGGTGAACAATAATGGTCATCTGATACACTATCATCTCCGCACAACACCGCTCTTCAGAACGGTTCACCGACCTGCAACAACTGACATAACTAGGTTACACCAGCCAGTACACATACTGGTCCTGTCTGCCATTAAAGTAAAGCTGTAGGAAAATATGGAAGGGAACCATCCAGAAAAATAACAGATAAATTAACAACAATGAATGGATCGTACAGTCTTTTCAGATCTGTATTGGTCATTTCAAGGAACAATCACATTATAAAATGATTATAGAATCATGCTAACCCCTTGGTGAAAAACAATTATGAGTGAGTTTTACCGACACGCTGAGTTTTACACCACCAATAATGGACTTCAGAAACATGCTAAGAACATGTCTGATAAAACAACTTATGGTCATAGCCTGCTTCACTCACTCAACCACACACACTCTCTGACTCCTTTGTCTCTCATACATGCACACAAATGGACAGACACACACATACATAGCAGGAAGGTCAAAAACACAGCTGAGTCAATACACCCTGAACTGAGCTGGCAGCAGCCTCCAGAGCAGACATTCAGACCTGGGACCAATCAACGCCCAAGAGAATGTCACTGAAATACTTCAAACCAGACACTGCAGGAAAATGCAGGTTTAAAATATGAAAAATAAGAAATAATAAAAGCATAGTATCACATTTATACTCATTTATAGCATTTAAGTGCTAAATTATACTTTTGAAGTGCGAAAACGCACTCAAAATATTGAATAAAAATCAAATTCCCATACAGGTAATTATTTTCTCTACACCTAATCCTATAAACACACAGGTAAGGCACACAAACAAGTTGTTTCCCTTCGTAGGTTCTGCTGCCTCCGACATTGGGCAGTGACAGGACGGGGCCTGCAGACTATAGCGGGGCTGCAGGAGATTAACCATTATGTAGCTGTATAAAATCAAATTCCTCATAATCCCCATCACTGACTGAAAATCCCCTCTGACTGCATGGTATGGGAGCGCCTCTCTGAATGCACTCCCTTGTTCTTTAGCGTACACACACACACACCCTTGTGTGCACGGAAATGCACACAAACAGCTGTACATTTATGGCAACATTCACATACAGATGTGTGAAATTACAGGGTGTGTGGCTGTGTACGGACACTTACTGCGTATATTTAAACTTTTATATAACACCTACATGTCAATGACAGCACACCTGAACATGTTGCTATGATTGTGTTAAAATTGTGCACAAATTCATCACTTTAATGCATTGTTTTTGACATAGAACTTACTATTTTACATATCAGGTGAAAATACAAGTGGATGAAACTTTCCATTTAAATGCACACATGTATATAAACTCTGACAATGAGTTCTCTGTCATTGAAGTGACACACACCTCAGTGACACACACTCTTTCTAAATGCAGGGTTCTGGGGAGACAGAAGATGATGGATGATGACCCAGTAATCAGAGGGATGAAAACATCATGGCTAATTTGTCTGATCATCACATAGACAAATTGGAAGGGCATCCTTCCACCTCCCCATGACACGCCAAAGGGTTGCAGTGGTTGCCAAGGTGACGGCAATTCTGAGGTGTAGAATATACTGTGAACATTTGCTTATTACCAGTTTAATGACAAAGAAGAACCAAGAATCGCTGCTCTATTGTGCCAACTGCAAAGCCGCACCAGAGGAAAGGACAGATGTCCCTGATTTTTACTCCTCTGAAAAGAAAGCAAAATCAATAATATGGGACAACTTTAGATACTTAAAGATCCAGCAAGCATCAGTGCTCCATCTCAGATGCTTAACTAGCAAAGTACATTTATACCAGGTCTCATAAAGAGAGACACGTGAGTTGACCCTTCTTCAAAAACATCCTTCTTTGCAGATCAAATGTGTGTCACATCCAGAATCAGGTCATCACTTATGTCCCTGCAGTGTGTGGTGGTTTCTGCACACGTCCTGCATGTGTCAGAATTCACTGCTGTTATTATTTCCATTTTGCTGAGACATCTCTGTGCACCGTCTTATGGGTAGTGGCCTTGAACCCCCCATCCCCCACCCCACCCCCGCCCTCCCAACCAAGAGCAGTCTGCAGAGTGTGAGGTCTGACTGCAGGCTAAAAATGTATCAACCAGGTTGGTCCTCCACTGCTGTTTGTGTAGTGGATATACAAAGAGGTGTGTGTGTGTGTGTGTGTGTGTGTGTGTGTGTGTGTGTGTGTGTGTGTGTGTGTGTGTGTGTGTGTGTGTGTATGTGTGTGTGTGATGCATTTGGGCTATATTCATACAAACCCCAGTCACACCTTCGCGGTGAGAGACATCGAAGCACACAGAGGTCTGAGGAGGGGGTCATAAGGGTGTTGATTCGCTCAGTCCAGGAATGCTAGTGGACATCCTCTACAAGGAATGTATGATTTAGCTAAATGAAGACTTGACGAAAACAGCTTGATCTAAAACTTCAAGACATGTCAAAGCACTAATTTAACAATGTTCAGATGTATTTTACACCCCAGGGGGAGGGAGAGGAAGAAAGTGAAACATTCCTCACCAAGTCATCGGTTTATCTGTTCGGCATATGAACTACTATCCTGACTAGATTCTCTACTAACAGAAACAGCTGCTTCATATGAACATGTTCCAATTGCACTATTTTCTCTTAAAATTAAAAAAAAACAGTGTTGAATTGTACTCCAGACTCTTGGGTTCATGTAGTCACACAGGCCTTGAGTTTTGTACTTTGGTGCAGGAAAGGGAATTAACCTTAGCTGGTTATTTATATTTTATGCATTGACTGGAGTTCTCTATAGATTGAATCTAATGTACATCACAAACATAACTTTACTCTGTTCTCCTCATTACACTTATTTATCTACCTCTATCTATCCCTCTATAGATGAAAGTTGCCAAGTCTTTGTGGCTTCCCATTTTCTCTTTCCAAAATGTGATTTACTGCTCTCTGGTGAGTGGACTCACCACACTGGTTAGCTCAGTAATCACAGAGGGAGACTGCCGATTACACACTTCAAGATTACCCTGCCAACATGTGTAATTTAAATCCAATTCAAAGAAATGTGATTTGTTCCTGTCCACAGTGATGGTTAAACAACTTTTAAAACACAGTGGATGTGTGTGTTCAAAGATAACCATCACAACACGTGATGCTAAAGGTCTGGGTCCACCCTGTAGTCCTACAGACCTGTGATGCCTACGTCTGAACCCTCTGCCAAAGTACAGACTGAGCACCAGAGGGAGGTGAGCATGGAGCTGAGCTTACTGTTGGCTCAGTGTCAGCATTCCATCCATGCACTTTGCTTGAGCAGCCAATTATGGATTGACATGTGACAACACACCACCGATTCAAATATTGACCATTAATATGTCAGACTCACTCAAATCAGTTACATTAACCGGCAGTCTTGAGTTGCACATTACAGATAGACTGAAATTATGATTGATGTTACTCAGACAATAATCCTAGCGTGTTCTTACCTAAGGCAAAATATTTATACTATTGTTACTCATCTTGTTTATTCAGCCAACAAAATTCAAATTATCTTTTTACAGAAGTCAAAAATATCCCTTGAAAGACCAGACAGTTGTCTCTAAGGCGTCATTCGCAAATACAAATACAGCCACCGCTCCAGCCCAATGTGTCATCTTCCCAAGACGGGTTTTTAAAAGCAAATATTGAGTACGATGCTATATTCCATTCCATTCATGTTGTGTGTAGGCCTCTCAATGCCAACCCTGACTCGCTGTGGCCCGTACCCTGCAGGTCTCCCCTGATCAGTCAGGTCTGCCTGGATGCCTGGTGGGGCCACAGCCACTCTGTTTCCACAGCTTTTAAGATGAATGGTGGGAATGGCTTCAGAACATCACTCATGCCTTTGTGTGCATGGCCGAGGGTGCCCATGTTTCCGTGTGTGTGTGTGTGTGTGTGTATGTTGGTGGTACAACTGACAGATGTGGCAGAAAATCCCCCTGTATTGCCAGAGTGTGTATATGTGTGTGTGCGTGAGTGTGTGTGTGAGAGAGAGAGACAGAGAGTGCAGTAAAGTGCATATCTGAGGTTAACAATAGCCTTTATGTCGACGATACCAGCTGTTGCAGGATGTCATTGTGTACAGTACGGATTAGTGTTTGACTGTCCACCTGCCATACACATCAGTCTATCCTAGGATGTCTTCAATTCTATATTTCCCTGTCGTCGAATACGGATCTCGCATAGGTTCAAAGGATCCCGCTCGTTTCTTCTTTAACCTCTTGAAACTGGTTTGCTGTCATAGCGATAAAACACAAAGAGAAACAGAACTTGTGTCGTACCCCTGACAGCCGTGTGTTTAATCCAGTTCTACTCCAACTAGTAACCAATGACTATGAAATTTAGCTGCTGTAAACTTGGGTATGAAATGAACTCGCACATTTCAAGTGCAGGTTAAGTTCTCATGCAATGTTAAAAAAAAATAGGTTAATGATATTAAGCAACTTTTATTAGGTAGAAACATAACAAAAAAAAGGTTCCAACTGTCAAGCATGAGTGTCAGAACATGATGAACAGGA
>CM023625.1:3589637-3724637 GCA_013358685.1 Antennarius maculatus | reverse complement strand
CTGGTTAAATGGCTTTCCCCACTACATTTGAGGTTAAAAATACCAAATCAACCCTCTCAACTGACCAGCTAATCCACCATCTAAAACAAAACTTTCACCATCTGTTTTTCGTCTAATTTGGATGGTGTTTAAAACTGCAAAGACAAACAATGGTGCTTTTTTCACAGTAATACAGAGACTTGGCTGATTCTACGTATTTACAAAATGAATGTGCTTTCAAAGCTATAAAATCAAGTGTGCCACTTCATCAGTGAAGTGTGCATGAGAATCAGTGATCAGTTTTGGCAGCAGACATGCTGCTGCCAAAAGACATCAGAACTTTCTTTGAAAAAAAAAAATTATGCAGTAAGTATCAAACTGCAAAATCAACAATGAGAAAATCTAATGTATTAATGAGTCATCAATCAAACCTTGTAGAAGCAGGCTACCTGTGGCACCTGGACTGTGCTTACATCCCCTTGAATTTAAAAAAATATATATATATAATTATTATTATTATTATTATTATTGAGAGGTTGCAAAAAAGTAAGGTGCGTTATTTCTGTCATGTATGAAAAGAGAAAATACTTCCTGAAGGCTGAAAGACTGAACTGTGAATGAGAACCTATACCGACACTACTAAACCCCACGACATGTAAATGAATAATTCGTTTCTTCATCACGCATTAGTTTTTATTTAAATTCTCATTCAAAACAACTCCAGCAGCTCTTCAGTGACATATTCAAATTTATTACTCACAAGGCAGGAAAGTCTGGAGAAAGAGATGACTGCTGAGTCAGATCCATAAGTCTTCAAACACAAAGGCTTTGGCTTGCTGTTTGATTTGCTGATTGGGTTCAGTTTTAACACCATCAGCCCCTTTGAATCTCAGCATTCGACAAGCATGTAATGGCACTAAATCAACCATCGTTCCAAACAAACGCACACAGCACCTTTAAAAGACAGGTGTCTTTAGTGTATCCAGGGCTGGCCTTAGGGAAATATGGGGGCTGACAGATCCAGACCGCTGAGTAATACAGCACATTCCAGACAACTCTCTCACACCTCCACCGGACGACTTCAAGTACGACTTCGCTGCACTTTAAAAATGAACTCGCAGCTCAACACAGGTAGAAACTATCGAAGCAGTGGAGCCATGCTGGAACACAGAGGATTAGTTAAACGTCTGGCAGCTGTCACTGAGAGCGTTAGATTAGAGGGTAGCCCCTAAACACAGCTTGATGCACTATCAAGTTCAATCCATTACTTATCATACGTTGCATTCTCTTGTGTCTGACAATCGTCTACACAACTTATCCTCCTGCAACTGGTTTTTGACTGAGTGTCTCTGTGAGGAAGGCACAGCAAGTGTTTTAGTCAGAGGAACATTAAATAAAGAACAAAAGATACTGACTCAGCATGTAAGTTGTCCTCCCACGCAAATGTTAAGAATTTAGGCTTGTCTTATGAATCCTTTTCTGAGGCAAATTCGACAAACAGAGAAGCCACACATGGAATGAATGGGAAAGCTGATCCCTTAACTACTACAGTTATATACAGTAAACCATAAAAAGCCATTCAGTAGGAAGCACGGGTATAAAGTTGCATCTATGTGTGCGTTTTAAAGCTCAGCTACAGATCTGCGTCAAACTGACAAAATGACAGGTCTATCTTTCAATCTTTTTAAGTCGACAGTCACCAGAGTACAAACCAAAGTCTGAGTTAATGCGTGACCAGTGTGTGAGAAACTACTGGATGCACCTTTACAAAGTAAGCAACGCAAATCTACAAACAAATCAGTTTGGACCAGAGTGCAGCAAAGAAAATTGATTTTCCATGTACTGTATTCTTGTTGACCAACTTTGTTTACATGCGGAACAAAATGGGCTGTAAACGCCCCTGTGATCTCAGCATGACCTAAACACAGATGGCGAGTGTGTTGAGAGAGATCTATCATTTCTGGCAGGACTCAATGTCTGCATTAACATAAGTCAAAATCAAAGCAAAGCCCAAAGTCAGGCAGATTGGCAGTTATTGTAGTCTTTGTTCAAAATGTTCAATTCAAAATGTGACGATCAACTTGAACCTGATCATCAGATCCAAACACCAGTGAGTTATGAGATAAGCAAACGCTCAAGAAAAAAAAGGATCTCCAAAAGCAGATTAAATTCAAGTGTGTTATGTGTGCATTCATTATATTCAATGTCAGAGGAAATTCCACTGGTTTTAATACAATAAATACTACAGCACTGCTATAGGACCATACATTTAGAGGTATACTTGCCAGAGAAACACTGCAGAACATAAATTACAAACTAGGCAAAACTTACGGATTCTGATTTTCTTGGGATCAAACTTGCGGATTTCAACCTGCAGATTTTGAAGCCGCCCCTGAATCTTGCAGGATCGTTTGTACACCATCCCTGCCTCCGTCTCGATGCCCAGGAAGATGTCGCTGGCGTGTCGTGAAAGGTCCGAAATCTGGTGGATGATGTTGGTCAACACATGACAGCCGACCTCGTCCAGAGACGAGAACAACACGGGCTTTCGCAGTCTGCGTCTCCCGTTCTCGTCCGCCGGTGTCCGGCCGTCTCTCACCGATAACCGACCGACACGCCGCGGCTCGATGCTCCTCGGATGGAAAGGCATGTTTATTTCATACTAATAGTTCCTAAGGGACAAAACTCTTTGTGCGAAATCCTCCCAACTTCAAAACGAGTCCATAACGCATCGCCTCCCCGCGGCTGCTCCTACGATCCTTCGGTCCCGCCACATTTTTGTTTTTCAAAAGCATGGGACTTTGTGCTGCTGTACACTGGAGACGTTACCTCCCCAAGTCTATTCAAATTCAACCAGACCGAGGGTAAAGCTGTGGAGGAGGAAAAAAAAACACACACACACACAAGGAAAAGTAAAGTACAAATAAAAACCCGGACACACACTGAAACCACCTGTAGCCGCTGGAGCCGGAGCCACATGAGGGTTTACCTGCGGCCGCTTCCGATGTCAGTCCGCCGGTCTGAGGGAAAACCTGGACGGGAGTTCAGGAGAGGGAGGCCGCCTGGGAAGAGAGGAGAGACACCGCCTAACCCTCCACACACACTGTCCATTCTAATGTGTGAAGATAATGGGGAAGCTAATACCTGGTGTCAAACTGTTCAAATCATTATAAAATGTATAACTGCTTTACATTCCCAAATTAAAATTTATTTTTCGGTTAATTTATTAATAATTTTAATATCTTAATGATTCGAAAAATGCGTAAGGAACTGCAACTTTACGTCTATCAAGAAACTATTAAACTCCCAGCACACATTAAACTGAGGTTGTGTTTATATAGTTAGACATTTTATCAAGTTATAACAACTTTTAACCAATCCAGCAAAGAAATAAAGTCAATAACATCCCATGTTAGCTGAACTCCCGTTAGCAATAAAAGTGTGGATAACTTTATTTGCTAGCATGTTGGTCAAACTACGTAATGATAATAAAGTTGTTGACATTGACAAACAACATAGTAAACAAAACAAATCTCTGACTGTGATGGTATTATTAGAAAAGAAATTTCAAACCCCTTTTATATTTTTGTCTCCGTATTTTTTACCGTTTTTTTTTTCCAGAGGAGCCACATAGTGCTAATCTGCTGCTGACAACTTAAGCTATGGTAATGCTAACCGACCTGCACCGTTAGCCTCCAATAGCACATTTATTCTAAATAAAGGACACGTTTGTTCTATTTTTTTTTACATACTTTTAAAGTCACCTCCAGAAAACACAAACACTCGCCTCTGATTTATTGTCTGTGTGTGGACAACACATGTTTGTCCTGAGTGCAGTCCATCCCTGACATTCACACCAATGCCCTTTAAATTCCAACCGAATCCTGCTGGGTGGAGTTCAGGTTTCCCGGGTGAGGGCGCCTCTACCTCGGAGCGTGTGACTGCCCCCTGGTGTCTGCAGGAGAGCACAACAACTCCAGGGAGACTGAATCCAGGGTATTTTCTCCTCTCTAAACCCGGGGGCAGTTGGACGTGCTGCCCCTTCAGGCTGGTGGGGCTGGTGGTGGCAGCACTTCATGGAAAACATCCGCATCTGTTCTTCCCCTGGTGCAACAGGAAGACAGCAGGATGTCCTGTTACCCACTGGTGGAAAAAGTCAACTAATATTGCTCTATTGTTACCAAGCCAGCTTTTGATTTCCACAGCTTTGCCTCCTCCCTTTGTCTTAACGTTGACTTGAGGAAATAAATAAGCGTTCCATGCTTTCGATGGCAGGTACAAACCTTATATCACAGCCTAAACTAATGGTTTAATTTAAATCTCCTCAGTGTTAATGATTACATCTAAATTTTCAGTGTAAATTTTGAAGCTGTAAATTAAAAATATATTTCTTAAATAAATAAAAGATTGCACAATTTCAGAGCTGAACAGAAGTTTAATCAAGATCAAATAGATGCCCAAAAAGTTCTTGCAATGCATAAGAAAACAATGAGGTCAAAACAATACAAAAAGATGGGTTTTTTTTTTTACATGTCTGTCATATCTATAGTGTCTTTCATTTTTTTGATTCCTGCAAGGCTTGAACTTTAATTTGGAGTAAAATGTATACATAAATCTCATTCACAATATTTTACAGTGCATTGATTCTCAAAACCCTATCCTCCTTACCCAACTAAAATCCGTACATATACTCACTTGTGAGGATTATTTACATACAAGGCTTGAACAAATCAGCCCCAGAAGAACAGAACTCACACTTCAGAACAAGTGGGAAACTTTGATAAACAGCGACATCTTGTTAGTCAAATCACTGACTATATAGGCAGATGTGGCCTGTAATTAAATAGAATGAAAAGATAATCAGGAGGGTCACTCTATCTAAAAGTCTTTAAAGTTGGGTTGCAAACACACAAAGAAAAGCACAAATTCCAGTTCAGTGAGTTAACTAGAAAAACAAAATGTTCTGACACCAACAGAAGACACTGCTCATGATGCACCTTTGTGGTTTGTGCACAAAGTATTGTATGTGTGATGTTAACTTAAAAATAATGAATCTACATTATAGTAATGGACCTTAAATGATGGTTCAGTACACTTAGATGTCACAAATGAGTTAGTAAGCACACCACCCAAGACACAAACATAAGTCTATATAATCTGAGTTTATTCACCACAATTTGAGTCAATTCATGCCAGGAAGAAAGAAGATGACTACATTATGTCTAGTAAGTTTTAGATTTGTGAAAGCTATAGGGATGTTGTGATTCACAACCTCCAAATTAAATAGAATTTTTATTGTTCAGAGCACTTGTGTGTCATAATAGAGTTCAGCGTGTCCAACGGCACAGAAGAAGAGCCCTCCCAAATAATCTTAATAAACATCTTCATGCTCTCTCATTCTGTTTGCATCAGTCACAACACTGGGAAAGATTTAGTGTAATCATTCATTCATTCATTTTCTCTAACTGCTTCATCTGCTTGCGCAGGGAGCTGGAGTCTATCCCAGCTGGCTTGGGGCGTGAGGCGGGGGATACTCTGGGCGTGATGCCAGTGCACCGCGAGTGTAATCAGTTAAGGTTTAACCTTAAATACAGAAACACTGCTATAAAGAAACACCGAGGCAACTGTTTAAAAGTGGAAGAAGTTGAAATGGAATCACACAAAATCTGTCAGAGAAAGAGGGCAAACAAAGATGAACATTTTTAAACTTACACAAGACAAACTGAGATCCTTGATGTTATAAAGCCAGAGGGTTCACAACCACATTACTCCATGTGTATTTTATTTTATACTCACTTTTGTAACATTTAATCTGGAGTACATCCTCAACAATGGAATGCCTTCTTGCCCGTCCTTCATAAATTTGACCAAAAGACTCAGTTAAAGAGATCCACTCAGACAATATCAAGAAACAAAGATTTATGAAAAAAATTTTTTACAAAGAAATAATCAAAAAAGCTGTTCCCACTAATGGTCCAGATAGATCCTCATGTAATCACTGTGGCTAGGAGATGGAACAGTGTGCTACTGATTTGTAAAAAAAAAAAAAGATGAAGTGTGTGTGCGCTGGTGTTTTATGTGCGTCATATGTTTGTAGGACCAGAAGCTCAGTGTGGAACAGTAAACACAGTAAGTATCATTTTTCCCCTATAATTTGATTTTCATCATTGTGTTCTTGTTGTGATAAATAACCACCTTCACCAACAAAAAGGGAAACTAGCCATGAATGAAAACATTCCTCAAAGCACTTGGGGAGAGGGTTGGTGGGATGAGAAGTGGGCAAATAAAATGTGAGAAAAAAGTCCTACAGCCTGGATTATGTGAGTGCAACGAGGAGAAGTGGGGGATATACAAAGTGAACACACACTCTTCTTCCAACTGCTGAACGTATGGGTGTATCTTGGGACACACATCCCTAATTCAACACACACATCTTTGTCCAAACAGCAAAAATGGGCTCCAGGTGTCTCTTTGTCCCCATCTGGTGGGTAAGTCCAGAATCGATCAGGCATTACTTTCTCACACACAGACACACACAAGCACACACACGCTGCCATTGCACAAACCTCCACACACACATACCCACATATTTCCAAACAGACACAATCCTTGGCTCCTGCCGTGTCTGCATTCAGGCTTATCTGGTGTAGTACACTCTGTAGTAAACACTCTTGGATCTCCAGAGTGAATAGGAGTTGTCGAACTTGAGCAGGTAGACTCCCCGGCCGGGGTACTGGTGGCTGCCGGCGTACACCTCCTCATGACAGTCCCGCCGATACACCGGCACAATCTCATCCACCTGGGGCTTCCCTGCCTCTTTTTTTGCCTTCTCCTCCTCACTGGGAGGATCGCCTAGGGACACAGGAGCAGGACGTCAAGTAAAATAAATCTGATGGTCATACTTACGGATCATTCTGGAGAACAGGATGGCACTTTGGACATTCAAAGTTTTCTGAAAGCATGGCTATCTTATTTTGATTAACTAATAAAATAACTTATAACTCAAGATTCAAATCAAGAAACCAAAAATGTAAATGGTAAATAATATAGCATCAAAATATTGTTAAATATTACTTGTTAGGTCAACTGAAGTTTCATGACAAAAAATGGTGCAGAAGTCTTGTTGCATTAAATACACAACAGTTCAGCAGAAAAACAACAGTGATGCTTATAAGGGGTGTGTGCTCGCTCAAGTTTCAGTTATGCATCTAACCCATATGTCCTAATTATTTTACAGCTGTTAAATTCGTTTTACAAAAAAAACAACAGACTTTTACAATGGTCTCAACAAGTTCTGACTTTGGGACAAGAACTGAATTTTCTTTATTAAATAATTTATTTCTCAACATCTCACCATCTTCATCTTCATCCTCATCACTGGACTCAGACACGTGTACGCTGACTGAAGCAGAAGCAGCATCCGTCCACTCGAAGAACACCCCGAAACCGATGTCGTAATAGTCCGTGGCAAACTCCCAGAACAGATAAGAGCCCTCCTCGTGGGTGGGCACCCGCACAGTCACCACCTCGCCACGGCCCACTGTGATCACGCTGTCTGCATCCTGCCGTATTTTCTCCTTGAAGTCCTTGATCTGTGGCCGCGTCCACATTGAAGGAGCAGCTATGACCGGTGGGGAATCTGCTGTGATCAACAACAAAAGGATTTACAAGCTGTACATGCATATCCTACAAGGAAACACTTCTAACCAGCACACACAAATGAAAGTAGTTCAACAGGTGACCAGCTGTCAGCTGATACATAAATACAAGCAATTAAAGCGCTGGCATCTACGTCGGCACCACTGTCATTGAAACTCAAGCTACCAGGAAATAGTTTCCACACAATAGCACAACGCAATTGACGGCATAGCATTGATTACATTAAAAACAATCACAATTCTTTACAGGTACAATTTGAAATAACTAAAACATCAATAGTTTTTAAAAGATTTCTGTAGACAGGCAAGACAAACTTGGTGGATCACATAGTTCCAGTATTTTGGCAAGGACTCATATCAATGGCAACAAGTTTGTCTGCATACTTCTGTTTGCCTTCTGAACATTATTTTGACAGCATTCAGCCAAAGACAATTCCATTTACTTTAGGTTTGGAAACACATCTAGACACTGAACCTCTGAACACAACTCTGTGTGTGCTGGATTAAACCCAACAGAGACACTATCACATTTCACTTGTTCCAGCTCTTGTTCTTCCTGCCCTCCTGGTGTCATCACTAAGGACACCACAGGTAAGAATCAAGTTTCAATGTACTCAGAAAGTTTTATTTTCTCTAGGATGTGATTCCTACCAACTCCGAACTGTCGCTAAAAACATGTATTTTCCATCTGATTTATGTCCCCTTCGATCAACGAACACATCTGTGGTCCACCAACCTAACAAGGGTCCGTTCTCTGAGATCTCCTCTGCCGGCTCAGGCTCTGGCTCCCGATCTAGACTCTCCAAGTAGGAGTCTGACTGGCCTCCGTTGACAGTCGGGGTTTCCTCTCCCGCCAGCGGCGAAGCTGAACATAACGGTCCTGCTGATGAGGTGGAGATAGAGTCGCCGGTGTTGAAGCCGCTCAGCTCCAGGGGGCCCTGCATCATCAGATCAGCTTGTTGCTGCTGTTTCTGTAAAGCTGCCTGGAAAAAAGGAAAACAACAGAGTTTAGACCTTGAAAACCAAACTAGGGGCATAAATAAAACATGTGAGGTTTCTACAGTGCTATTGAAGCAGCACAGACCATCACAACTGCACTGACAACAGGTGTACCCACGTACGGCCACAGGACCGGCTGAGTTAACCGTGTGTCTTCCACATTTTTGGGGACATTTTTAAAAATCAAAAGTACCATATTTTAGTTTAAGCCCTTTTCTTGCAGAGAGTTTTGTTGTGCACCAAATCAGCGAGTGTGTGAGCAGATGCATCAGTGACAGTGTGTTCCTGTGTTGGAGTTCTGTGCTACCTGTTGCTGGGCTAGCTGCACCTGGTACAGCTGCTGCATGTACTGTTGGTAGTGCTGCTCCTGGAGCTGCCGGATGAGGCCCAGCTGTTGCTCTGGGCTGTCCGGGTACTGCTGAGCAGCATACTGTTGGAACTGTACTGCTGTCTGTGCATTCAGTGCTGCCATTATCTGTTGCCTAGGAGGCAGCACACAGGAGAAGAGTTGGTGAGGAAGGAAATATGGGAAATGGAGAGGAGAAAGGAAACGGACAGTGGAAAGTTTCAGGGTTTTGATAGAGTGGAGCTGATGTGTCGGGGGAGGATCGTTCACAAGTCATGCTGACATCAAAGCAGTTTAAGCATAGCAGAGATTATTCACACGGTCAGACATACTTCTGCTGTTCAACCCGTAGTCGCTCCTCTTCTGCCTGTCTCATTTCTTCTTCCTCTCTCCTTAGCCTTTCCTCCTCCTCCAGCCTCCGTCTCTCCTCCTCCTGCCTTTGTAGCTCCCTCTCCTCCTCCTCCTGCCGCTGACGCTCCTCTTCTTCTTTCCTGGGTTCGAGCAAAATTAACGGAGGATATAACACACGATAGAGAGGTTTAGCTCATTGGACGGTTTCATAAATCACGAGTGAATAAACGTCCATGTTCTGATGGATGAATGTATGATAACATGGAGAGTCGTACCTTTTCCTCTCCTGCTCCTCCCTTTCGATCTTGTGTGAGGTGACATAAGGAGCAAAGAGGTTGCAGCACTTGTTTAGCAGTTTGACAAATTCCACCATGGCCTCCTCCTTCTCCATGTTACCCAGGGAGGCCCACTCTTTTCTGCACACAAAGCAAAAGTAGATATATACATACACATATATAACAAGCAAAACTAGTTTTCTTAGAAGACATCGAGTAATGAAACATGAAAAGATTCAAAGCAGTAGCATTGGCAACAACTAAAAAACTACTTAAAAACATTACAAAAACAACACCCTTAAAAATTATATCTCTATAAATTAATTTTTAGCAAAAGCACTGGACATTTAGTGAACTTTTCATAAATTTGAAAAATAGTTTAATGGCCTGTATGTGTGAGTGTAAGTGTGAGTGTGTCTTTGCACCCAGCCTCTCCCCCATCGTCAGCTGAGACAGGCTCCAGTATAACCCGTAACCCGGGTTTTGGATAAATGACTGAAAAGGAGACGACTGATATCATCTTATCTTCAAGAAAATGAATGAAAAACTATTTTGGTGGCTACGTGAGAACTAGTTCTTTGAAAGTTGCATTAAATCGACCGTATGAACTATTTAACCTGTTTGCAATTCCTCTGAGATGGCAAAAACGCTGGCGGTTTAAAGACCACACACACACACACACACACACACACACACACACACACACACACACACACACACACACACACAGACACACAGACACACTCAAGAGTTTGCTGGGGTTACCTTCTGTCATTTCCTAAGACATCAAAAAAGCCGACGTCCGGTGAAGCATCTGGATTGTAAGGCCCCAGCAACACCTGTTTATGCAGGGCAACCAGTCGCAGCTTTTCCTCATAGGTCGGGTGGAAGGCTTTCCCATCCTTATCTGAGGACAGCGAGTTGGAATTAAACAGCATTTATTTACGGATTTATGTTCTGCGGTAAAAATATGCTTGTGATTAATATGATATTGTAGTATAGTAAATCAAAACAGTAGCAGTACATAGTTTAGCTTATTTAAAAACTACGGTGCGGAGTGTAAAACAATTATTTAATTGAAAGTAGCTGCTCCATTTAAAAACTAATGGTCACTTGATAATTTAAAAACAATCTCATTTTAATCAAGCACATATTTTATAATTCAAATTGAGTCAAAAGCTCCACTCAAGCTACACAATAGAGATTGATATACTTTAAAAAAGGCCTAACAGTCACAAACCTGAGAATGCATAAGCAGATATGTAAACCACCACTTCCCATTTTAAAGCGTGAAGACCAAGCCACAACCTATTTGCACAAGATCCTAATGGTTTTGCACACACACTTTGTTGTGTTAGAGGCTAGGTTGGCCACAGAGGGTGGGACATTCCATATATGCATTTTCTCACACTTGACAAAGTATGTGTGATATTGTTGACACGCAAATGAGCTCTAATCTTGAAACCTGATATGAGCATTAAATCTAATTTTACTGCAATTATAAATTTCCCACGCTGGGTTTTAAGAATAACACACGCATTGTTCAACGCATGTTAATGTCACTGGTGACTTTAAAGCAGTAAATCAAATTACTCAGATAAGAGTAACATCTTGCTTGCTTGTAAGCATACAAATCATGAACAAATAAAACAGCTGATTTGCTGTTGTACATAGTGGAACCACAGGGCAGTTAAAGCTAAACACATCGAGAAAAGATACTGCACCAGTTTTACCCTCGGAAGTCCTTTATTCAGTACAACAGCAGCTTGTCAGCGTCTAATCTCCGGGAGCTGAAGAGCAGGATGCCGTCCACAGGCCGGGCAGGGCGTGTTTGCGACTACTAAGCAAATAAGCCATCATTCCATTAGGACGGTTAGCTTTCTGTCCAGACTCCGGTATTAGCACCAACGAGACACAACTCCCAGTAAACAATCAGAACAAAATGCCCCTCGGTTCCAATATAAACGCATATAGATTCCTCTGAAGCGCAGAGATTGTTTACCAGTCACCTGACAATCACTATGTTATTAGCGGTGTTGGCTACTCTCTGGCTAAAGGACTACAGTCATTTTGCGGTTGACAGCCCCCGGGCGGTGACAGCGAGAAGCCACTGCTAGCTAACTGCTAACCGCAGCTATTCGTCTCACAAATGTTCCGGTCGATTCAGATGCTGGCTACTTCTGCTAGTTAACACGAAGCGTCAGGACTCTGATTAAATACCTCTGAAGAATTTCAGGCCCATTCCGTAGAGCTCGTGTAAAGGAAAACCCCATTTCCTCTCCACGGCTGACTTGCTAGTCTGTGTATCTTCGTCTCCCGCGTCATCCGGCGTGTGGGTCTCCGGCTCGGCGGGTCGGAGCTCCGGTTCTTTCCCGTGGCCTTGCTCGCCCTCCGGATCGGGAGTGAGGGTGAGGCCATCGATGGAAACTTCGAGCCGGCTGGAAGTAGCGCTGTCGAGGTCGCCGCTCTGAACCTCTGTCGCCATCATGTAGACTGTCAGCTGAAGCGGCCACGTACCTACTTCCGTTCAGGCTGGGCGGAAGTTCCGGGATTTTTTATGTAAATAATGACGAGGCTTTAACGGATAAGATGATTGTTTACCGAAAATACATTAAATGGAATTTTTACATGTTTTTACTAATTTGAGAATAGCAATTATTCGTAATCCTGTATTAGTTAGTTTATTTCCCTCGAAAAAAAGTCACAAAAGAACACACTTTTATTTTATTTTATTTTATTTTATTTTATTTTATTTTATTTTATTTTATTTTATTTTATTTCATTACAATGGGTAAAAGTAAAATAACAAACAAAAAAGTAGCTTTCTTCTCTGGGTTTTGCTCCTTATCAGGTATGAATTTCACACAATTAAAACCCGACAATTTAAAATGTTCATGAAGTGTTAGAAATTCAAAAACGTAAAAACTATTTCAAAAAGAGTGCTTTTTAATCTGTATTTATTAACTTTTTTTTTAAAGTTACCAATAGTTGTTTTAGTTGTTTAGTTGTGTGATTTGTATGGCGAGTATTCCACTTTTCATATATACAGTATACAGTATCATGCATTCTCAGGACTTTGATGAGAGAAATAGAGGCCTGCTCTTTAGTAGAGCTTCATCTTTGTTTGTTTCCTGCAGATGAATTGACCACAATTTGTTTTTGTTTTTGAAAATGTAAATGTTAAAGATCCTCAATGTCATTTTAATTTTGAATATGACAAGAAAAAAGTAACTAACAATAAAGATCTCTGGTGGGCAAACTGTGCAATATGTGCTTATTAACACCGATCATGGCCCTCAGCCACTGATTGTGATCAAAATAATGCAAGAGTAGAAAAAGCATGTTTGTATAAACAGCTCCTCAAATACACAAAGAATAAAGACTTATCAAAGGCCTAGAAGACAGCTGAATTTCCAACATGTAGTTGCAAACTTGTGAGGATGAGTTCCCTGTCTGCCTGCATGTTAAATGTATAATGGTTGGTCTGGTGTGAAAGCTTCTGTCTACAAGTCAGCCGGATACATGCTATAGAAATCCTAATGTTTTTGCTGTGTCAATAAATAATAACATATAGCATATCAAGATTCAAATCTGACATTTTAGACTGAACGAAAATATTATATAGCTGTAGGCTGAAAATCTTGAACACTTTGTATAGATATACCAAAAATTAAGAAATGCATTGCAATTTTACATTCTGTTTATTATTTTTATTTCATTAGCCATGGCCAAATAGATTTTTGGTCACATATAACTGTACAAAGTAATCTACTATATATCTTTTGGACTGTGGACAGTTTTTACAGAAAAACCATCGTTGTAAAGTGTGATCAATCACATAACTACCTAATACCAGCATAGCAATCTGACCTTTGCACACAGGCAATACTCAATTAAGGTCATCAGACAAAGCAACCTGTGAACTGCAAGCACGTCCTCTCTGAACAATGCTGCATGTGTCAACATATTGGGATCAACATGTGCTACTGGGGATGTGAAGACCAAGCAGCTGTCAAGTCTCCCTTGACACACGAATAAATAACCCGAGTAAACATAAGATGTTTTATCTGGTCTAGAAGTGTTATAGGAGCACAATACTAACTGACTCATATTGAATAAAATATGCTTTAAGACTAAATACGCTTTTGCCATAAAGAACGGATTCAGGTCTCTCATTTTAAATAAATTGTAGTAAAGTCTGAGTCATTATGAGTTTATATTGCGTTTAAGTCTTGTCTAAATATGTGTGAACAAATTAGTCTGTCTGGCATTGCCTGACCTCCTGACGACCCCTTTGGATCACATGAAGGTATAACCTAGTCAATCCAGAGAATCCTCTCCTGAACCCTTTGAGCTTCACTTTGTGTATTGAGATGAACTCTGTTGCCACTGTTAAGTGGAAAGAAAGAACATTTTCACAACCGAAAACCTTAACCTTTGGGCACTGTTTGGGCCCAAAAGTGACATTTTTGTTGTTTTTAATTGTTTCTCTCCCAGTAAATCAGTCAGTTAAAAGGCCAAACATGAAATTTTTCAAGTCATTTTCTTTCGTCTTTATTTTCTAAATTACTTAATGCCTGTCATTGGAAGTGTATAGAATAGCAGATATTCATTGTGTACACACAATACTTGAAATGGTCAAAAATGGTCCAATTGGCTCCCATTATTACCACATATTTTTCACATACTATAAGCATACATATATTATATATTTATATATTATATGATGTATATTACTATCCGCTGTACACTGGCGTCGTGCCCGGAGTGTCCCCCGCCTCATGCCCTGAGACTGCCGGGATAGGCACCGGCTCCCCCGCGACCTGCGTAAGCAGATTAAGCGGGTTGAGAAAATGAATGAAAATATTACTATGTACAATAATACTGACATGTTGTAATGAAACATGATCTTCATTGTCTTCAGCAAGACAATGACCCCAAAATCAGCCCACAACCCAGACACAGTCCCACTGCATGTGTTTACACACCTGCAAAAACATTCATCCAATAGTTGTTATATCTTTATCAGAAGTATTAAACTGTGCACTAACTCCGAAATATTCCGTATTTTGTGTTTTTCCCATTTTAAGAAAAATAACCTTTAAATCCATGGATAGGTCTGAAGTAATGGAAAAGATCTGATGCATTGAAAGAAAAAAAAACTTCTGTATTACGTTTAACACTTTCATGGGATGGCCCTTTTGTGACCCGATTAAGTAATGTGTGTAGCCATTTTAATAGATACCTGAGGGTTAAACTTCAGAAGAAAAGAAAAATTACTTGGGACACATCCCAACCAGAAAGATAAATACAACCTATTAAGAATGTCTTGTTGCAGAACCGCAGGCAGACATTTTCAGATACATCTTCTACATTATTTGAATAGTTCTAAAATAATTTGCCACTGCTGTGCAATATCAAAAAATTCATTCATACATTCATCTTCACAACCGGTTC
The DNA here is from genome assembly GCA_013358685.1 of Antennarius maculatus. NCBI lineage: Eukaryota > Metazoa > Chordata > Actinopteri > Lophiiformes > Antennariidae > Antennarius > Antennarius maculatus. The sequence goes on along the minus strand of CM023625.1, from coordinate 3,709,572 downwards.
ATCCACTGTCGCGGGTCACGGGGACCTGGAGCCTATCCCAGCTGACTTAGGCCTTGAGGTGGGGGAAACTCCAGGCGCTACGCCAGTGCACCTCGGATTTCAGTAAAATACACAAATGCACATTAGTAAATGCACATTTAGTTATGTAAAAAATACATAGGGAACAAGCAATGTGCCAAATGGCCTTGCTTCTGTTTTAAGTTTTTTTTTCTGTTGGCTGATTAAGTAAATTGGTACAACGAGGAAAAAATATAATCATCACTTTTCAAACAACAAATTCTGACCATCTCTATTTGAAAGCTACAGGTACATCATTGCTTCATCCATTCCAAAGCGGATAAATGTTTTCCCTGCCGATGTGTATTGAGCATGCAGATTCCATTAAAGACGCTTTAGGAAGACATGCGGCCGCTCCACCGTCCCAGGTGTGACATCTTCACACCCCCACCGGCCTGCAGACGTCTGAAGTAGCTGTGCGGTCGTGCAGTGCCAGCCGACGGTGACGGTCGTCCCGTTCACACGTAGTGTGTTACACCTTTGATCCGGGGGGGATTTAACCCCGGCGCGGACGCACGGCTGAAAGTTAGTCACTGGAAGCCAGTAGCTGGGGATCATGTCTTCAGCTCATCGGAATATGAACGTCGGCGATCGAAAACATTTCCAGATGCATCACGAAGGGACTTTGCAGATGAACAGCGTGGGGAACTCAGGTTGGTGGTTGCAGCTGAGTGGAGCGTCATTGACGCGCAAAATCCGATGTGACGCATGTGACGCTCCTGCTACTTTATGTTTTATGGTTTCTTTACAGATTATGGAGCATCCCAAGTTCCAAGCTACTTCCACCCTGCAAACTCTGCACCAAGAGTGGATAAATGCGTGGCAATATTGACCCACAGGAGGAAGAGGACCAACTTTACGCAGCAGCAAATCGAAGTGCTGGAGAAAGTTTACTCGGATACTAAATACCCTGACATCTACCTGCGGGAGAGACTGGAGGCTCTGACCGGTCTACCGGAGTCTAGAATCCAGGTAATGCAAGCCTCGTCCACCGCTGACCTTCAGGTCTTTCGATTTGACCAAATTTGTGGTGTGACCTTCCGCAATGAGGACGTTTTTCCTCACCTTTGTTTCCGTGCAATTTTCAGGTGTGGTTTCAGAACAGAAGGGCCAAGTCTCGTCGCCAAGTCGGCTCCTCGGTGCCCGTGAAGGCCTCCAACCCACCGGGAGGAGCCCCGTTCAGCCAGATCCAGAACAGGATGGGCGCAGAGAAAGGTAGTCTGAATAATAACGGAGCAGGTTTTACGTTCTGGGCTGATTTTATTGTGTTATTTTGAAAACCACTCTGTCAGGATGTATTTAATTACAGCACTGCATTCCATTTGTTTTAGTTTACGATCACAGTCTGAGAGCCGAGGCGCACCGGACGGGAGGTTTTGGCCCGGATGTCAGTTTTAGACTCCCAGTCCACCAAAACACAGAAGATTCACAAACCAGCAGCCTCTTCAGTAAACCCAGCGGCTACGAACACACAAACATCTCCCGCGATTACAACAAGGAGACCCCCAGAGCGAAGCCCGAACCGATGCAGCGACACAAGCTGAGCATCAACATCCCGTGTTGTAACATCCATCTGTATCCGAAAGAGAACGAGCAGCTCCCCAAGACCGAGGCCAAGGTGGCTGACCCCCCAGGCTCAAAGGTGCTGGTGGAATACGACAACTTCCCACCAAACAAGACCATTGGACCAGAGATGAAGGTTGTGATTCCTCCCATCCCGACCCAGAATCATTTAGGCAGGTCACCACCGAAGGATATTTGTCAGATCCAGTATCCGTGTCTGGGGGCCACTGCTGATGTGTTTAGTCACCACGGCACTGAGGCCCCAGAGTTTACAGACTCAGACTCTGAATGGGAAACTGAGGCTATGAGTGGGTTTGGGGGGTTTATGTGAGTCATAATGAATGTGGAGAGGATGACGTGTATTATAAAGAGGTGGTATACAGCTGTTTGCATGATAACAAGATTGATATTTATTGTAAAATTGTAATGAACTGTTTAAACTGTTAAAAAGTGCTTCATTCGTTTGTAAAAACCCAGCGAGACAAAACAGAAAATCCTGCTTTACAACATTATGTTTAATATAAAATGACAGAGACATTTATATACAATTGCCCCGAGGAACTAACATGTACAACTTTACAAACCTGAAAAAGGAGACTCAGAAAGAACGTGAATATTTGAGATTACTTTAAAGATACAGGTGAGGGGGAGGGGGTTGGGGGGGGGGCACAGCCATGCCGACTATGGAAATGCTGAGATCGTCTTCCAGAGTAAAAGGCATCAACACCAGAGTTCTCCTTTATAAAAATACCAAAATCTCTGCTCAGTGCACACAAAATTATAAAAGCCATTTTTTTAATAGACAACAGAAATGTTGACAATAGTCGTAGTTATCACAGATATTGTACATTTATCTACAATAAACAGTTTTATAAAACATTCGTTAACCTCCCTGTGCTTACTATCAGTTGAGCAACAGATCAGAATCAATGGGGAAACTTGAGAAATACCAAAATATTGTTCAGAAGCATACATCTACTCAAAAAATAAATAAATATGGACTATAAAAACTGTAAGAGTTAATGTTTGGCACGTGATACCAATAAATAACTTATGTGTTTGGAGTTGTGAATTTTGCTGGAACAGATTAAGACTCTTGCAGGTTTGTGTTCAATTGAGTGTACCAACATTTCTCTACAATAAAACGGGTAGATAAAATATGTCTACGCCTGCTTGGATGGGATTCCGAGTTTTTTCACTGGGACATGGAATTTCAGTTTCCATGGTGCTCCCCAGTATCCATGGGTGCGTTTCGTTCGCAGTCTTCAACAGTTCAGGTAAAAGGAGATAGCCCACACCTCCACAGTGTGTGTGGAGGTTATGATGCAGGTATTCAGACTGTGTTAGTGTTGTTGGCAGCAAATGCATGCAGGTTGCCAAGCTGACTAAGGCCACTCTGGATGTGTGCCACATGAATCTCAACATTATTCTGGAAGCAACTGAAAAAAACAAAACAAACAGCAGAAGAAATGTCATCGCTTTGACTAAACACAGACACTGAGTTCAATTGTCGCATGTGAATAATACCAACGGGTGCTCTCACCTGAGGTTTGAGGGATCAATCGATGTCTTGATGTCATTGAGGGATTCCATTAGAGATTTAAACTCAAATGAATTCAAGTCTCCTCCATCTGCCAGACACTGCAGCATAGAAAAAAATCACACAACAATCACCCTGTAAGTAAATGACCATAAACATGAAACAACCTGCTCAGGAACACTGCACACACCAAATGTCCCGTTAATGCGTGATTATGAGCAGGAAGGAAACAGGAGGAAACAACAGAGAGGCTTTCCAAGTCTACCTTGATCTGCAGCAGCAGAGCCGTGAGGCGGGAGATGAGGTGAGTGAGGCTGGGGTTCGTTAACCTTTGCTGCTCATCCTTTGAGGAGATGCCTATTTGAACCATCTGCTGGGCCTCCTCCTCACAGCGCCGTCGCAGCTCCGTGGGATGGCCAGCTGGAACCATGCCTTGGTCTGGCGCAAGCTGCTCAGACACATCGGTGATCCACATATTAAATAATCAGTGACACGGGTACACAAATGCGCTCCTAAAATCAGCTTCAAAGGTAGAGTCACTGACGGCACTGATTTACCTCACAGCAGAACTGCTGAACCTCATGGAGGACTTTATTCAGATCCTTATTCAGCTGGTCAAGATCAAGCACTGTGGTGGCATATCTCTTCTGGAAGTCTAAGTCAATAGGCAGAGCATACGACTTCTGCACATGAAGAAAAAAAAAAAAGTGTCAGACATATTGGATGCAAATTTCTCAGAATGCATTTGAAGCAACATCAAAATGAGATAACAGTACCAGCTTCTCTGCCTCTGTGTTCATCTCTTTCAGATGCTTGATGTGCTCTTTCTTGATCATGAGAATCTTGGACAATCGTGTCTGGTCGCAGAAAAATAGATGAAGATTTTTAGAGATAAAAGTATCACAAAAATAAAGTTCAGACTTTAGTATCTGACATGACGTACTTACCACTTGAACAAGGAACTTGACAGGAAATCCTCCGAGAGTATCTCCCTCAGCACCAGGAAGTTTGTTCCTCCATGGTGATTGGTTGATGAGAGGGTCATTGTCCTATTATTACAAAATATTTTTCAGGTTAAGCCATTTATAGGAAGATATATACCATTATCTAAAGACCCTGACGTCAACTTCAATACATTTGTTATCTTCAGAAGAATTAAGTTTATAGTGACTAATGACGTAAAAAGAATAGCATGTAATACAAGTTGATTTACACATAAAGTGGACGGGGAGCAGCGAGGTGTCACTGCATCTGTTAATGAAGGCTTCTCTAGACAGAGAGAAGATAATCTAACATGCTAGGTCTGGAAGCTGAGCAGGAATCATTTTCAGAAGATCTGTGATCCAGCAGTAATCTTAGTATCATTGTATCAATGATCTTAATCTAGTAAATTAAATACACCAACATTAGTCCAACATTAAATGTGCTCTGCTATTAGCCATCAGTTTTTCTCTGATGAAAACAGATCCTGCTGACGTAAGCATGGCTGTTGATCATCCATCCTGTAAAACAGGGTGTCTGTCAAACCATCAGCGGCTGTGTGAATTGTGTAGTGATGAAAATAAAAGACAGAATGTTTCCTGACATCACAGCAGAGAATAAAAGTCATGAGGGTATTGTCACAGCTAAATGTTCAATAAAGACGTTAGAATGACGTGATCCCTGACCAGCTCTTGTGGGAGGAGGCGGTTTAGAGTACCATGAGGACAGGAGTGGGAGTAGCCGGATAAATTGCTCTCGGTGGAGTCATGAGGTTCTGCATGTAGCGTGTTGTCCGATGCTTCTGGGCAAAGGCTGAAATTGGCATTGTCTCATTGGGCTCATTGCTCTAGAAAACACAAGCGTCACCAGTTACTTTATTGAATTCCATTAGTCAACCCACTGTACAGGCTGCCAGTCTAACATATCTGTGGTCTTTAATGAGATTGCATTGCAAATTGAATCTAAGCATGAAACAAAAGACCTTATAAGTCTACTTTTAAAGTCATTTACAGTGGAGTTGTTAGCAAACAGACAAATCATACCAGAACTTCATAGTCAGGCACTGTGTGTGTTCCCAGACCACTGCGGTCAAAGGTGACACGATAGGTGGCGGCGCTGGTGTCCACTGCATCGATCTGCCCTGTGAACAACCCATCATGGACGCCTCGGAGTCGAGCTGTGGGGGGGGAAGCAAGAATCTGTAACTAATGCTGAAAACTCAACCTGGTTGATTTGTGGGTCATTCGGTTGCAGTGATAACCTTTAACCCGGACTGTCTAGTGTTGTATCTGCTGTCACTGTTCTTCTCTTTTCATCTTACCAGTGACTTTTGTTCCTATGTTAAGCCTCAGGGGAATTTCATCTGGAAGGTCTTTGCAGTTTGACACGTCTGATATTTTTCCTTGCTGCAGAAGACGCATTTTCTGCCTCTTCTGCCTCAACGCTGTCCGCTCCTCATCGAAGAAGGCAGACGAACACCTGGATGGGACAGAAAAAGAAGTGCAGAGCTGCTTTTAGAGCTTTGAGGAAAATCTTCTATGATGAGTGTAAGCAGGACATGTGGAAACGTTGGCAGTAAGTTTTCTTCTTGGCGGTAAACATACTGTGTTGGTCACAATCTATCAGTTAATAAATGATGCAGCAGTCCAAGAAAAGTCCCATCTGTTTTTTTTGATGAATGTTTGATCAGACTGTGATCAAACACTGAACATGTTTTTAATAGTTATCTTTCTGTGATAAAACTTGTAGGTTTTTTTGGTGTGAGTGAAATAACATCATACAAAATGACCACCTTTTAAACTGAAGGCCTGTGAAATATAATATTTTCAACACATTAGTATTGAGTAATTATTAGTGATGTTACATGCATTTATATATGGAATGAATATGTCCTTCTTTCACATCCTGCTTGGGCAAGTTAGCAGCAAAGTCTGTGTTCTTTAAAAAGCAGAACCAGACGTTCCTAAAAACAGTAAGCAGAGCATTAAGACTTCAGCGTACCGTCGTGGTTTCCCCATCAGCCTTCTGATCGTTCCCCACTCAACCCTTGTCAGTTTTCTTGTTTTCAGGTTGGGGAAAGACTCCTTAAGACACAGGCAGAATTCATTGTCCCCCTCAAAGAGAGGTCTGGAATGGAGAGAAAAGCACAAAATATAACTGACAACACATTGTCATATAAATTTTTCCGGTGAGACTGCGAACCATTTCACCATCCACAACACACTGAATGTCATTACACATTGTTAAAACCCCGGACCTTCAATAGACCATTGCTAAACTAAGTCCAATGAAGTCAAACTGATGGCAGTCTGATGAGGAAAGTGAGACCGTACCTGTCAATGTTGGAATAGAACCATTCATAGATGCACCATTTGTGAGCTTTGGGTAGCTTAAGAAGGTTTCTTAACCTTAGCCCTATTTTCTGGGATGCCTTCTTATCTGGTGGCACAGTAGAAAATTTCTGTAAAGAAACACATTACAACAACAGTCATTCCACCAACAGGTACCCACAAGCAAAGTACCGGACGTCATTTCCCCACAAATTATTCCATCTCCTTTATGAAACCATAGTAAAAATCTGAGTGGCTCAATATGTGTGTTAGGAAAGATGAGCATGAAAGCTCCATTGTTTTTTGCTTTTACCTCACTAGCTTCAGCACTTGTACATCAGATTATTGATTTATATTTTCAAAAACTATCACAAACACAACCCTGTGTTTAAATCTTACAAACCACAGTAAGACTAAAACACACAGATGACTTTCTCCAAGATAGCAGTCACTTAGATCACAGTTGGTAAATTAATATGTGTGACAAGTAGAGAATAAGCCTAAGCTCATTTTATCTTACATTGTTTATTTAAGACAGCAACGAGATGGAAGAGCTTGAAACTAGTCATTGACTATGTGTGGACTTCTGGTGAAGCGGTTTGGATTTTTACTTTATTTTCCATTAAAAAAATGGCAAAAGATTAAGGAAGTACTTGTGCATGCTGCATAAAGCAGACATTACTGACCTAACAATCAGAGGCAAACAAAATAGGGCTGTAAGGTGATAAATGACAATGATGGGCACTCTTCCATTGCTAAAATAACTGGGATACATTTGTTATAGCAAACACTGTAGCACAACCAGACAACATCTGTAAATAATGAGGGCAGGAGGGAAGAGCCAAATGTTTTTCCTTTCCATCATGGGTCATTTTGAAGGCATGCATGTCATCTCTACCTGTGGTGTAGTGCCGACCCTTTGGCTTCTCCGGGGGGACCTGGCAGGGAGACGTGACTGGGGCTGCTCATCCTCCTCTCGAAACAAACGGCTCCTCTTTGAGCTCCGTGTCGGCTGGAAGGACAGGAGTTTATGAATAGAAGCAACAGCATTACAGCCGCAAGCGTTCGCTTGAGTTAGTTAATGGAACTTTAAAGTGCAGCACAAGAAAAATCAAGGTGGACTGTTCAAGATCAGCATGGATCAAAGAGTATGGAGTGTGAACTGATAGTTGGAGAGGTGTCAGTTCACCTCCTGAGCACTGCTGAGGTGCCCATGAGCAAGGCACCGGCCCCCACAAGTTGCTTGTTGGGTGCCATGTGGATGCCCACTGCTCTAACAACATCCACTTTGTCATTGCATAGTTACCCCTTGTGTGTGTGTGTGTGTGTGTGTGTGTGTGTGTGTGTGTGTGTGTGTGTGTGTGTGTGTGTGTTAGCTGTGGGGTTTATTAAACTTAAGAAGAAAAGAAATCAAAGCAGAATGACACATGTACAACTATGCAGATATGCAGCAGACTCAGAAAACACCTTGCAGTGGTCGTATGGATTAAAGCGATCATGTTGTGCTTTCTTTGGAGTGTGGATAACATCTCATGATAATTTCTGTTGATGTGAAAATAGTCACAAGCATAAGGTCACATGTTGTTCTGATTTTGACTGGTTGGGATATTTCCTATACTAACTCCTAAAACAAAGATGATCCAAAATGGTGTCACTAACATGAAAGTAATTTTAAAAAATGTTCACTCCAGCATTTAGCACAATTTGAAAACAATGCAAAAGATTTCCAACAGTCCATGCACAGACCAGTTACATGTCACACTGGTATGACTAATAAATGAAGGTATAGATTAAATTTTGCAGTTGCAAAAAAAAAAACAATTAAGAACTGCAAAGATGAAATGACACTTTAAAATAGAACTGAATGTGGTGATCCATCCATTCATCCATCTATTGACGAGACGACTGTTACTGTCTCATCAGTTCATCCACCTTGGGGTTCATGTGTTAAGCTGGGGCCATCCCAGCCGGCTATGGGTAGGAGATGAATACACCCCAGACGCATCACCAATGCATTGCACATGAAAGATGGTCAACCGCTCACACTCACACCTATGGACAATCTGGAGTGATCTATTCAACTAAGCTGTATGTTATTGGAGGTGGGAGGAACCAGAAACCCCGGAGAGAACCCACAAAGACATAAAGACATCTTCATTTTACATTTCTCTGCTGGGACTCGTACAATTGTTACAGTGACAAAATTCTCATCTAATCTGCTTACCGTGTCCATTGTTAGGGAAGAATGCCTTCCCCTGGTGTTGTGAGCTCTGGGGAAGTTGTTCTTTTCATTCAGAGTGTGGGACAAACTCCCTTCTGTGAAAAACACCCCAAACAAACCACATATTAAAATAATAGCGTGAAAATGTTACATACAAAACCCAAGTGGGAACACCTAATTGAATTTAAAAAAAAAAAGCTATCTGTAAATGAGCTGTTAATTTTTACTTACAGGTGACAGAACAGATCGTCTTATTTAAAAAATAAATAAATAAATAAATAAATATATAATTATATCCTGTCTGCCTAGTCACAGCTTATCCTGAATTGACCTTTATTTGGTGGACTGGATGAGTGAAAGTTGAAGAAACAAGACATATTGGTAATTTGATTGTTTATTCAGTGAACAATCAGGGGCCTCAGGAGCGTGTTGAAGATCTTCACACAGCTATAACATTCTGGCATCTCCTCCTCATGCAGGTCACACACTGCTGTGGGATGTCATCTCATTCTTCAATGAGCATTTGTCACAATTCAGCCAACGTGGTTGTGTTGGTCACTCTGGCACAAACAGCACACCTGTTCGTTTATTTCAATCATCCAATCCACCAAACAGGAGTCATTGAAAGAATATGCTGTTTGACTGGGCAGAGAAGTTTGTCACATTTTTTATGGGCGCAACCCAGATAAATATCTCTGCTCTGCTCACCCCAAAAATATATGTTCCTTAACGAAGACATAATTTAAAAGGGAAATAAAAACGCTTTCCAACAATATAAGATTTATTTTCAAGAAGCATTGTTACAACAAAGAAATAATAAATCTACCGAACACAAATTTCCTTTCATTTTGTGTTAAATATATATTATATCTATGAAGAATTTCCAGAAGAAATAACAGGAATGAATCACCTCTATGCCTAATCCAATGAGGGATGAATGAGGGATTTACAACACTTTTAATTTATGATGTCAGTAGATTCATGCAGACATGACCACATCTGAACTTAACAAGCCTAGTAGGATTACACATTCAAGGAATTTCAGTCCTTTCCAGTAGATCTCAATGTACAAACAGCTAAAAATAATGTCCACATACCTTTTAGACTGACAAGTGCTTCTGCTGAAGAGCCTGAGGAACAACATGATAACCCCACATTAATAAACAGTCAATTACATATACAACTAAAAACATTTGTTATTATTTTCGATAAAAAGGTATGTGCATTGTATGCATGCAAATTATAAGTTTACTGAGCCCACGGCCTTAAGCTCAATATCATGATATATATATATATATATATATTTTTTTTTTTTTTAGCCGTCAATTATAAAGTCTATTAATTGTTGACGTCTAAAGGTTGGCCTTTAAACCTGACAGCAGACAGGAAGGTTAAATGAAGTGAGATAAAGGCTAGCTAGCGCAGTCATTCAGGCCTTCGCCACCACTTTGAGCTGTCAGGCTCGGGGACAACATCAGCTGGACGGATCACATCACCGATCCGTGTCCAGCGGTACATCAGGTTACAGCCAGGACCCAGTACCGAGGCACGATAAAAGCGATCACTTCGACTGAAATCACTCGTTAAGCTTTTATTATTCAAATACTGGATGAGTTCCCTCACCAACTTGTGAAAATAATACACAAAATGTAACGTGAACCACATCTGACATTTAGTATAAGGAAGGTGCCAAAATCTATGCCCAGCATTAACAAGATAGCTTGTGGCTAGCTTGTGGGTTTTGGTAGAGACGACAGAGCAGCCCTTTTGTTATTACTGCTTACGCTATAAGGCTAGCAGGCGTTAGCTCACAGCTAAGCTAACGTTATTCGTTTACCCAGTTGGTCTAAAGTAACTTGCCCAACTCAAACATTAGCCATGGTTAGCCTACCCTGCTAACAAGCATTAGCAGATCTGGACAGACCGGTATCTCTTTGCGTCAAAAAAATACTTTATGAACTCTACCTAAAACCTTCGATATTTGTTACATGGACAGCGATAGTTGTTTATCACAAAATATGTATTTCGACACTACAAGACCGCCGTGAAAATACTACGCAAACTCCTTGAATTTGTGTTGTTACTCACTCTCGTCTAACAGCTGGTCCATCTCCGCCATCTTGAATTAGCCGCGCCGCTTTTTCAAAGACCTTGTCAGAATGCATTCTGGGTCGGGACGCGATCCGGAGGGCGATTTGAGACACAATAACCTGTCATCCACTAAAAGTCACTTCATGATACGAACGTATGCATACACAGAATTGTATTCATTCAACATAAATAGAACTTCTTGTAATAAACGTTAAGGAAAGTGTTATAAACCCGATTAAACCGCAAAAACGGTCGTTCAGCATCCCTTCAGTTGCTCGTCAAAGCGGTCTAGTTGATGTTCGGAAACTTCTAGGTGAAAGATGTCACTCCTTTGTTCAAGTTTACATCTTTTCTCCAGATCCAGGCTGTTTGAACGTGAATTTTAACACATTTAAACCATGTGGAGTTCAGGTTAGTTAATACAATCCTCTTCATGCAGACAGGAGTTGAGTTGTCGTCCTGCATAAAACCTTGTAATCCATGGAATTCAGTACGAATCGACCATTAATTCTGAAGCAATAAGATAATTCAACCCCATTTTTCAAAATCACTGTATGAAAACGATCGAACGAATTAAAGCAGGCCAGTCGTTTTGAGAGCTTAATCTTTTATTCCGGTTGAACTTAAAAGCAAAAAGACATGTAACATGTTGTAGCCACTTCTTCAACAGAATAGCAACCATAGTTTGTTGTTTTTTGTTTTTTTTTAATTTCAGAAAAGGATGACGGTTTAACAGATGAACAACAAAAGAATATTTACATGTCAATCCTTGTACAGTATGTTTGAAGCTAACAGTCTACAAAATGTCAAACGGTTATCTTAGTATTTTGCTTTCTTAACTGGGATATTACAGAATCAGGATTCTTCTAAAATCCAAAACAACCATGTGAGAAAGGAAACTATCTGTTGTTTCTGGATTCAAACCCGTCTATGGAATACGCGTAGTGCCTCAACCACTACATTTAACTGTCTCTTGGGGAACTCTGAAGTAGGTATTCAAGTGCCTAATGTATTATCAAGGAACGTTGCCTGCTGTATACCTGATGAAAAAGCATTAAAGTGACTAGATTCCCAATGATCATTATAAAGTGTGGTGCAGATCAGTGGTTTGCCAAACATCTTCTGCTGCAGAGGATGAACCCGGGTGCTTGGAGGCATCACTGATTCCATGGATTCACTGGTTCCGAAACAGTCCTTCTCACCACAGGGACGACTGGTAGTTAAACTTGATCTTCAGGAGATACTTGAGGTTAATCTGTGCTACGTCATAGACAATGTACCTGGAGGAGCAGCGGTTCAGGAAAACAAGCATATAGGTTAAACCACCTGAACGGTGAGGCAAAGGGACAACTCACACACTCACACACAACCCCATTCAATCTATCAGGTGTCAAAAGTGATTTACAAACAACAAGGGCAATGACTTTTCTTCAGAGTCTGAAACAAATTCTCTATCAGCAAAATAATCCAATTTATAAACAGATGGAACGTTAAAGGATACTCGTTGTAAAGCAGACTTGTGTCATCAATGTTAGTGTGGCATCCTTTCCCAAGAGGCACCTGCACCCCGTCTAAAGTGACGCTAGCACTCGGATCAGGAGCAGTTCGGCCCAAACCTGCATGGAAAAAAACCAACAACAACAAAATAAGAAGTTGAAAACAGATCTTCTTTTTAAATTTTATATGAACATTACTAAAACAAGACCACACAAGTCTTTAGATGTCCTACTTCACTTCCGTTCCATCGCCTGATAAATTTACTTAAATTTAAATCAATAAAAAGTCACTTCTGTGGTCTTTTCTCAGTACAGGAACTAAACCAAAGCAATCCCTTTACACAACAGTAAAACAAAAATGTTCTAATTCTCTTTTCATTTTAATAAAATGACCAACACACCACATAGACATTCCTCACCTTTAACACTGTGCTTGCCCTTGGGTAGTTTTGTAATGTGGGACGCCTTCTTCAGTTCATGCCTGCAGTAAAAACGAAAGACTTCCATTCAAATGATCACGTAGTGTTGAAGACCAAGTGAAATGTAAACACAATAAAACACACAAGCAAACACACTCAGATGATCACTTACATGTTACCGAGGGCCACTTCACCCAGCAGGAGGAGGCCAACGGGATCCGACTGCGAGGTATGACAGTAGTTTGCACTCTTGGACACCATGTCAGCAAAGTACACGCCTTTACCAAACATGTAACCAGTCTGGAGAAAACAAGTACAACAGAAATGTAACACAGGAATGAATAGGAGGAACAGGTCATATAAAAAAAATACTCATCACTTGGGAAGCAAATTTTCAATGGTGCACAATCAAAAATGAAGGAGCAACATTTAGTTTCCAAAAACTCACCACTGGGGCCTCTGGAGGAGCGATACGAAGACCCTGAGACAAGATGCCGGCATAGTTGGTGGTGCGAGAACCGTGCCACAGAAGCTGGCGATTGTGTAGCTCTTCGAAGGGGCGGTACCGCTGGCGCTCTCCCTCTCGTACGATTTTAAAGATCTAAAAGTTGGGAAAAGTCAGAACACAAAACTCCGCAGGAGTGCTGCCACAAAATCTGAGAGACCCAGAGTTACACCCACAGAGTGCAAACACAACACAATGGCATAAACCAAAGCGGTTTAAGCCCTCGATGGCTTACTTCTTGCACTTCCAGTGTGTAACTGTTGTGTGTAGCAGCGTGGGTGTTCTTGACGTATTGCACGATGATGTCAGCTTCCTTTGTTGTCTTGTCAACAACCTGAGAAATAACAAATGCTTTACATGCTGTAGCCTTCACTCTTTATTTCTTCAGTAAACATCCTCAGAAGACAAGGAGAATCTCCTCAGCCAGGTCTCCTCACCTCAATCTTGGTTTTGAGTTTCTCATAGTTGATGTCGATGGGATCTTTATCGTCGTCCTGGGCCCCTCCCCTCAGCAGGCTGTACGCCACTTCGATATCCAACAGGTTGTCCAGCATCTGAACTTTGGCCTGAACAGTAGTTTATGGGGGAAGTTATGAGTTCATTTCATAGAGAGAATATTGTGCAGTACTACACAGTGTGTGTGTCCTTACTTGAATGTAGTCCAGGTTGTTAAGCAGTGGAGGCTTCTTCATGCCAAAGTCGTGAGGGATCAGGGTGTAGAAGCGATTAGAGAGATCAAGTATCTGCGGTTCGGGCAGACAATCAGACACAGCCTAAAAGAAAAGATTAAAATGTTTATGTGGGTCAGGACTTCTTCTGGTCCAACTACAGACACTGATGCACTACTGACAGTGATGTAACACATTTATAACACGAGTCCCAACAGAGCTCTGAATGACAATGCTCAGGGAGGCTAGCTGGTTACTGACTTGCTGGACTTCAGTGAGGAGGGCGTAGGCACTCTGGATCTGCCTCTTGCTGAGTTTTCCAAGGGGCATCTTCTGGAGGTCGATCTGAAGGAAGCAAAGGAGAGGTGAAATATTCAATAAGCATGTGCTACTTTACAAAATGGAAACTTGTAAAATTTCTTTTAGTATTAGTTAGCTCTGGGTTAAATGACAAGAAAAGACCTGTGGTTCTGCGATAAACACACTGCAAATTCATAAACATCATCATACAATAGTCTACTGAACTAAAATAAAAATACCCAACAAAAACTCTTTGACATTACCAAAATAAGTGACATGATTGACTTAGATGAGTCCAAAGAGGGTTGTCTAACCTCAAACTCCACCATGGCCTTCTTCATGCTCTCCACATCAAAGATGGTCTTGATCAGCTCCTGGACGGGTTTGGCCAGCTTTGACTTTGTACCAGTGGTGGCAGTCAGCTTCTTCACTGCTTCTTCATCCTGTCCAGTAACAAGACGACAGACATGCTGAACCCAGTCAGACACAGGAAACAGTCCGCAGCACATTCCTCCAGTGTATAACATGTTGGTGTGTTTGTGTACCTGCCCATAGTCGATCTCCAGGGGGTAGAACTTGTTGGGGTACTTGGTGAAGTTGGAGGAGCTCCAGTTGTTGCCCGTTTTCTCTTTGTAGACGCTCAGGAAGTTGTCCATGGCAGAATTCTTGTCGTGAAACTTGTCCAGCTTGTTGCCTCCAATGGTGGTTCCCACTCTGCCCCACGATCTGAACACCCAGTACCTGCAAACATACGGAGGAGGGGAGGAGGGGGGGTAGTGGGGTTTGAATGATGACAACTGCACAGCTCATATTGCACATACATTTACAGCATATAATGTATTATTATCTGTACATTGCTCTGCTCTTATTCAAACCTGTCCTATTAACCAAATACCATGCTAGTGTGTCTACATCTATCCATCCATCAAGACCATTAAACTGCCACTGGCGACCTGAATCTGAGCCATACAGAATGCGTTGCGTGAAGTGAACTCACTTTGTCGTCATGCCACAACTCGCTGCGTCACACAACTGGAAAACTGGTTTGGTTGCATGATTTGTTACACCGACTGCAAAGTGATTCTCACGATCATTTATTTGTTTTTGATGGACTGATTGTTTGGTTGAGACAGCTTCTTCATTTTTGGTTTTGTTTCATTTCAGTTCAGTATTCATTATATATATTCATTATATATTTATTTATACAGGTAGTCCTCAACCTATGAACACAATTGGTTCCAAGAGATTGTTGGTAAGTCCTTATTGATCAAAGTTCAAACAATTACAGGATATAAAAACAACATCAAATGAAAGAAAAAACTGTAACCACCCCGGGTACATGGATCGATCCCGCTCCGTGTGTCAATTGGTACCGGGTCACACAGAAAGAATCCAGAACTTACACTATTTTTGTTTGATTTATGATTTAATTCTGAACGATATTTTCTTTTGGAAAATGATTACATTCTCTCCTCCACATCTGTCTATGAGTCATTCTCAATGCTTTTCAAGATGCTTGCCTTGGTCACATGACTACCTTCTGGAAATTCCTATAAGAAGTAAACCAACAAAACAAACATCTTTGGAAACTTTCTTGCTCAGGGTAAAAGAACCAGTGAGGAGACAGAAAAACCTACGACTACAAAAAAAGAGAAAGCTTCAAAATACTGGTTCAATGCTTGTCGTATCTTTTTCATTTGTTGTATTTATCCGCCACGCAAACACCGGTCTGTGAAAATATTGTCTGATATTTAACTGGTCCGTGGTACAAAAAAGGTTGGGGACCACTGCTTTACAGCGAATGAAGACGAGGACGGAGGAGTTAATGCTGGTCAGAGGCAGAGTTATAATCTGACAGGCCTTCGCGTTTCTTTATCACTATCATCACAGAGCCTTACGCTCTTTGCCAACAACACTAGCACTAGTCTTTGCTGTATCAGCCATGATAAACAATAAAGTATCCAAGTGAGTGTTGGAGATCCTCGGACGCAGCGGTATTGGTGGGAGAACGGTGAATTACAGTAGTCGGATATGACGGCGCGAGGTTGTATCTACGAATGTTTATAAGTCGGATATTTGCATCTAAAGGACTACATGTACTTATTTGTAGATGTCACTCAGACTGGCAGGTCCTTTATTTTATTCTATTTATTTGTATCTTTTTAGAGGATTTTCAGTCCTCTGGTAAAAATTCTTGGACATTTTCTTATCACAGAGCAGAAGAATATCACCCTGTTGTGTGGCCCCGCTCTAAACCCTCAGTAACAGTTGTGAACGAACCAGTACAGAAATGTAAGAGGTGAACTGACCGCTTCTGTACGTCATCCTCCAGCAGCTGCAGTTTATAGTAGGAGTTAGTTCCCCTGACAATGTCCACAAGGCCCAGTGTTGCACTATACATCTTTCCACTCTGTTCCAGAACATGAGCGCTGTTCTCCAGACCTAACACACACACACACAAATAAAAATTAATGAGTAATACCTAAAAGAAAGGAAAAGGAAAAACCACTCATCCAAGATTAGTCTATTAATCCATCACTACCAGAATCTGGATCCACTGCAGCCCCTCCTTTCACTGTGAGCTTCATCTTCTTGCTCTTGCTCCCACCTGCGGGAGTGTAGATGTAAGGATTTATTAATCTAGACTGATGAAGGTAACACTGTGGAGCACTATGACACCAGGTAAAGAAATCAGCCACTAAAAACCACTTGGCTTTACCTTCTTCCTCCTTCACCTTGCCGGTGCTTTTGGTAGCTAGTGCACCAGACTTGGAAGCCACAGAAGGAGCCTGAGCCTCCGCTTTGACCTCTGCTCCCCAGGGGGAAATGGCATGCAGGGAAACCAGCTCCTGGAGGGCTTTACCCGACGACTTGACGTCTGTGAGGAAATCCTCAGAGACCACACGCACACCAGCGTCCCTCACTTCCTCCATTTTCTTAGTCATCTTTTCTATCTCCTCTGTGAAAATGTTATTTTACAAATTATGAGGAACACAGTATTTTTCAGCGTGCATTTAAAAGGGATCAGTGTTACTGATCATTCTTCATTGTTTGAAGACTCACTCTTTGTGCTGAGGCAGACTGAGGCCTTACTGGCTGAGCCGACCATCTTTCCACCCAGCTCCTCCACAGCAGCCTTTAGGTCATCCTTGTTTTTGCTCAGCTTACCAACAGCCATTAATTTCATGCCAGTAAGAGGTTTGTCTGCAGGAAGACATCACAAAATTAGACCATTAAAGTGGTTCTAATTAATGGAGGTGTTTTGGGTCATTTCAGCCCTTTTCACTGACCTGCAGGTGCTCCCTCTGGCAGGCGCTCAGTCATGGCTTTGGAGGCGCTGGCTAAGGGTTCGGCTTTGGTTGCAGTAACAGTTTGTTTCGGTGTCTCCTTTGGATAAACCCTGTTCTGCTTCTTGAACTTGAACTTTTTCAGGAATGGAATTTCATGGAATTCCTAAAATGAAACCAGGATATTCTATATATACGTCATTTCTCTTAGATTGTTTTTTTTTTAATCTACTGCTTTTCCCTTACATGCAATGGTATTTGATGATGACATGAATTCTTTTTACAGCCTTCATATGGAATCCTTCATGACAATTTGTCCCATATAAGGATCCAAAAGGAGTCCTGATGTGAGGTAACCTACCTTGGGTGTGACCCAGTCTTTGCGTATGGGTCTTGCGATTCTGAACACACACTTTGTCCAGGCTGAGATGTCTCCTGTACAGTAATAAGCATCACCTTTGAACACCAGCTGCCCAAAGCACTCCTTACAGGGTTCCAGGGCACCAAAAGCCATGCCGTCCGCCAGGCAGTCCAACAACTGCCAGTTCAACAATACAAACATGCTTGTTACAATACACTGTTCATTACGGAGGTCACGTCATCACGTATGTTACATTATACCACAACCATGTCATGTTATAATGCAGGATGTAACCATATCCACTTATACAAAATTAGAAAATGCATATTCTAAAACAAAGAGAGTGATAAACAGTTGATCTGTGATGTACATGCAAATGTTAACAGAGTAAACCTACAGGATAAGCTCCTTAAATTGACTGTGAAATAGGTGAAAAGGTTTTAAAATAGGCTATTTTTATTGTGCTAATTAACTGCAAGCCATGTTAAGAGTGAAACAAGCGATGCTCGTACGTTAGACTCTCCAGAGGGAACATCCTGCCCGTTTGCAATCAGCAGCTCCTTCATGTCGTTGGCTGAACAGAACTTCTTCAGTTTGTCTTTGAGTCCCCAAATCAGCTGGCTTTGGTCCTGCAAATACACAAACACAAAACAACAATGAACACGAACAGAGCAAAATATTCAAAATGGGATCAAGAATAATGCTGCAGAAACAAAATAAAAAAATACCTTTAACTGCTCCTCCAGCTTCTTTTTCTCTTCATCCTCCTCCTTCTTCTGCTTCTTTGACACTCCATCCACCTCATCAGCTTTACGCTTCCTATTAGAGCAACATTAAGTTTAAATCATGGTTGAAGTTCTCTTTAAAACTTTTCTTGTTATGATTCTTAGTAACTCTGCCCTCTCACATGAATGATCACATGAACTTCCTAAATGAGGCCAGTAGGGATTCAGGAAAAAACAGACCTGAGTCCAACACCTCCAGTCATTAGACCAATCCATCAAGGCTCAATCAGTTCATGGAACACAAACACACAAGTAGGAACATGTCCATACATCCCCAGGGGACAGGGCTGATATCCCCCCAGACTCCTCAGAGGGCCACCAGCCCCTCAGCTAATGAAGTCCAGCAGAGCATGAATATAAAAAAAACAATCCAACGACTGACACAACCAGGGAATCAGGGAGTTATATATAACTGCATCATCCAGGTCAATCCCTATAGAAGTGTGATTTTTGACGTGTGAATGGCCAGAATCTGGTCTGCTGCAGAAAACGATGGACAGCTGATCTTTGAGTAATTTTGCTGCTTTCTTGAGTTCATCATTTCATCAGACAACACATCCTGATCTTTAACCATGGAGAACAGCACTGCAGAGTGGGATCTCTTCACCATCCACCCCCCTAGAAACGCATCCCACCCATCCTTCTCCTCCTCCACAGCTTCTCCTATGGCCTCTGACCCGGTTGCTCCCTCTAATGTGGCGTACATGGCTGCTGAGCTGGTTATAGCCTTCCTCTCCACCGCTGGAAATTCACTGGTCTGCGCTGCTGTGGGTCTCAACCGCAAGCTACGAACAGTCACCAACTACTTCCTGGTCTCCCTCGCCGTTGCTGACATCTGCGTGGGCGTGATCGCCATCCCTTTCGCCATCTTGACCGATATGGGTTTGCCGCGTCACAATCTCTACTTGTGTCTCCTCATGCTGAGTGTTTTAATAATGTTCACCCAAAGCTCCATCTTCAGCCTGCTGGCGGTGGCCGTGGACCGTTACGTGGCCATCTTCAAGCCCCTCCGGTACCAGGTCCTGATGACGTCCCGTAACGCCGTGCTGGTGATCCTGACCACTTGGCTGCTGGCGTTTCTCATTGGACTTGTGCCTCTAATGGGCTGGCACAAGACGCCACCCGATTCCAGCTACTGCTTTTTTGTGATGGTGATGGACATGACCTACATGGTCTCCTTCATGTTCTTCACGTGGCTGATAATACCCTTGGTGATCATGTTTTTGATCTATGCTCAGATCTTTGTCGCTGTGAAGAGGCAGCTAAAGCGAACTGCATCTGAGCAGAGCAGCAGAGAGGAGGGACAGATGAAGGCCGTCGCCAACATGCGCCGGGAGATGAAGATGGCTATGTCACTTTTTCTGGTTCTTTTCATCTTCACAATCTGTTGGATTCCACTCCACATAATCAACTGCTTCCTGTTGCTGTGTCCACACTGCCCCGTGCCACTGGAACTGCTGCTCACCAGCATTATCCTGTCACATGCCAACTCTGCCGTCAACCCCTTTTTATACGCATACACGATGACAGCATTCAAAGACACCTTCAAGGAGATTTTCCTGTGCTGTAGGACAGGTAATGACACACAGCCTTCAAACATGGCTGTTGGTGATGATACAGAGGAGGAAGACCGGACCTGATCAACGTTTTACTCTTTAACACATTGAAAAATACTGACAAAATGCAGAACAGAAGTATCCAACAGGCACAAAGAATTGTACCCCATCTTGTTCGTCTCACCCTTCAGTTTTGACGACAGGGAGCCTCTTCTTCAGTTCTTCCTTGTCTTCGGCTCGTAGTGCGTTAAATCCCTGTAGCTGGGCAGCGCTGTATTCAGGCTTGAAGACAAGTTCCTCCCTCTCGCTCACGAAACAGCCCATGTGGTACCAACGGTCGATCAGACCGAGGAAGGGCTTCTCTGGGTCCACCATTTTTTTGGACACACGGATCTGATCCTAAAGAACAGGCCAGGAGATGTCACATCAAATACATTTTCATCAGTTTAATGTAACTTTTAGTAGATAAACGTGTTTCCAACCTTTTCTATTTTCTGCCCGCATCCCTTGCATGTGCTGCGACTTGACTTGGCATATTCAACGGCAAAATCATTTAGTGCTTTTGCTCCTTTGGCTCCACTTTTTCCATCACCTTTTTCTGCAAGAAGGAAAACATTTCGCTTTCAACTGAATCGAGTAAGAAGTAAATCAATCACTGGTTCTATCTCCATGACACTCGCAGGGACTGTTGTCTCTGGTAACACAATACCTTAGAAGTGAATGACGATGGCAAGAACACTGACCTCCAGTTGCTCCACCGCTTTCAATGGCCTTTTTGACCTTCTGCTGGTCATCCCAGCGGAGACCTGAAAACCCACCGATATCAGCAGTGGATTTAGCTGCTGCTCGCTGCCAGAAGCAAGAGAAGTGGTGCCAGTGGGGGACCTTCCCATCAAACATGGGAGACTGAAGGCCAGAAAACAAACAAACCACAAAAAAAAAAAAAACAGAAAAAAAACATCGATTCAAACTCTCACCATGTGAAATACACCTCAGTACAAATTTTTGTAATAAAACTATCAGTGATTTTTGAACTTATGTGACAAAATATTTCCTTTAGTTTAATAATCTTTTTGCTCTATTACAATATTGTTAATGGCTTTAAGAGCTGCGTTTTATGGTATAGTATAATTAATGATTAATATAATAATAATTAATATAATAATCATAAATATTATTATTAGTCAAAATGGTTATAAGATATGATCAGAGTTAATATATTGTAAAAAAAAAAAAGAAGAAGAAGCATGCATGACATCTTAAAAATAAAATATAATAGTCAGCAAGACTGTTGCCCATAATGTTGAACACTTGCCATTAAGAGAAGTGATTTACTCTGTGGCACTATTTTGTCAGTGTCATCACATTATGTTTTCCCCCATTTATTTTCTCTGTGTAATGTTATTTTCTTGTCAATACCATGAGACATTAATCATCATCTGGTTTCATCTGGATGAGATGACATGATTTATCATCTCTTCTTGTTAGACCTTTACGACCAGAATCTAATTATTAATGATAATCAAGCTGTATTGATTTTCCTCTGAAGGTGTGTTTACTTTACCTGTCTGTCTTCCAAAATTACATTTACGAAGCTTAAATAAACAACAGATGGTATTAGTGTGCAGACCAGTCTCATCTATACTACAAATATTGATTCTCTACACATGGCACACATTGATGAGGAATGTCTTTAGAAGGTGCCAATAATAATTAATGTTTATCAGGCAGATTTAGTTTCACTGGTGTTCAGAGAGGACAGAGCTGCTCCTCATGGATGTCAGTGGGATTCTTAGCTTCTTGGATCTCACTGGACTGCAAACAAACTTACACTGAGCCAAAGATGCTGCAGTGATTGTGGCTTCAGACGTGGATGCTTTCTCACACATCACTGGTAAAGTGGTGCCCTTAAAAAAGGCCCCATGTTGAACAAGAATGAACCTGAGCGAACCTTATTTCCATGACTATAATTATGTATTCTAGATTTCGACATTCAGAGGAGCTCAGCAGCTCTTTGTTGAATGGGAATGTCAGCCATTTAAATGCTAACCACGGCCTGGGCCAAATAAAATTTCAATCATACCAAAGTTACTTTGTCGTTCTTCAATGAGTCGACTATTAGTATAAGAATTTGCAGAATCACTCCCCTGCCGATCACTCCGGCGGTAAGCTAGCTAGCGGGGCAGGCTTCTTCAGATGGACGTCTCTACGTTACCTGCACCATGATGGCCATTCTCAGCGAGTCTTTAGCTATGTTTTCTTTGCATTTCTTGCAAGACGCGCGGCCGCTTTTGGCGTATTCCGCCTTGTAAAGCTTGTCCTCTTGAGAGTCCGCCATGCTTTTTCAAAATTATTGCGGCTAATGAATAGGAATATAATGTATACCGAACTTTCTCTGGATTGCGAAGAGCCACAACAACGCTATAGCACAGCAGCAGAGCCCGCGTGCCTCCAAGCAGCCACAGCGCGACGACACAAGCGAAGACGTCCCACTCTATCACTGTTTTCTGATACCAAGGTTTCTTTCCTTAGTGCCAAACTTTAATAAGTTCAATGAAACATGACAAGTTTACACGCTTTCAAACTCTGTTGAAATTAAATTGATAGTCCGTAAACTAAAAACATTGAACTTAAGTCACAGACATAAAGAAAAAATCTTTATGTCTGGTTTGAGACATTTGGAGAATGCTTCAGTTTATGGAGATGATTATTTTGTGATCGATACTGATGGGGGACACAGTCATCACCGATTGGGTCAAATGTTGTACACTCCAATATTATCACCATGGCACTTATGGCGCTTCAATTTCCCCATTTTTTGTTCCCTTTTTGTTTGATCAAAATCAAAATATTACTATTTTAAGGAATAAAATTCTAGCTGTTAGTTTCATACGACTCAAACTACCCAACCATTTTGCTGACAAGAACAGTGGTGCATTTTTAGATTACTGACTGCTTGTCAAGCCCTTCAGATCTGGGGTGGGTTAAACCGAGTGATCCCTTTTCACTAGAGACGATCAAGGAGGGACCGTCAGAATACCCGCGCGAGCCGCAGTCAAAACTAATGGAGCCAAGAGAGCTCTTGAAGGGATGGCTGAAGCAGTGATCAACGCCGCATGGAGGAAGTCTTGTACAGTAATTTTGTCTTTGATTATTTATTCATTTTTGATTTTCTTCTTCTTTAGATAACGGAGACTAATCAGCTTATGATGAAAAACAAAACGGAAGAAAATCAATTTGCTTCAGTTTGTCTCATTTTTGTGTCATCTGTACATTTAATGTCTGTACCTTTATATCCAATATTTCCTGATATGCTGTAATGATAACATTCTAAACATCTGCAAATGTATTAGTGTGTAATACCTTTTAATAGATGGTAAAATAGTTAACAGTGGATAATCGATAAGAAGTTGAACGCTGTTAGAATTGCTTAAGGAAATATCACAACAGGGTCAGGTGAAATAGGTTAGTTAAAGAAGAGATATTAATTGAGCTAAGAGATAGAGAAAAGAGTATTGGTCTCAAAGTTTAGAAAGACTGTTAAGGTGGAAAAAGCAACGGTTAAACTCTAATGTGAAAAAGGGCAAATGTAACAGAAATGTATATTTATTTGTCACACATTGGAAAAATGGGTTATGATAATTGTTGTTTATTTCATTGTTTTTATTTGTTATTAGAAAACAAAATAATTTTATCATAATTGTTTATTGATTACAAGAGTTTTGTTTATTGCATTTGGAAAACCTGTTACATGTCATTTCTGTGTGGACTAAGAATGTCTGGATCTGTAGAAAATGTAATCTATTGTATCAGTAAAAATTACATCTTAGACATTGTCCCCATTCTGTTGTTACAAGTTACATCTCAAAAATACTAAACATTTAGAAAACATAGTCTCGAGTTTTTCCAAATGTATGAATCTGAGGTATGCAACATACAAAAAGGAAGACTGTCATTTCTGTCACATTTTGATCTTATTACTGCATATCAAATGTCTTCATAAAGAAAACATGACCCCAGAGGTTTAAACGTTCAAGGGATAAACTCCCATCTCTTTACTTTCTGTCTTTGCTTTGTTTGAAAGATATCCCAGAGGTAAAGCTGAACAAACTGGGATGTGATCTGTCACATCAAAAAACCACATTAACAGTGATGATTACATGAAATCTGCAAAGACATGTGATGCAAACTGGAGCCAATTGAAAATTATTTACAGAAAAAGAAACACAATGTGAAACAATCCATTCATGAATTTAGAACCTCTGTTGTTTGATTTAAATTGATTATGAGAAATGCAGTGACAGAAGTATGGATAATAGCAGCTTAGCAATAACAATACAGTACATCAACACATCAATAAAAAATGGACTAGAAACTGAATACTGAAGAAAACAGTAGGTAAGAGCAATGAGTATTGTTGAGGCCACTGATTGTCTATAGAGGTTGAACCGGTTGATGTGAGGTATACTGTGGTTTTGGCTTAGAGGTTGGAGGATGAGCTGAATTATTATAGCAGCAAAAAAAACAATGTTGGCCCTTGATTGTTTGTTCTAAATGAACTGTGCTTACAATGTGTACTACACGTATAGATAGGCATTACAGAGAGCAGTTCAGCATACCTTCAGATGTGTTGATTTAGCACAATACAGCTAAATTTTATTTTTACATAACGGGAAAACCCCTGAGGACGCAGCCAAAGAAGAAACAGGAATAAAGGATCTGGCACGATATGAGTCCTCTAGAGGAATGCTACACCCTCCTGTACTTGTGCACCTAATTTAGTTATGGCAAAGAATGAAACTCAAAGAAACAAAACTGTAAACGCTTGGAAAAATATGGCTGGACTGTGTTCTCATCATCCCCTTCAGCACTGAAGGGTGCAGGGAGTTAGACCGAACCCCCCATTGGTCTCTCTCATCTTCTCCCTGTGTCTGGCTTGGACCAGGCCAAACACCACTTCTGCAAGTGTCAAGCGTCCTCCTGTCCGTCCCCCCAAGCGACCATCTGCTCCACTGTTAGTGATCTTGCTGCGCATGGTGCTGATGAAATAGGTACGAACTTTCCCCTGGCGCTCGCTCACCTACATTGACAGCAGAGGTCACACAGTCAGATCATCCTTTCTCAATGCCCTTCCAGACATTGATTATCAAGAGAATCTTCACAGATAGGATTATAATGCATCAATACAGATAAATTTCAGGTATCGATGAATATTGCCACCAGTAGATGTCGCCCTAACCATATCCTAGTTGGTGGTGCAGGTCTGTTACTGAAGTAAAAGTAGTTTCCCATATTTACGTTAACATGGCTGAAAAAACAAACAAACACATGTAACCAATAGCTTTACTAACTAAGGATAGTCAGCAGGATGCATAGCTCTGCCAAGATTCAACTGTCACTTTTTATTCAATTAATCATGAACCAAATTCCAGCTAGAAGTGTGTGCCATCCAAAGGGCTGCCTTCTTGCAATGCAAAAGATGGTGGACAGAAAAAAACATGGCTCTACTGCTTTATCTGGAGCTAATTCATAATTAAATGAGTCCCACAACACCATGACATTGAAGCGTTCACCATTTCTTCCAGTTTCATGGTAATCCATTGAGTGGTTTTAGCATTATTGGCAAAAACATAAAAAATTCTTTGCTGCCAAATGTTCATCTCCCACAGAAAGTTTCTTGAAAGTCTGTCAAGTAATTTTTTTGTAATCCTGCCAGCTGCTTAACAAACCAACCAATGCCAATGGAAATATAACCTTGTATGTGTTACAATTATCAGTAGTTTTATTAATTGAATTAGTCTTAGATTAATACTGAACATTAATAATAGCAATATCTATTGTTATAGACATCCTAATAACACTCAAATATTCCACAAAATCAGTATATAGAAACCCTCAAATCCTAAAACTCTAAATTAGTGGCTTATGATGATGATGATTTTGTATTTATTCCTTTTTTTTTCCCCAATGACTACTGGATGGAAGACAAATATGCCCTAAGGGATGCTGAAGATATACTGTGCTCTATTTCAGTATATTCATCTATATACTCTAGGGTACCATAGCATATTCCTCTATATTGTATTGTACTCTGTGGTATATTCTTCTATACTTCAGTGAACTGTAGTATATTATCATATACTGTACACTACTGTAGTACATTGCTCTATATTATACTCTACTGTAGTATATTCTTCGAAACTCAATTGCACTCCACCTCATTTCAGTGTGTTGTAATCCTCTGCTGTGTTATACTTTACCATACTGTAGTGCACAGTACTTTAGTCTGCTGTACTATAGTTTACTCTGCTGTACTATATTGAACTGCACTAAGGCGGTTCCGGGTTCGCGTCCCGCTCTGTGTGGAGTTTGCATGTTCTCCCCGTGTCTCCGACTTCCCTTCCACCTCCAAAAACTTGCGCTTCAGGTTAATTGTTGTTCCAAATTGCCTGTGAGTGTGTGCGTGCATGATGCTTGTCTGTGTCTGTGTGTGGCTCCACGGGGCACTGGCGTCGCACCCGAAGTTTCCCCTGCCTCACGCCCCCAGTCAGCTGGGATAGGCTCCAGCTCCCTGCGACCCACCACAGCGGATGAAGCGGTAGATGATGAATGAATGAATGAATAAACTCTTCCATACAACCTCATTCATATTTTATTAGTTAAACAGTGAGTTTTGACACATTTGATTGTCAAAAAATTGTCAAGACAGTCAAATGTAGGTAAGGCATGAGCATCTCTACAAATGATTGTAAAAATGACTTAGTGAAATATGTATCCAATCAAACGTTTCTCCATTTCACTTTTCTTATAGCTAACGCTGAATGAATGAATGTTAAGCGACTCGTAAACAACACTGATCTCGATTTACCAGAGACTCACCCCCTTGACAAAGATTTCTCCCCGGAGTTCCAGGAAAAAACCCCATTCTGCCAAGATCCTGCATGTGGCCTCGGGCACCTGGATGCGTCCGCTCACACCGGTGCTGTCCATGCGGCTGGCCAGGTTCACTGTCGACCCCCAGATGTCGTACTGCGGCTTTGTGGCACCAATCACCCCCGCAACCACTGGTCCATGGGCAATGCCTTTGTCAAGTCCAGCACAGACGAGTCATTCACTTTAAACAATCACATTTCACTCAACTACTAATAAGCCTATTGCAACAGGAAGATGTGTGCCTTTGTTTATGTTTGGAGTGGAGATCAGCCACTTAGACACTTACCGACACGCAGCTGAAAGTTTTTGGCAGAGTGCCTGTTAATCTCTTTCAAGGTCTCCTGCATTGCCAATGCAAACAAAACCAGCTCACTCAAGTGATTCCATTCATCCAAAGATCCCTGAGAGAAGGAGACAGAGAGCGATAGCTGTAGACAGAGAGCAAGCAGGAAAATCAATAATGAAAAGGAAAAAGTAGACTGAATAAAAACCCCACCTGACCCTCTGGAGCCAAGCCAGAGGCAGCCATGTAGCAGCTCCCAATGGTCTTTATCTTCTCCACACAGTGGAAGTAGGACTCCTCCAACAGCTTGGTATAAGAAACATTCATAAACAGGTTGAAGTTAGACATCAGTCTAGCAAGCCCTATTTTTCAATATCATATGATCAATGTTTTTTATTTGTTTTATCCACAGAAGCAAGAGACTTTTAGTCTCATTCACCTCATCAAAACCAGCAATGATCTCGTTCAGGAGTCGGAGGCAGTCCACCCCCTCATGCTTGATCTCTTTCTGCTCGAAGTACTCATTGAAGCCAGCGATGGAGGCAAACATGACTCCGACTTCATCATAGGACTGGGAGTAAAGCTCCTGAAAGGAAGTTGTGTCATACACTTACACCCTGAATGGACACACTTGAACTCATTGTTGTGCAGATACATTTATCCAGAGTGAGGTGTAGTTTCTAAGAGTTCAACAGTTGTTTACAAAGTTAAGAAGCTAAATGAATTTCATGAACTGTATGAAAAAGGCTTAAATGACTAATGAAAATGAGGGTATTCAAGTCATTGTCATGATGTTTGAAATTTACACTGATAGTCATTGATCAAAAAATATAAAAATCCTACAAACAGAAACAATATTAATGTGTTTAATAGTCCAATAACCATTGAAAACATTTTTTTTTAATCTTCTAAATACACATGGGCTTACATCGCTAAATTTATTGTTTTCCCATGATGAAAACGATACAGCACAAGTTATTTAACTGAAATTTTCACCTCATCATTTTTGCTTCGGTCAAGAAAATGTCTCGCCACATGCTGTGGCAGGATGTTGTGCAATAGACACTCATTGTGTTCCCGCAACTCCCTCATGTCCTCCACTTCCTGCTGTGCCTGCAGACGCCACAGGAAGTCCAGTCTGGCAGTAGCCTCCCACTGGAAAGTAACAGATAGATGAAACCCTCAACGGTTATCTGCCTGTGTGAGGAACACTCCTTCACGCATCTGGTCTACAGATACAGAACAGACTTTAAATGAGGAAAACTTCAGTAAGCTCATCAGTACCTGCCGCCCATTATAGAAGACAGCAACAATGAACATGGCCATGAGAAGAATAGAAATCCCCTTTCTTTTGACGTAGTGAGACCTGTGCAGACATTAATAAAGAGAGGAGAATGTCTAATTGTAAATTACTATGAAATAAACAGAACTAAATATATTGTTCTCTTCTGAATGAGCTGGCACTGACCTGTGCAGCACATCGTGGCGTGTGAGCGTGAGGAAGGCCAGGTGGATGAGGTAGGAGTAAACAGTCATCGCCAGCAGCAACACCGCCAGCTTCAGCAGGGAGTTCAGACGCAAGAAGACAGCACACGTCACCATGGCGATCACACCACTCAACACAAAGACCTAAGGAGACAAAGTTGAGGTCAGAGAGATGGTCGAAGAATACTGGTGGATGAGTTCTTCATCATCAAATGCTTCATTTATAATTGCATCTGTCCAAACCTCAGGATAAGTGCAGACACTGAGTGAACTCAAGGCTGGGTTGGTTCTGTCCAGAACATCAGCCTCTCCTGTGTCGGTGAGAATGCACCATACCTGAATGGGAAATATACAACCAGGAAAACTCTTTGACAAGTAACAAAAGACTGAAAGATGGAGAGTCCTAATAAACCAATTCACATAACTAAATAAGACCTACTTAAACATACACCAAAGATTGGGATTCTGGAAACTCTGTTTGCTCAGAGTTTCCCACTGTCATTTATAGTAGAAGTAAAAGATTCCTCTGAAATATGGCTCCACTTTCATTGAGGGACCAAGGTGCAAAAGGCCATGAACAAAGTGACTGACTGAGTGGGTTTCCTGATTGTCAGGTTTCTTTGCACAGTGCAGTTTTGTCACAAAACGTTTTTGACTTTTAAATAGGGCCAACATAATACAGTGCTTGTGCAAAGTCTTTTTTTTTCAACTTATTAATATGACAGTGCTTTTTTTAGACTCTCACCATATCAGTAGAGGCCAAGCCAAAGTTGAGGGCAATGGCGGTGAGGGTCAGGAGGTTGCGGGCACTGTTGTTTTCATGGATCCAGCAGCAGAAGCACTGCAGTGCCAAAGGAGTCCACTTGAACTCCTCAGCCAGAGCCAACAACAGCAGCACCATGTAGGCCAGCAGGAAGAAGGAAAACTGGAGGACAGCTGGATAAAGTCTGCACAGGAGGAACAACAGAAGACAAGGAAAGAGGTGAATATAGCTGTGAAGGTTGGAATGACAAAAAAAGAAGAAGTTTATGATCAAAATTGAAGGCTTGGCTTCATAAAGGATTAAATCAAGTGTTTGAGGGTGAATATAGTAAATATTTAATGAATAAAGATGTCAGATAATCTAGTGTTGTTATCCAACCTGGGTGCAGGAATGAGGGCCTGGGCAGCCATGACAAAGAGGAGCATGATGAAGGAGCAGACCAAGTTGGAGTTGAACATTTCATCTCTCATCTGTGAGAACTGGATCAATCAAGAGATTGCAGTCAACACGTCATCCCTCTGGAGAATAAACTCATCTGCCAAACATTGCCTTCAGCATCTTACCTTGTCCTCAATATGTGTGTCTTTGAACACTAGGGTCAGGGGAGTGATGTGCTCCTGGTGCATTCGTTCACTGCTTCGAACCTCAATGGCATGTTTGATGCGTTTGTTAATCTCCTTGGAGGTGGACTGCCATATGTTTGGCACTGAGCCGTTGGTAAAAGAGGCCAAGATCTGCGGAAAAAAAAAGATATGATGCTGTTTTCTCACTGTGGTCAGAGCTTAAAGAACCTACTGTTACAGAAATCAGGATTTAAATAATTTATTTCAGTGCAACAATACTTTATATCCCTACACTACACTACCTACACTGTTCATGTCAATGACATTCCCAAAGGGTGTCTCTGGAGTCCATGTTCGATTTGTTTTCTGGATTTTGCGGGGCTCTGCAAGGTCAACTTGCTTCTTCTCCTCTGGAGGGCAGATAAGGAAGGTGTCGATGTTGTGCTTGAGCAGGAACTCATTCCTATCACGGCCGTGACCGTCTTCTGTTTTGTAGATGCCCTCCAGACAGTCCAGAGTTGCTCTTGATATGTGGATGCGACTGGAGGATAGAGAACAGAAGCATCAAAAGCATTTTGTGATGTAAAAGGAAATTCTCAAGATTAAATATTTGCTTGAAGCCTGTTAACTATTGTCTTATTTGAAAAATGAATAAAAACAAAGTTTGGAACATAAATCTTTATTTTTATCATTTCCAAAGAAGGGATCACGGGTGTTGATGAGATTCGCCTGGAAGTGCTGAAGGCTCTGAGTGTTGAGGGAATGTCATTGATGACACGCCTCTCTAAAATTGCGTGGGACAGTGCCGAAAGAGTGGCAGACTGGGATGGTGGTTCCTCTTTTTGAAAAGGGGAACCAGAGGGTGTGTGCCAACTACAGGGGCATCACACTCCTCAGCCTCCCTGGGAAAGTTTACTTCAAGGTGCTGGAAAGGAAGGTCTGGCCAATTGTCGAACCTCAGATCGAAGATGAACAATGTGGGCTCCGTCCTGGTTGTGGAACAACGGACCAGCTCTTTATGCTCGCAGGGATCCTAGAGGGGGCTTGGGAGTATACCAATCCAGTCTACATGTGTTTTGTGGACTTGGAGAAGGCGCCAGGGTCCTACTCTGGGAGGCACTGTGGGAGTATAGGGTGAGGGGGCCTCTCGTCAGGGCCATCCAATCCCTGTATGCCCAAAGTGAGATTTGCGTTCGGGTTCTCAGCAGTAAGTCTGACTTGTTCCAAGTGGCTGTTGGTCTTCGCAAAGGCTGCGTTTTGTCACCAATTCTGTTCATGATTTTCTGCTTTCTCTGAGTGGGGAATGAGGTCCTTCCACAAGTGACGGAGTTTATGTATTGGGGTCCTGTTCACGAGTGACGAAACAATGGAACGTGAAATTGGACGGAAAATTGGGGCAGCAGGGGCGATATTGCAGTCGCTTTACCGCACTGTTGCAACAAAGAAGGAGCTAAGCCGAGAGACTTAGCTCCTTCTGCTGTACAATCTTCGTTCCAACCCTCACCTATGGTCATGAGCGATGGGTCATGACTGAAAGAACGAGATTGCGGATACAAGCGGCGGAAATGGGCTTTCTCAGTCAGATAGCTGGTGTCTCCCTTAGAGATAGAGTGAGAAACACAGCTGTTCGCGGGGCTCAGAGTAGGGCCGCCGCTCCTTCGCGTGGAAAGGAGTCAGCTGAGGTGGTTTGGGCATCTGGTGCGGATGCCCCCAGGGAGCCTCCCTCAGAGAGGTGTTTCTGGCATGTCCAGCTGGGAGGAGATCTCGGGGCAGACCCAGGACCAGGTGGAAGGATTATATCTCAACACTGGCCTGGGAACACCTTTGGATCCCCCAGTCAGAGCTGGTGGATATGGCTGGGGAAAGGGAAGTTTGGGGCTCCCTGTTGAAGCTGCTGCCCCCGCGACCCGATTTCGGATATGCGGTTGAAGATGGATGGATGCATGAAAATGTATAATTTTCCAGACAGAAATAACATTTTCCATTTAAAGGCTGCTTTGGGGGTAGCAACCACTCACCCTGGTATGCCCCCAGCTTCCAGCATGTTGGCAATGCCCACGTCCCAGGACCACACATCGAATTGCCATTTCTGTAGACCAAGCACCCCACACAGGACGGATCCTGAGTGGATCCCGATCCTCATGTCCATATCAAAGTTTAGCTGCTTTCGGACATACCTGTGTTGGTGGGTGGTGAAGTGACCAAGAGTTAGATATACACCATTCTTATCATTCATTCGTTCTCTTGCTAGCATTTCCTGAAATGTGTTGCAACTAAATTGAACAAGAAGATCTGTGGAGACTAACCGTATGGTGGTGATCATAGCAAGACCCAGCTCAACACAATGACGGGCATGGGCTCGCTGTGGCTCAGGTACCCCGGACACACAGTAGTAACAGTCGCCCAGTATCTTTATCCTCAGGCAGTGGTGCTCCTGGGAAAAGAAAGAGGACGCCGAAAACTATTTATTGATAAAAGTTATGTTAAATGTATGATGTCTTGAAAGCTCTAAAATTCCTACTTCTGCCAGCCGGTCAAATCGTCCAAAGAGCTCGTTGAGGGTTCGGACCAGATCCTGTGCTGACAAGTTCATGGACAGCAGAGTGAAACCTTTGATGTCAGCAAAGAGGATGCTGCAAGGAGGTGATTAAAAAAATCATCAGAAAAGTCATTCGTTGTAAATTTATTTCTCACCTTTTCTTTTCTTCTTTTAAAAAAAGTGTGTACCTAACGTCTTTGTACTGGTGGATGTAGATCTTGTGAAACTCATGAGGACTAAGTTCATCATCCAAAGAGTTCATGTCAGCAATCATCTCCAAGGCCACAAAGCGAGGCAGGATTGACAGTACCAGACTCTCCTATAAAGCAAAAAAAAGAAAAAAAGAAAATCAAATCAACTTTATTTGACTACAGTATGATTAATCTAATCATTTTTTCTAATCTTTGAATGCTATTGCTAAAGGAGAAAAATCCAATCGGTAGCAACAGGCACTCTACTTGTCTCTGATTCTCTTACCTGTCTCTGGTTCTCTTGCTCTAGTTTCAGACGACCCTCAATGCAGCGCCGCGTCTCCAGGAAAACCTGCCTCTGGGCATAGTCAGTCAGGTAGTGAATAAACAAGCCGGCTGTATTCATACCCAGGTACAGCAGGCCTTTGGCAAACACCTGTTGGGGGAGATTTCACATTCATTTAACTGATTGTAACCAGGGGACTCCCAAATGCACCTGAGCTTCTGTCTTCTTTGTCCAACTAAAGTCAGAATAAAACGTCAGCTGATTTTCTTACCTTTCTCCAAAGCGTTGCATCGTTATAGAAGCGTACTCCCTCCAGGAGGAGATGCAGTACCGAGGTTAGGGAGCCAGCACATATGGCCCACAGCAGAGGTAATGGCAGCAGCGTGTAAGTGGCAAACAATGTGAACAGAACATACCATGAAGGGTCTTTTTCCAGTCCATAAACCAGTCCTCCCAGTACCTGTGTGTTCTGTAACAGCCAGCTGGCTAAGCCAGCATTATGAAGCCACCGTGGAGACGTGGAGTTTTTGCAGGTTAAAACCAGGATGCACAGTGCTATCGCTAACAACATGAAGATTCCCGTCATGCAGCCACGTAAAGTATCAGTGACTGCCTCAGGAGCCACTGCCAAGTATAGAACCAAGACATTTAGCTTGGCCACTGCATCAATTGCATTAGTGATGGCTAGAGAATTGCGTCTTTGGTGGGAATAGTGTTGCTGGTACAGTTTCTCCAGATCACGAGACTTAAAGGTATGCCTAAGGGTGGGTCTGTGAACTCCATGAAATGTGTGGCTCCAGTGCACAAAGAAGTCAGCATCACTGACATAGTCATTGAAAGAGCTCCTGATACTGGTATGTGTGCAGGTGGAGCCACGGGTCTGGGAAGGCTGCACTCTGAATGTGGATGAACGGCGTTTTGTGACCCCACGTGATGCCTTGTTGCGAATTTGTTTGTTGATCTCCTCCATGTAGGCATCTGTCACAAAGATTTTACGTGCTGGTTCCACACCAACCTGTGAAAACACAAGTGAAATGTGTTTACTGTAAGGTTATTTTTAAAATCATGTTCTTGCTGAACATAAATCCTGTCCTAATAAGTCCTAATAAATCTGTCCAAAAAATCCAGAAATGCTTTATGGTGGAAAGTAAAGCAGTTATGGTCCCTTAGGGAGGTGTCTTTATTCACATGTTGTATATAGTTCCTGATAATTGTTTAGATGAACACTTACAGTATATTTGTTTGGCAAAGTTTTATGTCTGATGCCCTTCCTGCCACAACCGTCTGCATTTATCCAGGCTTGGAACGGACCTACAGTTGACACTGGCTTGTGTCCCTGTAGGGCTACAGTTCCTGATAGTTTGACAGATGAAGTTACACTGGAATCCCATTGGACCATGTTTGCAGATGATATTGTGATTTATCTATCTATCCATCTATCCATCTATCTATCTATCTATCTATCTATCTATCTATCTATCTATCTATCTATCTATCTATCTATCTATCTATCTATCTATCTATCTATCTATCTATCTATCTATCTATCTATCTGTCTATCTGTCTATCTGTCTGTCTGTCTGTCTGTCTATCCAACCATCTATCCATCCATCCATCTATCTAGTCCGTCTGTCTGTCTTTATCTGTCTCTGTCTTTATCTATCTCTGTCTCTCCATCTGTCCGTCATATAATGAGGAGTAAAGGAGTGCTTGCCACTCAAATGAGTGGCAAGCACTCAATGAGACCAAGTGAGCCTCAGATCTCTATAATCAGTCACCTGAGCACTGAGCTCCTGCTGGATGATGATGTGTTTCACAGCATTCTGCCACAGCATTTTTTTCCGCCGCAGCCCAGGGGACAGGGCCGTCGTCAGGCAGGCTGGCTCGTGCAGCTCCATAGGGGAGACCTGGGGGGTCTCAGCGAAGGTCACCATGATAACCTCAGCTGACCTCATCTGATGGTCTCAGATCAGGAGGAGGCAGCCTGGAAGATTATCAGACATTCAACCAGAAGGAAAAAGAGTGGTTAGAGTTAAGTAAAATTTGTTTCAGGCTGCAAAGTGTGGTTCTCTCATTAAACACACAATGAGCTTTTTATATATCAAGCTTCATAAACTAGTTTATGGTTAACATGGTGTATATTTGATGTGCTTTAATGAATGATGCCTTTGTGTTCCATCCTGGGAAAAAAGAGCATCCGGCATTTCTGGAGACTGGCCTTTTGGGAGGGGTAAAGGTCAGAAAGATTCACCTCTGCACCTTTTGTTTTATTAGTCATCTTAAATATATTTTTTGTGAGAACAAAATTAAATTACTGGAGATAACTTCAAATGATGTTAAGGCAAAACTTAATGTTATGCACAAAGTCTCCTTTTGGATTACTACTTTTTGAAAAAAAAAGTCCACCTCTTTATTTATCTCAGCATCATCATCATCATCTCTTCATCTTTCAGACTAAATTGCTTTAGTGCATGGCTGCAGCTGTACACATTCAGAAATAACCCGCTCCACGTGTTGAAGTGGTGTGTGTCAGAAGAATGACAGCTTTCCGACAAATTATCTTGAGGCTACATTTAGACCTGAGCTGGTTAATGCCAAGGGTTAAACTCCTCCAGGTCCTTCTAGCTCCACTGTCACCTGACTCTCATCACATACCCAAACTTCACAGACTAGATAGGATAAAGATATTACTAAATACACAGTTTAAAAAAATGTATGTACACATACACGCATACATATACAAGTCAGTATTACAGTATGGAAACATTTTATTTCATGTAACTGTTGATCACACAGTGATCATTCAAATGAACTCTCACATGGAAGGATCACTCATTAATTTGATTTCAGGTACCTGTTCACCTGGTTGAATGGATCACAGACAACAGAAAAATACATCATTAGAAAATACTGTTTTAATGCTGTTTATCCTGATAACAATCCATACACAGATTGGTGAAGACTATTGGTCTGTGAAAAAAATGTGTGCATGGTTTCAGTACTGACCTTCATTGAGTTACTTTGAATATATCCATCCCTCTTGTCCAGTATTTTTCATAGGTATTCAACCAGCTCATCATAATCCAGTTTTTCCACATGGGAATCACATGCAAGTCTCAAAATTAGGGCACAATCCATTAAGGTCAAATACTGAAGCTGAATTATTTCCTGTAGTGATGAAATGTCCAAAACGAATGAAGAAATAAGAGAAAAAAGATTGAGCCAAGATGTGTGGATTGCTCGGACAGGATTGTAGGTCACCAGCTGGGTTTTTTTGAAATGAAGTCAACAACTAGCTGCAGGAGTGAGGATTGCAAAGAGGATTACAGTACTTAGTCAGCAGCCACTCTCACTGGCCGGCAAACCTCAGATCTTTGCCACCAAGACAATGCCAAGATAAACAATGCTGTGAAACCGTTGCCAAGTCATCCAAAAAATATAGAAGTAAAGCTGACACGGAAATCTGGAGAATTACGATCAGCGATTTTTCATCTCCTCTGCTGCAGTTTTCTTTTACATGTTCTCTAATCCAAATTCTTATAATAATTGCAGATACTGAAAACATACTTACTTCCTCTAGATTGTCTTAGTGCTTATGGGAATCTTTTGAAGACATGAGAATGAACAGACAAAATCGTACTTAAAAACCTAAAAATATATTTCAATTACATTATTAAATTAATCAATCTCTAAGGAGTAACAGGTTATTATGCATTTATTTGACCAACAGCTTCAGGCAGTAACTATTCTCTTGATAATTTTTTTTATGTGATTGTATTTCATGCATTGGTGACCTATTAATCTGATGAAGACCAGGGTGGTTTTGTTAAAGCTGAAAGGACAGGATCAGTGTCCAAGAATATAGTAAAATCCTGTTTCCCCAGAATTAAAACAAACACAAAATGTTCGTAAATTTAATTACCCAAAGAATCAATAAAAACTATTAAGTTATGTAAGTGTCAAACAGCAGTGTGACAAAGTAGGCGTGTAACCTATCAGTGTCTTGGCAGGGTTTATGTAGGAACAGATGGGAGCAACCTGGACTCACTAAACAAGGGGTGTCAAGGGTTGTCAGGATTGATTGGACACTCTTAGTAGTTCTTACTTTGAAAAGTGGAGAGAAGTCATTCAGATCTCTACCCACAATGTGTCTGCACATTTCAATGTAATAGACAAAACCTCACACACATTAGTGTAAAGTAAATCCATTGAAAAAGAAGAAAACGCTATGAAAGAGGTACCAAAACTTAAACCTCTGAGCCTTCATTAAATGTGCAGAATAGCTTTTGCACGAATTCACTGTGTTTGATTCAAAATTTTCTTCTTGTCATGGGCTACTTTTGCTGTTACTTGTGTTCTTGAGCAATTTAAACATTACATAAATAACTGTATCTAAAATCACCAGGACTGCTCTGCCCTATCTGCAGAGCATCCACAGACACAAAGTCCAGAAAAGGGCCACATCCATCAATAGGGACCCCAGCCACCCCCAACACAGTCCCTCAGGCCGTAGGTAAAGGAGTCTGAGGTGCTGGATATCCAGACTCAGGAACTCTTTTTTTTCTCTCCACCATCAGACTCCTTTACAGTCAATAACGTTTCAAAAAAGTTCAACCTCTGGCAGTTTTGCACATTTTGTTATTCAACCATCTGCTGCGATATACTGTATATCCATCATGCTCATTGTGTAAATAACTGTCAATATGTAAACATAATATTTGTGATAGTTTGTTTTATATATATGTTATTTTATATATACAGTATGTTGTTTTTTGAACAACTCTGGCGGCATTACGTGTGGATGGCAAAGTAAGTTTTTCATTGTAAAGAGAAACCCTGTTTCTTTACTGCATACATGACAATAAACACTTTGAATCCTTGAATTGAATCCTTGAACAACTGCTGGCCAAACTTGGGGAGGCTGCTTTCGGAAGTCAGTTATTTCCTGGACGTCACACGTGTGTTGGCTAATACTAAAGTCGGTTCAAATAAAAAGTTCATGAACTTGTTTTATTATCAAAGCTTTGAGGTTCAGGTCAAACAAGCAGCGAGGCTGGTTGGGAGAAGAGAGCAAAATTGATTGCAGAGGGTTCATATTTATAGCTAGATAAACAGGGGTTGAGCAGAGATGGAGGGTCTTAAAACTGTCATACATTCCTCTTCTCAGAAAGCGAGTGAAACATACATCTACTCAGGAAGTGTGGAGTCGTGGTATTTTTGGAGCCTATGACACAGGCAATTAAAATGTGTGGTGTAAACCACACAGTTAACACTTATGTGCTACATCCTGTGATATGATCTTATTCTAAACAATTTAGCATCACACAACCTAACAACGGAAGACCTTCCATAAGTTCTATTTTTCCCACTTCATATGCGATCCAGTGTTTGAATTATTTTCTCCACAGCATCTCAACAGGACATTTGAAAACTGTGGCATCAAATTTTGTCTTAAGTCTTTTCCTTGCTGTATCTGGCTGTATTGTAATTGTCAGTGTTTGTGTGTTCATCCGTCCATCTATCCGTCTATCCGTTAGTCCAACAAATATCTTTACAACTGTTGCAGATAGAAAAATGAAAGAAAAAGCACATTACTCGGTTAGCAAAGGGGATGAAAATGAGATGATGACCTTGACCTTGAAAAAACTAGGTCACGGTCAAATTTCAACTTTTGTACATTTTTTTGCACATATCTCAGGAAACAGATAAGATAGAAAGACGAAATAAAAGGTGCTGTATTCAGGGAGGCAAGGGGATGAAAATTAGATCAATACCTTGACCTTGAAAAACTATGTCAAGGTCAAATTTTCACTTTTATAGCTTTTTAGATACACTTTTCTGAAACCTGATGATATATAATCACAAAGCAAAAAGCAACATTTTTAGGAAGCCAGAGACACAAAAATGTGTAGGTCAGGGTGAAATTTTGTATTCAGGGGTGTTTGCAGGATGTTGCAGTCTCTGACTGCCTTGTTAATATTATGCCAAGGAAAAGACTAAAATATAGTCCATGTACAAATGTATTGACCATCATGTCTTGTGTATTTGTACTGTTTTCACAAGTTATCCTTCATCAAATTCAGATTCTCCTGCAGCACTTAAGATTTACTTCTCGATTGTAGACTTTTGTTTCAAACAAAAGAATCAGAAACAGATCAAAAAAGGATTGTATCAGCAAGAACAGCTAGCAAATTGAAGCAGACATTTGGATGTTAGTTTTATGATAATCAGCCCTGCTGGTCCAATAGCATCAGCAACCCGTGGTCCCTATGGCCGTAAGCTGGTTAAAGTTTCTGAGACTTGCTTTGCTAATTGTGTTCTGGCAGAGGACTAGGTCCCTAAGGCTGATCTAATGAGTTGCCATCTGTCCCACCATAACTCAGCTCAGACCTTTCTTGCTGATTAGAGTATGTCTATAAATAGCCACTGGGTCTTAGGCAACCTACTATAACAGCATTGCATCAGCATACGTCTTTGACACTTGGCAAACATTCAGAAGGCACTGATGAAAGTGTTAAATAAGAGGTCAGTGTTACTCATGACAATGAGAGGAATAACTAAGTCATTTCAGATCTATAATATAACCTTTGTGTTCATAATGAGTAATTCAGTTAATGACTGCAGGTCAACTATACTCTTCATGTTCAATCTGTAATTATATGTTGTCACTTTATTTGAAACACGACCAACTTGCGTCCACCTGAGGGAGGTGTTGGAATGAATTAGTCAGCCAAGAGAAGAAATCAGAAGCTAATAAGCACTTTAGCTGTCCATTATAATCAGATGATCCTCATGTAGCTGGTTGGACACGTTGGACGGAAAAGTCAAGTTAAATTATTTATTTATTGACAATTTGGACATTTCCCTACACATAAAACCTTCAAAATATTCTATTAAAAATAAATATCTGAAAAACTGACAAAAGGTTTTATGAAACCATAAGCACTTAAGATGCTCTTCCTCTTACTGAGTAGACCTGCTTTTCAAAGACAAGAACAAATATAGAACAACGAGTAAAGAGCACTAAAGCAAAATTACTAATTATCTTACAGGAGTAAGTGATCCTTTCAAAGATGCAAGGCTAACTTCAGTGTTAGGACCTCTTTAAAGTGAATGTAAAGGCTACTAATTTACTGATGTAAAACCTCTTTTGACTGTACACATAGCCTGTCAAAATTGATAAAAATCACATTAAAGGTTCATCTGGGGGTCCCCAAACCCAGAGGGAGCCTCAGCTTGTTCCCACTATACTGTATATTATGATAATGCATCAACACCAGTGGAGGATTTAGGCTGACTGAGGGCTGACAAAAATAAATAAAAGGAGCCAGCTATATCCTTTGGGCACAGGCACACGAGTCATCATGATACATTTGTGATGAAAGAGTTACAAATCCAGGTAAACACAACTTACTTTTATTACATGACAGAGATGTTATCAGTTCTATACCTATGATATTAAAGCACACAGGTAACTATTATTTATTTAACACTTCTCCAGCATGCTGGCCATCGTTTTCTGCAAACCTCTGAAAAACATTTTCAGCTCTTGC
Source organism: Antennarius maculatus (assembly GCA_013358685.1). Classification (NCBI taxonomy): domain Eukaryota; kingdom Metazoa; phylum Chordata; class Actinopteri; order Lophiiformes; family Antennariidae; genus Antennarius; species Antennarius maculatus. Next base: position 3,668,816 of record CM023625.1, on the reverse strand, counting down.
ATGGAAAAACAATAACTGGCAGTGACAAGCATTTTTTTTACCATGACAACTTTCCAGACCCCTCTGTTTTGAGCTTGTTCTTAAGCGTCATTAGCTCAAGCTAAGCAAGGTGGAATTATCCCAGGTTTCACACCAATGACCATCTTATGGGATGGCTGAACACATGAAGAGATTCCAGTAGCACTGTGTATAGGAGGACAAAAATACACTGTCATGGAAGACCTGGTGACTTAGTGGGATTAAAAGACCCTGGAATATGAGGCGTTGGAACACTCAAATCATAGCATATTCCATTCAAAAAAACTCCAGATTTAGACAAAAGATTAGGTGCCACATCAAATACATCATTCATGATATATTGCACTGAAAAAACTGAATTTATAGATTATTTTTTGCACTGACTGATCAATGGATAAGGATGTGCCTGATTGTGTTGATTTGATTCATCCAATTGTAATGTATAAAACTAAACATGAACAGTTTTGCGAACTCAGTTACTTAACAGTAAAACAAATAAATTCCGTGGTTGACTGTAATAAATACAGTCACTCATGTACTATATTGTAGTACAATTTTGAGACACAATAATTCTAATTTTATGCCAATTCATACTTGATTGCATTTCAGAGGGAAATATTGTGTTTTTATATTAGCTTTATATATATTTATATTTGACGCTGCATTATACAAATTACCTGATTTATACAAAGCAGTTTATTTGTGTCTTAAATTCGCTACTTACAAACTAAATCACAGGTCAAACAAAAGAAAGCAATTTATTTTAATATGCCAGTACAACAGTGTGTAAAGAAAATCTACATAATCTGAACTTTCGTTTTGAAAAGTTTTTTTTTTTTTTTAAAGTTCATTCTATTGACAATGCGTATGAACTTTTACTTGACAGCACAAAGGTTTTCTGCTGCTAAAGTAAAGCATCAGAGTATTTCCCCACTGAACTAATTACTTATTACAATCAATTTAAGGTGACTCGTTTAGTTGGCACATTAATTAAAAAAAATCCATTAAACTTCAGCTTAACTTTCATGAAGTGAATAACAATATCCATATATCCATTTACGAGTATGTGCATTCAAAAATATAATCAATAAAATTTATTTCGTAAAACATTGGTCAAATATTTGCATTTGTAGTCATTTTCAGATATTTTCTAGTCAACAGGACCGAACGTGTTCACACACCGGAGCTAATGAGTCCGTGAACGTTACACAGCTAGCGCGAGCCAGGAGCAGCTGCTAGCTGAAGAACGACTCGCCGGTCCAGCCAATGTACGGTTAACTGGCTCACGTAAACTTTCGTCTCGCTGGTTGACGACTGCTATCCATATGCCAAACATTTTACGGAATTTAAATTTGCTCACTGCATGGTAAGTAAAAGTGATGGAGATCTCTTGTAGTTCAGATAAGTGCATTCAAGGCTTCTAAATATGATAGCATATTTAGCTGCTATCATACAGTATATGGATGCTAATAAATGGGGGCCAGCATTCATACGTTTGTTTAGCTTCATAGCTAAACTTGATGGAAATGAAGGAAAAGGCTGAAGTACAAATCAAACTACATGAAAGCCCGTGACAGCTAGCATAAGTAACAATAGCTTTTAAATAATTTATTGATAAATGTCATAGCTTTTATGTTCGTGTGTCAAGATATGAACCATTACAATGCTTTTATCGTTGCTTGGGTGAACGTTAACACTTTTTCTTTTCTGTGTCATGATATTCTAAAATATGTTCGGGTAATTTTGGTATACTAACTCCCATAGGCCAAACGTAATCCAGCGGTTTTCCTGATTTTGGAAGCGGTGGTGGAGGCTCGGTGAGGGGCTGAAGTACCACCAATCTACTCGCCACTGTGAGCTGGAAGACCTACGCCGCCTTGTGACGGTTATCCAACATGACAGGTGGGCAGAATGATCACTCACCAGAACACAATCTAAACCCTCCAAAGGTGGATTACAGAAGAGGCGGACTGCTCAGGAAATTAAAATGCGTTAGATGAGCCACCTAACCCAAATCCACAGCAACTGAATGCTGATTGTAAAAATGTTTTTTCATAAGTGCTCTTGGTGTGTGTGTGTGTGTGTGTGTGTGTGTGCGCGCGCGCATACATGTATTATACTTCTGTTGTGTGTATTATTTCTGGTTTTATGGAGATATCACTCACCATATTTGCTCGTTGGCTTCATTCCTTGAACTTCAAGCCCACTGCCTGAATGGCTGTTCCACAGCGCTCCTCTCTCTGCCTCTCCATCCTGTTCTCTGTATATCTCTCTGTCTCTCTCACCCACAGTGCGACTTGGGTGGATAGTGAGATCCATTGTATCAGTGACATGTTTATTAATGAGACAGTCGCACATGGAGAGAAGATCTGCTGCTCGAAAAGACTAATCGTTAATCTCTTTGTTAATACGGTCAATCTCTACGGTCAACAGAAATTAATCAGAAACCTCAAGACAGTGACACAGGAGTAGGTGTTTAGAAGGGACTGCAGTTGGATTTGTGAGTTTGTTTGAGTCTGAAACTTTGCTAAGAAGTTTGAGCTTGGGAAAGGAATGTACCTCTGATTTTTTTGTGGATGTATCTGACTGAATCAGGTTTTGTATTTAGCCTATCTGACAAAGAACTTTGGAATTTCCCGATTTTCTAAATTTACTTATTGTCAGCATTGATAACTTAATTTTAAGAAACTTAAAAACGTAACAAAAGAATCCCAAATATTTAGTCTGTAACCTGTCTAACATGCAAGAATTTGGATTTGTTTGTACATTTTCTTGCATTTTGAGTACTCTGGTGTGCCTTTGAGTGTGGTGCCTGTGAGCTGCAGTGCATTTGTTTGCCTGCCATGCCCTTGCCTGCTCCTGATGTCCCGGCCTCTCAGAGGCTGGCACTGGACTGTCACACTCTTCTAGACCATCGTGTTGGCAAGGGTAAGTGAGGACACATCTCCTCTGTTTTCTTGCTGGCTCCTTCCCTTTCTGAGTGGCTTGTGCAGAGAAATATTTCATTAAAGATGTTGCACTCTTCCATTTGATAGTATGATAATGAAATGCTCAACAAAAAATACGTGAGGGAATATATTTGGCCTGTCACTTTCTCAGAGCTGCGTTCTGTTTTGTAAAACTGATCTCAATTCATAGTTTGGAGAGAGTGACTTTTCCAACATCAGAAGGAGTGTAGACTGATTGTCTGTAGTGATGATTGAAGGGCAATTGCTTTCCATATTTTTTGTGTGTGGTCATTATTTGAAAATGAAAAGAAAACTACCCAGATGAAACAATGGTGTTGTCCATTGTCAGAATCAGCCCAGAGATGAACAACTACATTTTAAAAAGTCGGCCAACACAGAACATTTTTAATGCAATCCCTATTACATTGAAGTGGATCTAATGCAATGCATTCTGTTTCCTTGTTCAGTCAAAAGCAGAACACTTTCAGTAAATGCAAGACAGTGATGACCAAAATCAATTACCAAACTAGGATCTAGACTTTCTTTGTAAGATGGCTCCGTGGAAAATTAATGCAAAGGTATTGATTATGATTTGAATAAAAGGAAAAATAAAGTATAAACTCAAAATGTTAAGTAAGCATGCATTTAATAAAAAGCGCATAGAGAAGGACATTGCGGCATAGCAATGAATATGAGGGAATGAAGTGATTTGAATGCTAGGTCATGTGAGGCATCACTGCAGGTGAGGCTTTGTCATTGGAGAGGGGTGAGCCAACTGCTGAGATGAACTTATGAAAATCAAGGCTGTGAGAGAGTTATTTATCAGTAGCATCTCTAATACTTTCCAGTTTTAGTGTTCAGCCTTTTAATAATTCCAGTTCCGTTAAGCATGCTTGCATAATGACCCATTTTCTGCAAATTTGCCATATGAACTAATTCTGAAATTAAAGGCTGATTTGTTTGCGGTATCCACCAGACAGCCATTGTGGATGTTAGAACAAAATATTTACTTCCAAATGAAAATGGGAGAAAACCAAATTTTGTTGTGAGCTTTGAAAATAGAAGCGAATGTAGAAAGAAAAAGTAAAGGTAAAGCAGCAAGCATGCTAAGATTGATGACAGTGAGGAGGGAGAGAATAATGCTGGCAGTGGGTGGAGAGAGAGAGAAAAGGAAATAGAGTGAGTGGGAGGTTCTCTCCCTTTCAATCACTGGTGTAGATTTCTCTTTTATTTTCCCGTACTCCCCTCCTTTCTCTGTTCCTATCTCCACAGCTGAGAAAAATAATGTGTGTGTGTGTGTGTGTGTGTGTGTGTGTGCGTGCATGCCTACGTGCGTGTGTGTGTGTACGCATGTGCCTGCATATGAAATCTGCTCATCCCCCCTTTAGATGGAGCGGTGTAGCAGAAGACGAACAGGAAAATCCAAGGTCATAACTGCATGCGCCGCTGTGACGTTGGGTTACAGCCCCCTTTTGTGTGTGTGCGTGAGTGTATACGCCAGCCCATGTGTGTATATCTTCACAGCGGGGAGAGTGTGTGTAATTCATTGCATCGAGCCAGGCTCTGCACCAATCACGCTGCACATTTTTGCTTCGAGCACACGTGCAGGCATTTATCTCAGTGTGTCTGTTGCGACTGAGGCTGCATTGAGGAAGCATACGCATTTTGTAGAGAGACTCCAACATCACGATCGATGTATGGTAAGAATGGCGTACATTTCATTGTGTGTTGGTGTGCTGTCTGAGCTGTGTGATCATGAAAGCACGTTCAGCCAGTTTTCCTACATTCTACAAACACTTTTCCTTGTAACGTTCTCGTCAGACTGCAGCCGTCTTCTGAGTTGAATGTCCCCGAAGCTCATTACTGGAACTTGGATAAAAATGAAGATACCGCTCTGTTGAAATTATTTGAATTGGAGACAGAATCTTGAAGATGTTTATCTTTGGTAATGGATACTTATTTTGTTTTTTCTTTTGTCTTTCAACCAAATTGTTTCCTGATTTGATCTGATAACATTGTGCTCTCTGCACTCTTAACACGTTGACTATTTGCTCTTATTCACTCTGTGATATAGACTCTGTGATGTTTAAGTTCCTTGTTTTTAGTATTCCTTCAAATTTATACATCTACAAAAACAGGGATGTACTATATGTACTGTCAAAATTAAAATATGGATACTTGATATGTTGACAAAATGCATCGTGACAAAAAGGTCTTGTTGTCATCTTTACTTACTAGTGTTACTGGAAGATATTGTTGTATTGATCAGTGGTTAGTACTGAGTAAATTAATCAGGTTAAAGAGTATTGATAGAAAAAGACATTGGTTTGTTTGCTAATGGTTTATCAACTGATGCTACACCCTGGAAGTTCAAGCTGTTTTCATCAGTATTGAACAGCTGAACCGCTGCATTGATACGATCCCTCGTAGCCCAGTTTCACTGCCTGTCTGACTGATTCATGGCGTGTTGGATTGGCCTGGTGTCACAAGGATTTGAAGGCAGCTGGGTCTGCTCATCAGTGTGTTGGTCACATTATACTGGCTGTGGTTGCTGCTAACCACGCTTGATCAGAAGTGGGTTTTGAATTGGACTCAGTGCACATTGATTGAAGGTTGACAAATAATGTAATCATGCTGAAAATGTGCATGCAGTATATTAGAGTGTGATGGCCTCAATATACAAGAGGAGGGGCTCATCGTGATGAGAGAAAGGGGGATGTCATCATATTATGCTTGTTTATGCAGTGAATTTAAATAGCTTCACTTTCTCATTACCTGAATGACAAAAATCCACACACACTTCCTGCTCACTCTTCCTTTAATGCACTTAGCCTCACGATAGTCGCCAAATCTTCTTCATATCACTGTGTGACAGCTTATGCGCATATTGCTCGACTGTTCAGCTTGTTTTCATACATCATTTGCATACACTGTCCCCACTTCTTGTCTTGTTCTCACTGCAAATTTTTTGTGCTCGTTCTTCACAGTTCAAGGATGCCATTCTTTGTTTGTCAATTTTGAAAATAGCTAACTGCTAAGTTGGTCTGCATCTCCCCCATATTCTTACATAAGAGTACCCTTAAAGGCAACAGGCTTTGCAGCATGAAAAGTGTTGTGAAATGTTTGGTGTTAGGACTAAACGTATTTACCCTCTCTTGTCAGTTACATTTTTGGTTATAACATAGAAGCTTGTAGTTGCAGACATGAAGTTTCTGGATATTCTGTGCTTGTAAATAGTTTGACTGTAGATCAAGTCCCAGATGTTAATTCAAGTAATTCATTTTGGTTTGTGTTATGCTATTGTCCGGCCTTGATTTGTCTGTCTTTCTGCATTTATGCAAGATTCTTCAAGGTTTTAAATAAAGTGATTGTGCTCAATCATGTTTTTCTTTCAGAGCTTTTAGCCCTGATTTTGTCACTTCAGCATGCAGTTTTATTTCTCCCCCTCTCCAGCGCTCTCCTGTCCTGGCCTGAAGTGGAGTCGTTAAGCTGACATCCTGTGGGAAATGGAGAGTGTAATCTGTTAATGTACCAGCCTATTGTTACAAGAACAAAAATAGCATTGTGATTGGCTGACACCTTGCTGTGGTGATTTGAGAGGTGGACCTGGCACATGTGTTTTAGATACACACTTAAATGTGTTCTCCGCCAGCGTATCACAAAACGCATAATCAGCGAAATAAGCAACAGAACAGATTCAAGTTCTCATCTGTGATACAACAGGCTGCAGAAACATCCACCTTCTTTTTATTATCTTGTTCTGTTAACTAAAAACCCATAATTTATTGTTCTTCTGAGTCTTCCTCCGCACTGTGTGTGATCGTCAGCTCGCTGTCCAGCCCCTAAACGTTGTGAAGCTCGCCATAGAGAGTGGGTGGATTTCGTGAGGCCCCCTGTGCGCATTTCAACACTGATGTCCACAGTCCTGTCCACCCACTTTGTTGTATTCTCTTAGCTTTTTGTACACTAACACCAGAAAATCTAAACAGCTCTTTCTTCTTTTACACCGCTGAAGATAATTCTACTGCTGGCAGAGAGGGCAGGCTAGATTTGTCCTGGACAGAGAAGTTCCAATAAGTAGCATTAATGCATGACTCATTCAGTGCATCGCTGTCCTCCTCCCCACCACACTTCTATCTCTGTCTCTCTCTTTCTTTAGCTGCTTTTATCTCTGCGCCCCTCTGGCCTCCAGCCTCTCCTCTCTACAGTTACAACTTGCTGGATTTTCATTAAGTCAACTTGTTCCTCCTACAGCAAAACCCTGGACAAATTGACCAATGAAGAGATAAAGCCTTAGATGAAGGCAGGGTGGGAGAGGGAGGAAGAGACAGAGGGAGATCAGGAGGCAGAGGTTTTATTAGTGTTGGAGGTAATGGGGAAGAGAGTTGCAACACTATGAATAGTCACATAGTTCTCAGAGATGAGCCTGAGTTCCCGCTCCAACCTTCAGCAGAACTTTACAGAGGTCTTCAGATGGTCACTGACAACATGCCAGAAGGCTAGAACACAGAAATCTGTGGGTCATACACTAATCATAGAGCTGCTTTGATTTGATCTTCGGCTCGTCCCACCCACAGGTTAGACTGGCCTTGGACAGGACATTTGCTCCTCATGGGCAGACCATGAAGTCAGTGGCGTAATGATAGACAAAATGTGAAGTTTTCAGAAAAAAAGAGTTAATGTATAATTTATTACCTTTTGGACCTCCTCTTTTGATATAAAAGATACGCACAGTTCCCCTAGAGCCGACAGATTCTGATCCAATGAGAGATTGTCCTTTTGTTTTACACTTTTATTTGTGATTTTGAACATACTCTTTTCATCATGCTGAAATCTATCAATGTATGAATGTATGTATGTCCTGTGATATAAAACTGAAACAATCGGCTGATAGACAGAAAATCTATCTCAATATGTAGATAGGAGACTTGAAACTTTAATTGAATTGGCTGAATATCTATTGGTTGCATAAAACCTTCAAACAGGCTGATTGTCATAGCATATAATCATAATTTTTTAAAGTTCAGTGTCAGTTGTTTTTTGAAACAAATGTACAAAAATACAAGTCAATATAGTGTTCAAAATTGTCATTAAGTAAAGTACTGTACTCAACCAGATTTTCCTTCATTGCATTCTGCATTGCGAAATTCTATGGCCAGTTTGTAATCATGCTTCTGTATACATTAAAAAAACTTTTTGAAGTCAGTTTGTTCTAATTCGTCATGATTGTAGCAGTCTTCTTTGTGATATCTGTGTGGAAGGTTCCCAGTTGATATTTTTTTTATAGTTTTACTATAAAGTTTAAGGTGTGCAGCAGGCTCGAGTGAAAACTGTTCATCTGAGACACTTCGCTGTCGCTGGCTGCTTTTTGAGGTCATCCATTTCTGGTGGTTCATTACGAATGACATTTGTTCATTTTGAGGTCACGAGGGAGAATCAACTATGTTGGAATTAAATACAGTAGGTTTTAGAGCTGTATCAAAAAAAAGTAATGACTAATGTAATATTTTTCCTTGGAGAGACAGGAAGGAAGGAAAGAATAGATGCTGTTTTGTGCAGATTGTTTGACTTTAGTCCGATGTGTGATAAAGTGATGCTTACAGCGACGTTGCCTACATGATGACCAACTTTTGACTGCTGATCTCAAAATTGTCACATGTGACCAAGTGATCATAATTCCTGTGCACAGCTTTATGCTGACTTAAATGGAGGCTATCCCTTTTCTGTATGCCTTCCTTCTCCGAGGAATCCCTCATGACTCATCACTGCTGAATTCCCTGGACCAATCACATTTCAGCTCTCTCTTTCTCTCTTGCAAAGTCAGAAAAATCAGTGTTCGGTGTGTTGCTTTTCCTTTCAGGACCTACGTGAGTCCACTGGGAGAGAAGGACAGTGTGTGTTTGTAAGAAAATTGTTACGATGAGTAGTTGTGACCACATTCTCTTCCATATCTGTCACTCCTCAGATACCTTTGCACAGAAGTGGTAGACAGATGGGCTTTAAAATCTTAATGTATTGGGAATTAATAATGCCAGTGCTGACCTTTTGGCTTATAATTCAGTATTTTATAAATGAAAACATTTATACAATATTGTGTATAATACCACAAACTGTGGTTTTACACAGTTTGTGGAAAGCTTTTCATGGTGTGTTTCCAGTCCATCTTGTTTCCTGCTTCAGTAGCTCTACTTGTATTTTCTTTTCCTGTCTGAACAGGCAGGATGACTCCATCTGTAGACATGAAAGTAACAATGTGCTGTTACAAGAGACGTTAACTGGAGTACAGACTATTGTCAATATTTGCTTGTTAGCCTGCACAAACAAACCTTTTTTTCAGCACTGAATTTTCCACCTGTGAATGTGAAGTTGTTAATGGTGTCTAACTCCCAGTTATCACAAGTTATAACCCCAAACCTCATTATTTTGCATTTTCCATGTGACATTCTGAATTTTTTAAAATTGCATTTCTGTCATTCAAAATGCAGGAATTCCTTTAACCAATCCTCGTTCTCTTTCTTCCCTTCTGTTTTCTCACCCCTCTTCTTCAGGGGTTTGTGGATGTTGCGGGGCACTCAGGCCTCGGTACAAGAGGCTAGTCGACAACATCTTCCCAGAAGACCCTGAGGTGAGAACACTGCTGCTTTGTTTTTTTTGTATAGCCTGTCACCACCCAATGGCTATATTTGTTATCTGAATGATGGCTTTTCTCCATTCCCCTTAATTATGGATAGAAATAATTGTGTAATTGGGACTGTCTTTCTAGTGTAATTGCCTTATTGAAAGAACAATTGTTATCAAACACATACAGAGCTGAGCACATAACACACAGTGAGGAACTATGTGCTGCAGCAGATTTGCCTTGAAGCTTGCCATCTGAAGTCTTCTGGCTGGTAAATTTAAATGTCATGTTTGATTTTCTTCAAATTTAGCAATAATCAAGTATACATAGTACAAAAACAACTCCATGAAAGCGGTTGGTGTCACAACTCACACCTCGTTGTGATGCAGATTTCAGATGACTCATACAGACAATTAATTTTGGTGGAGAAGATATGATGCAGTGGAAAACTGTTACTGCAGTGACCCAGTTTACATGGAAGATCTGCTGCTAAAACTGCAATACATGGGACATACTGGTGCATGCAGACTTCATGTCCCTGTTTTGTTTTGGTGTATAGAGTTATATCTGCTAATTGTTCTGCAGCCTTTTTTTCTACTTGGAGACAAAAGAGCTACAACATGACTGACTCTGAATGAATAAACATTAAAAATCAACTTCTCTTTCTTGCCAACTGAAATATTATGGCTGATAACGGGTTCCAGGATGGCTTTGAGAGGCTGTTGGAAGGGCAGCTATCGTCCTGTGCAATCTCAGGAAATGTACACTCATAGTGAGGCTCGTGTTTCACTTAGGTGTGCCAGTAAGCTATGGTAATGAACCAGACTGCACTATAGCAAGTAATGGAATAAGGCAATCATTTAAACGTTAAAGGCTGGACTGCATTTCCTGCCACCACGCATAAAAATAGCTGCTGTGGAAACAGGCAATTTCTGCTGTGGAAACAGAGCCGTCAGTTCAGTCCAGATGATTAACCAGCAGTTCTCCTTTCAGTCTCCTACAAGTACGGTGATACCTGTAAGGCTTTTTAAAGGAAAACTTGCTCCTTTGAGATGATCACAGCTTGGAGCAGGTGGTAGTGTCCAGGATAATGACACAGTTGCAGTCAAGATAGTTTCCAGCAACCTTCAGGCTCTACAGCAAGATGGAAAAAGCTTCATTCTGAGAAATGTCATTCCAGTTTAGTGAAATGCTGTCTGACCAATCTGTTCTTCTTTTACCCTGTCACTAATAATATTATTCAACAGTCAGATGAACATGCCTCTGAAGATACACCTCCATATTACTCATTATAGGCACTTCATGAGATCCATGTGTAATGTAAGCTGAATTTATTCAGCTTCTCTAATGAAGGTTATAAATCACACAACAGTTATCCTATTGCCAGAAATGAAAGACCAATATTAGACTAATAAATTCAAAATCACTTCAAACACAAAAATTTAGAAAGATCAACTGTGTTAGTGTTTTTGTTGTTGTTTAGAGATCTGTTTGTGTATAACATTTCACAAATGCAGAAACCCTTTTGTGCTGGGTCTCTTTGTAAGTAATGCATTATGATTAAATCATTGGTCTATGTATCCCAGTATTTTCCAGACTTATTTTGTGTGGAATAGCCGTTTGCAAGGTGCTTGAGCATGTGTAACTAATATAATCCTGCCAGTCATGTCTTCATCAGATTGTATTTTTATCAAATTCTACATATTACACATGGGCAGAATTTCCCATCCTTCTTGGGACTGGCTGTTTTGGTGCTGATCTGAATGTAAACAGGATCTCAGAGGACGATAGATGGATTTAGCGCTGTACTCCCCAGACAAGCTGAACAGCAGTGAAGTAGGTCAAGGGGAAAGTAGGAGGTGAAACTCAGTGATCTAGTTTTGTGCTTACATTTTGGGTTTAGCTATCAGAGTCCCCTCAGCTAGCTTCCTCTATGCTTAGTGGACATGTTTACATGTAGTTCTAGAATGACTTAAACAAGCCGGTGAAAATAAGATTTCTTATCTCTCTTTGCTGTGTCTTCCTCCTCCTCAATCCCTGTCCCTCCCATAGGATGGACTGGTGAAGGCCAACATGGAGAAGCTGACATTTTACGCCCTGTCAGCTCCAGAGAAACTTGACCGTATCGGAGCCTACCTGTCTGAGAGATTGTCAAGGGATGTGGCCAGGCACAGATATGGGTGAGAATATCCAAGCAGCTGCCACAGTTTCAGCTGCCTCTGCACTGGCAAATGCTTTTTGCGGCCATTATTTATTCCTTCCCACATATCAACTTATCTGTTATGAATTCGGCACAATTAAGCTAATGCATTCAAATCCTGGGAAGTTTAGCCACACAGATGGAGTGGCAGTTGCAGGATCATTGACAGTGATGCTTCTGTACACTCTGTACTTAGTTCATATGCCACAGAAGTTGTTGTCTTTTCATTAGTCATGACGAGTACATACTGTGGTAATTTCTACCAATGCAAACAGCCCGCACAGATTGTATTTTCATTTGGCAGAGATCAGCTGAAGTCTGTTCAGTGCACAAGTCTGCAATGTTGCTTACAATTTGGTTTCTGCTGCTTTGTGCAAATTCATATATAGAATATATAGGTGCCATCCTCATTCTGCCTCTTTTTCCTCCTATTCAGATATGTGTGTATAGCCATGGAAGCGCTGGATCAGCTGCTGATGGCCTGCCACTGTCAGAGTATCAACCTGTTTGTTGAGAGTTTCCTCAAGATGGTGCGCAAATTGCTAGAGTCCGACAAACCCAGCCTGCAAATCCTAGGAACCAATTCTGTGAGTTTCAGGCATTGTATTTGTAGTTAGTCACATAGTTTTACAGCTTCGTTACTGCTAAGCAGAGGAAACAATGCAATGACCCTGAAGGCTTTATTTGCATTTATTTTGAAGACTATATTGAGTGTGAAAAGTTTGTACAGTAAAATTACATTGTTCAATCGAATCCTTTTAGATCTGCTGGTAAGAGCTGATAGAGGTATGCACACTTGATCATTTATTGTCTTGTAACACACTAAAAGCAAAGTGATCCCAAGAGGAAGGGTTTTAGATAGAGGTCCAAAAACGGAGCGTAATAGGATGGTTTGGCGAGCATTATTAAGTCTGCATCACCTACCTGCTCTTCCTCTCTCATCATCACCATCACCTGCTCTCTTTTTCTTCCCTTGTTCTGTCACTTCTTTTCCAGGACCAGAGCTATGATTGCTTTGGCTCTTTATTTCAGCCTCTGTCTGTACTGAAAGTAAACACAGGATCAGTTGATATTTATAGCAGCCTCCACTGACTTAATCCTGCCATGAGCAGAAAAATTGAGTATCTCCTCTTATCAAACATTTCAACCTTTTGCATTAGAGACTTCATCCATTGACATCAGATGGATGAATTGGGGTTAGTTAACTAGTTGGTTAACTCACTTGAACAAGAAGGTGTCAAGATTATCCACAATCAAATCAGGACGCTGGTAATCAACACAAGACTGTAGGTAATCTTGGGGAATCATATCTTTACTGTTACTAATAGACAACTGCTTTTTAATTTGTTTTATGCAGTTGAATAAGTAAACACGTCATGTACTATGTTATGACACTTCACCTTTGTATTCAGGAAGGCAGTGATTGAACTATTTATTCAATTTATTTAATGTCATTTTTCAAATTATGTATGGTTTCATTCCACTGCAGATGTCAAGTAGACATTTTTTGTAGTGAGAAAATAACTCTATAAGCTGCTATCAGATGTTTTGCTGATATAAATGTAAATACCCACGTTGTTGAAGCATTGGTGATCTTATTTTATTTGCATGTAATGTTGAGCTTCTCCCACATCTTTGGCTCATTTGACTGGATTTAGAAATAATATCTAATCAGAAGTCAGTGTGTTTCTCCTACTGATATGAGTACAAAAGGAAAGACGATAACCTTGGGAACAGGACTGTGTTAGTGTTTGAGAAATATCAGAGCTCAGTAGCAGAGTGGTGGGCAGAGGCAGTGTGATGAAGAGTGTCCTCTGATGTGAGGAGCAGCTATCAGCACCGTTGCCCGGGATAGCAGAGGACATATAAAGGAAATCAGATTAGCTGCACACATACCACAATGGCAGAGCTCCGCAGTCATCTACAGATTTATGAGACACGCCGGCTCTCACTCATAATCTTCATGCTATCAATCTCTTGCACACACTTTTGTATTTAGGACAAATACCGTGTGATAATTGTCCATCAGACTGCTTTGAATCAAGTCATGAGGATAGGTGTCTTGTGTGGGGTCCTGCTGTCGAACACTGGAGATTCACACCACATAAATACTTGTTGATGTGAACTTCATGGGTCAGAGAGGGAGGAGGAAGGAGCAGATTAGAGAGTTATCACCACAGGACTAAAGCTCAGCCCAGTTTCCTCCTGCTCTGTTTCACTGACCTAAAACCTTGTACTGCAGAGCCTGCTGCTAGATGAGCCAGTGCCTCAACACACCCGTACCAGAGTTAGAGTTTCTATCTGCTGGCTGTTATATGTAGTGATGGCTGTGAGAAAATTAAGACTATAAATAAGTCTCCTGGTGGAGCTTCTGATTTGACAAAAGGCTGAGGTTTAAGACCCTGTTCTCTCAGATGGTTTGTTTCTGAAGACACACACGATACAGTAAAACCCTCCAGCTGCCCAGTATTACAGGTAGAAATTCTGCAGCTTCATTTAATTTACTCAAGGGTCCTTGAGTAAAGTAAAGCTGTGTTATTTTCATTTCGGAACATTCATAAAACACAAGAAATAGATTTTGAGGGACTTCCATGAAGGATTTTCATTTTCTACGTGAGCTCTCCTCAGTGTACGACTTTGCATCTGTCTTGATAAATGTGCATTAGATCATTGTTGCTTCAGGAAGTTTTCTGTCTGACTTCATGCTCTATGAATCCTGTTCATAATTTATTGAGTCTTGTGACGCTAAATGTCACCATTTTTAAACGATGACATTTTCTGGCCCAGTGGGAGAAGCCCCCCCACCCTCATTTACCCTGTACTTTTCACTCCTAATGAGATGCTATGGCGCTGTGGTTCAACTATAATTTAGGAGCTATTCACCATTGGGGAATCACTGAATTTCATTTAAAAGTGTTTAATTAAATTAAAATAAACTTAAGGCTGAGCATTTTAGGAGCTGAGTTATTATGTTAATCCTCTAGAGTTGTAGAGATTCAATTTGGCATGAAAATTAATTTTATTTGGCTACTTTTGTCTTCTTTCCATCTCAGTTTGTGAAGTTTGCCAACATTGAAGAAGATACACCGTCATACCACCGCAGCTATGACTTCTTCGTGTCGCGTTTCAGTGAGATGTGCCACTCCAGCTACGAGGACCCTGACATCCGCACCAAGTGAGTGGACAGAGCTTCTGTTTTTACACCACTTCAGTGAGCCCTTTTATAGACTTTGTCTGTCACCAGACGTTTTTAACTTCTTCTGAAGAAAATATAATCTGGCATGTCTGTTGTATGCTGAAAATAGACAATATAAACTGTTTGAAGAGTTAAATATAGCTTTGTACAATGAAAGCGTACCAGTGAAATGCAGACAAGGCAGGCTGAAAATTAGATAGATTACATCAGAATTATTGGCCCCTGTGAAATTTTTTAATCTCCCCAGTGCTGTTTGAACAGATCAATATTTTTTTAAATGCATCTTTTCCAAATATCCTAGTTTATTTTGCAAGCTTACATTAATATACTTTGCACACAGAAACAAACAACAAAAAAATAAAATTACCAGGATCGAAGTCATTAACCTCCTCAAGAACTAACCTTTTCTTTGGGCTAATGCACAAGTCACTGTTGTGAAATCATGTGCTTTGATTTTTTTAATGCTCACAGCATGTAATCAATCAAGTTAAGACTATGGGTTGTCCTACACTTTACACATGGTATGAAAAATATTAAGGGTTTGAGATGTCACTTGAGAAAGCATCACGCCTAAAACAAAAGAATTCAATTTAGACTTGAGCAAAAGAATTGTTGATGCTCACAAGGCTGAAGAAGAATATACATAGAGACACCTCCCCATAATTAAACACGGTGGTGGGAATATCATGCTGTGGGAATGATTCAGTGTGTCTGGAACTTTGTATCTCATCAAGGTTGAAGAAATCATAAAGAAACCAGGATATTCGAGGATTATGAAAGAAAACCTCAGTCAATAGCAAAACTGGGTCTGGGTCGTGTCTTTGTCCTCTAACATGAGCTCAAACTGGTCAAGAGCTACCTCCACAAAACCAAAGTGAAAGTTATTGACCAACCTGCACAAAACCCTGATTGAAATCCATTGAAAATCTGTGTGATGCACTGAAAACCAGGGTCCATGCAAGAAGACCAACAAATCAGGAGGAGCTTTAAAGATATGTCAGAGTGGACTGGGTTTCCTCAGGAGGTGTGTCAGAGACTTGTTAAAAACTAAACAAACGACCGCATGCTGTTACCCACTGAAAGGAATGCACAATTAAGGTTTAGCATCAGGGGGGTGATGATTTTGACCCTGGCAGTTTTTGTTTTTTGTTATTTTGTTTCTGTGTGCAAAGTACAATAATTTAAGGATTCAAAATAGAACTAGGATGCTTGGAAAAGCTGTGGATGGCACTGTGATAGAAGATGTGTTGGAAATTCATGAATCTGTTTAACAGAGGTTTTTAAAAATGTTTTCTCTTTAAATTTTATAGTGGGCTAATAATTTTTACGTAAACTATATGAATATTTCCTAAACATAACCCTGCATTTATAGATTTGATTAATATCAAATAATGTCCATCTGTGACCTGCAGGATACGCATGGCAGGAATCAAAGGCCTGCAGGGGGTGGTAAGGAAGACTGTGAATGACGAGCTGCAAGCCAACATCTGGGACCCTCAGCACATGGACAAGATTGTTCCCTCACTCCTCTTCAACCTGCAGAGTGGAGAGCGTACAGAGAGGTTAGGACTTCATGGAATCCATCAGCCTGTCTGTTTATCAGACATGATAAATTTTTAATCAAAAGATGTTGAATCTGAGGTATTCATGTGTTTTGTGAAATACTGTAACGTATGAATATCCTAGCAGTTATTAACGTCACCTCTTACTTCCTCATGTGTTTCATGATGATTATCTTTGTAAGATAAAAATTACATAAATTGTAAATATATGCAATATTTTTATTTTCTAAAAGAAGGAAAAAAGAAAAATCATTTGACTATTAGTTACTTTTTTGTCATTCATATGTAATGGTATTTTACTTGGTGTCATGTTTTTGTTGACATACAAAGCTATACCCTGACTGAAGCTAAAGACCAGTGTTAAATGACATCTCAGAGAAAAAGGCCAGGCCACATGAGAAAACTAATGACCTAAAATGCATCGCTGTTGACTCGTCCCGCCCCGGCCACGCAGTCCAGAACCATAAGTGTTACGTCTGACTTCCGAGGTTTGCTCATAAGGCCAGTTTCCCCTGGCTGTGCGTCAGCCATCGTCCACTTCATTCATCATCGTTTTCATCATTTCGTCAACCTGCTGACAGCTCTGTTCCCGTCATGCGCCTCTGTTTGCCCCCATCGGAGAGAGTGGGGATTTTTGAATGAAAAAGTTCAAAAGCATGAAAAGAGGACAAGAAACGGTGCATTGACTGTAGAAACGTCAGATCAGGCTCTGAAAGCTGGATGCTGCCAGCGTGTGTGAAAGAGATATACAGAGCTTACCTCTCTTGGCAGTATTTCACTTACTGACATTCACTGACGTCAATGCCGAATGTTAGGGGAGGAAAGGATGAGGCCATAGAGAGCACTGAAAACTGGTAGTGAAAAGAGATGGAAATGAGGAAGATAAAGGAAAAACAACAGGTGGAGGGAAAGAAACACACAGATCCACTGCGAGACAGAGATGTGTTTCCCTCTCACCAGCCGTGGAATCCACAGCAGTCACCACGAAGTCTAATTAAACTTACATACGGTACCCTTTTCTCTACATTAATCCTTGTGGACATGTGCAAGTTCATTTAAAGATCAACTTCAGATGCAGCAGAGCCGTCTGACAGTTAAGACTAATTTGACTTTTTTGTTTCTGGAGATACTTATCTCTAGTTCCTGTTCCATCAATTAACAATTATTTGTAATGTAGTGTAAAATGGCACTCAGGAGCTTCTTGGTCCAAAGGAATTTTCCCCAGGCATTGCATCTGCAGAAAATATAAGCTGAGATACTCAGCCGAGACACATTTTACACATTCTGTACATGCAAAGGCGTTCTCTGTTAAAGTGTGATAGCAGCGGATATGAGTTCAGATTGCTTTAGCCAAGAAATATTTAAATGATGCGGAGATTTTCCCTTTTGTGGTGAGTCTTCAGATCTTTAGACAAAACTGCAACGGGAGGGTGGAAAGGAACCTGGAGAGAGGTGGACGATGTTTTAAACAGAAATATTACTGCAGTGTAAAGCAAGAAAAAAAAGATTAACAACACAAATGTTACCAAACAAAACTGTGCATCCATCCCCAAACTCCTCTGCAAGAAGATAGATGGATGAAACTGTGCAGACTGAAAGGCTTCATTTGAGCAGTCACATTGTGGCCTGCAGTCTGTTCTAAAATGAAGCCACCCCACAGCATACGTAGTACAACATGTCTTCAACTGCAGTTTCTCCAATCTATAGGAGAAAATAAAATAACTTGTGTTTGTTATATTACCTTCTGAATGGAAAAATACAGGCTAGTTGAAAGAGAATATGATTTAAGATGTAAATTAACCCACCAATGTGAAGCTCAACATGAAGCCTTTTGTGACTGATTTAAGTTGCCCTTTTGAATGTGCAGCAGTATAATAATGCATGATTCATGTTTGTGTTCTTGTGGTTAAACCAGTGTACAAAGCCTCAATTTCTTGCTTTGATGTTTTAATTTTTGAAATGTGAGTGAATTTGGAGGAGCTGCTCAGAAGGAGGAAGTCACTTTTCCTCTCCAGCAGCAGCAGGAAAGATGAAAGAGTTGCAGCTGATGAATAAGTAATGTCATCATTGGTGGACCACCCGAGGCTAGTCATGACCAAGTTAGATTCATGTTGGAGGTTTTAACTATGCATGAGAACAAAGAAGAACGGTAGAAACTGCCCCCACACACACTTGCTTACAGTTCAAACTTTGACACGAGCGCAGCCCCCCGGCAGTGAGATCCAGACGGCCGATACTCATGTGTACGCAGACACAAGCCCTGGATTTCCTCTGCAGATCAACCGCAGCAGGGCTTTCACCTCAGGATTGGAGGTTGACGCAGTAGTCTGGAGTGTTTTTGTGTGAAAAGAAAATTGAACCTTAATGGAACTGCTGTAGTTATTGAGTCTGATTGATTTCAACCTCTTGCTTCTGCTCTCATTCTCTGCCCCTCTCTCTCCCTTCCCACCCTGCCCTCCCCTCCCGTCGATCGCTCTCCTTGCCTCGTCCCTTCTCTTTTCTCTGCTCTTTCCTTTTTACGCTTTCTCACCTGCATTTCTCTCCACCAGTCGTTCTCCCTCTCCGCTGCAGGCAGAGAAGGAGAAAGAAAGCCCGGTGGAGCTGACGGAGCGCTGCTTTAGGGAGCTCCTGGGACGAGCCGCCTATGGCAACATCAAGAACGCTGTCACACCCGTGCTGATGTAAGTGAGTCAGCCCCGCTAACTCTTCTAAGCAGGGCGTCTATCCTCTTTTACAGAAGGATGGTCATCCTATTGATCAGTCCTGGTAGAATGATGTTTCTTATCACTGTTCAGCTTTTTTATCTGTGCACTCGTTGGACTAAGGTGTTGCAGCAAGGGCAATGCAAGGGTACTTAACTGCTTCTGACTACATGTGAGCACATGATTTACAAATGGCATATTTAAATTATGTGTTACTGCATTTATGTTGAGGCTTGCTCGTCACGAGGCAGTGATTTTATGACACTGGTCAATGCAGAGTTCCTGCATGCTTCCATCTTTAACGTTAGTGATCATTTTCTTTTGGATGTGTCTGAGCCTGTAAAAACTGCTGCACATCTTTTTTAGTTATCTGTCTTCTAATTTCCATCTTTCATCTTCCTCCGTCAGCCTTTTTTTCACTTCAGTTCCCCTGTTGTTTTTTTTAAATCTTTATCAGCCACTGATACGCAGCACTCATCAATACCGCCTGTGTACAAGAAGACAAGTTTTGCATTCTTCAAATTGCTATAAAAACCCAAGCTCAATAGGATACAGACACTTTCTTGCCGAGTGATTTACCCAAAGTTTGCAGGATGTGTTTCTGTGGAAGTAGTTTGGCTTGTGACATCTGACTTCCTAAACATATTTTTTTCTGAGCAGGTTTGTTTGAAGATACTGAAACATGCTGGTCATGGAGCTGTCATCAAATGCATCCCATGTTGTCAGAGGATGATTACGAGTGATGTCGTGAATGAAGAGGCTGGTGGTGTCTCTGATTTGTTCACTCAGTCAAGCTCAGCTGTCTTTGTAGTGGTCTGCACATGTACTTAGCATGTTCTGTGACTCATTGTGTGTTGTTGATTGGTTTTTGTAAAGTGTGTGAAGTACAGTACTTGATTTTCTGCTCATCCTTTAAACAACCTTCAGGGTGTTGTAGGCAACACATATGTTCCCTTATTGCCTATGCCTTCTCATATTGAACTGACTTTGTTGCAAATCCATCCATCGTCGTGGGTTGGGGGGTGCTGGAACCTATCCCAGCTGACTGGGGTCGTGAGGCAGGCTACACTCCAGGCATGACGCTAGTGCACTGCGGAGTCAAACAACCACTCACGCAAACACACACTCACACCAACAGGCAATTTGAAACCAGCCAATTTGCCTGAAGTGTTTTTTCCCCCATGAATATCTGGTAAATACAGACTAAATGCACAGAGTAGTAAATCTGGGGTGTGTGTATGGTCAGTCTATCAGTGTCTGTTGATTTGTTTTAATGCAGAGTTGTTCTGAATGAGACAGCATTTTCCATTTTCTTAAGGAAAATTGGCTTTCTTTTGAGCACTTCATCTAGTTTCTGTTTTTCCAGTGAGACCACTTCCGTCTCTCAACACATTTATCTCCCTTTGTGTGCGTAATGATTCTGCAGTTCAGTTTTGCAGCAATAAACATGTTTATGGATTTTTAATCATGATTATTAGTTGATTGATATTTTATTGACTATTGTGTCAACACCCTGACCTCATGTTAAGAACACTCATGTTCTAGTGTCTCTTATGTCTTAATGTCTTGTTGCAGTACATTGGAATAGATGTTTAACTTTCAATCCAAATAAATGCTTCCCTTTTTTTTGTTAAGTTTCCGTCAACATTGTTAGGGCCGATGTCTAGGGCTTTGAGATCATTAAAATGTTTTTCTTCTTTCTGTATCTCTACTGGCTTTATATAATTGCATCTTCTGTGTTCCTCCCATCTTTCTCCTCCTGTGTGTTGTCCCCCAGGCACTTAGATAACCACTCTCTATGGGAGGGGAAGACCTTTGCAGTGCGTTGCTTCAAAATCATCATGTACTCGATCCAGGTGAGTGATACAGGGCCTTCACATCCACAAATACCTCATCCTCCCCGTCCTGTTTCATTTTGTTGACCTGGAGCACCCAAACAGGACATTTTTTGGGTTTAAGAGCAAAAACAGAGGAAAAGAAAATAATATTTCAGGGTTGCTTTCATTTCTTTTAACCTGAAGTTTACATTAGTGACATTTCTCCTTTCAGATTGGCATCATTCATTAACCTATTAATGCCTTCATTCTTAGTCCCAGCACTCTCACTTGGTAATCCAGCAGCTTCTGGGCCACCTGGATGCAAACAGCAAGAATTCGGCCACAGTGCGAGCTGGGATAGTGGAGGTCTTGCTGGAGGCAGCTGCCATCGCTGCCAGTGGCTCCGTAGGTGAGAGAACAGAAACGGTACACATGCACACACACACACAGTACTCATATGCACAGTCCATGTGGGATCAGATGGATTAAAAATAAAGTCAGATGTAGGCGAAGAGAGTATTTCTTTGTTGAACCAGTCTTTTTTATATTCTCTCTCTCTGTGTGTGTATGCAGGCCCCACTGTGCTGGAGGTGTTCAACACCTTGCTGCGGCAGCTCCGTCTGAGCGTGGACTACGAGTTGACCGGTTCCTATGATGGCAGCACCAACATTGGCACTAAAATCATCAAAGCTCATGAGGAGAGGCAGCTGCAGGAAGCAGTCATCAGGACCATTGGTGAGTGTGTGAGAAGGAGGCCTAACGGGGCAGCCTCCTGCACCGAGATTCATCTGTCCATTACTCCTACTCTATCAGGTTCTTTTGCCAACACTTTACCAACATACCAGAGGTCAGAGGTCATGCTCTTCATCATGGGCAAGATCCCCGTCCCCGGGGTTCATCCAGCTCTTCTCTCCTCAGGCTCTGGGTAAGTTGCTCTTATTTAGCACATCCAGATGATGTCTATGAACACACAACCCCATCTGGTCGTAACTCACAGCTGCATGTGTGTATGCCATTCATCTTTCTTGTCTCATTCTGCAATCAATAGCAGAAATACATCTGGTTTTAAAGTGTTTTCATTTCCGCTTTAATTATCTGCAGGCCTGAGGGTACCAGGATGATTCAAGTCATGTTACTAAAGTCTTTGGTCCAGGTATGTTTTTAATTTCTTAAATATCTGGGTGAGAAGCAGGAGATGGGTAATCGTTGTGAGACAGAGTTGATCTTCAGGCTGGTCCACTGAGGACTCTTTTTTTTTTTTTTTTTTTTCTCTGTGAAGTCAAAGAAAAACTGAATGTAATAGTCCTTCCAACTGTGTTCTGACAGTCATCTGACTACAAGATGTGAATGAGGTCCAATCTGTCAGGTCACACTTCACTTCACACAGCTGTACTTTATAAAATTCAAATCAGTCTACAGCGCTTGACAAAATAATTTTTTGTGTGTGTTTTGGCAGTACTCTGAGTCTGCCACCATCCTTTTCGCTAATTTAATTAAATTTCTCTGCATGGTCGCTCAGCAAGCCTGGTTTTTTTTGTTACTCAGTCTATCAGTCTGTTTACATTTGAAATAGATCCTGTCAGTCCTGTCACCTCATTAGACTTCCAGAACCCCTAGAATTTTCTTTGTTTAATGTTTGCGTGTTAAAAGTGCAAAAACTGTTAAGCCTACTGTAGTTGGCAGGATTTATCCTCATGTTTTTGAAAGCCTGTAAATCACCAGTTGCTTCTGATGATCAATGTCTCAGGTGACGGCGGGTTTCCAGACCACCAACATGCTGACAGCGCTGCCCAGCTCTTTCCTGGAACCACTGCTGTCTTTCTCTCTGACTGAGGATCCGGAGGTCCGACTGCTGGTGCTACAGATCCTTCTCAGTCTCATCGACAGGCACGAAAACACGCCCAAGTTCTCCAACATAAGGTGTGTTTGTTTTAATATCTATCTGAGAAGCAGCGTGCTAAAATACAACTCATTGATGAAGATGAGAGCCAGTGGTGCTGATGTTGTTAACGTATTATCATGCGTCCTTAAAAGGCTGCTTTCTTCTGTGTAGGAGTGGAACTGCACTTTAGTGATGGCCTACATTAATGATGATGCTCTTTTCCATGCAGCATAATTTCAGACATCTCTGTGCTGAAAATCAAAGTTGATAAGTGCTCCAGACAGGACAACTTGTTCATGAAAAAGGTTGGATTTCTCAGAAACATGGTAGTTAAATCCTAGAGATCACTGTCTTTTGGACTCACCTTGCTTTACATGCGTCTTTCTATCAGCACGGCCAGCAGCTGTACCGGCACATCTACCTGGGCTGCAAGGAGCAGAACAGCGGTCGGAAGCATTATGAGACCCTGTTCGCTCTACTGGGCCTGATCAGTGTGGAGCTGGCCAACGAAGAGGTGGTGGTGGATCTCATCCGCCTGGCGCTCGCCTTGCAGGTACTGATGACTATGACCCATGATAATAACTTTTATTTATTATTTATTACTTTTGGAAATAAGTGTGGCCATCTGTTATCACTTTCAGACACATTTACGACAAAAAAAGAACAAATAAATAAAACCAAAACTAACTTTTTTTGAAGATAGGTGTGAAGTGACTGAAAACACAACGTAATTCAAAGAAAAATATAAATGGCAATATAATGAGATGAGATTTTCCAAGACTCCTTATATCGGAGTGCAGTTTCTGAATTGATGGTGTAACTGAAGACATTTTGTCGCTCGTGTTTCCTGTACAGGACCTGGCTCTGTCCACCGATGAGGCGCTGCCTGTTTTTAATCGCTGCGCTATTCATGCCCTCGCTGCCGCCTACCTCAACCTCATCTGCCAGCTCACCACAGTCCCAGCCTTCTGTCAGCACATACATGAGGTCTGGATTTTTGTGTGACACACACACACACACACACACACACACACACACACACACACACAAACCTTTTATTGAACTACCTTTTTGGCTGCTCTT
The DNA here is from genome assembly GCA_013358685.1 of Antennarius maculatus. Classification (NCBI taxonomy): domain Eukaryota; kingdom Metazoa; phylum Chordata; class Actinopteri; order Lophiiformes; family Antennariidae; genus Antennarius; species Antennarius maculatus. The sequence goes on along the minus strand of CM023625.1, from coordinate 3,644,789 downwards.
CAGGTAATTGAGGTGAGGCAGAAAGCAAGTCCCTACCTTCTGCCTGAGAGTGTCTTCATTGATAATCCCAAGTACGTACCTGCCCCCTTTAGTTTTCTTTTTCCACAGATCAAACCAATATAACCTTTATTTTTACCTACAGTATTCACACCTTTTTCCTCAGGCTGCCCTCTTCACTGGAGAAAGTAGAAGGGGATGTTTTGTTCCTCCAGTCTAAGATCACTGAGGTCCTGGGTGGTAGTGGTTACAACACAGAGAGGCTGGGCACACCCTATGTCCCCCAGTATACTGGTAAGGAGCTCCACCTATCCATCTCATCCATTCACAGTGCTGAACTCTGTCAGTGTGTGACATTCCCACTGCTGAGAGTAAATAATGGCAAAATATTGATAAGAATTATCGACAGGTCAGTGTGGGACAACTTGGTCTGGGTCCATCATTGATTCATGGATGAAAAAGTAGAGCTGAACGTCTCCTCTGACACAAATGGAGATTTAGTGTCAGGTTGAAGGCCACCCCTTCAGGGCAGGTCCTGGGCTTGAGCCAAGATCGTTCAGTTGAAGGACAGTATTTATTTAACATGTCTGAGCCAGTTCACTCTCATATTAATTTTCTAAATCATCTGAATTTATATTTTTATTTTCAATAAAAACACGAAGTCTGGCTTGATTTCAAAATTCATCAGGAATTTTTGTCTTAAACGAATAATATGTGTGTTCTCTGTCCAGATGAGGACCGCCTGTCTAAGAGAAAGAGTATTGGAGAGACTATCTCACTGCAGGTAGAGGTGGAGTCCAGGAACAGTCCAGAGAAAGAGGAGGTAAAGACAAAAAGTATTTACAACTAGAAAGACACATTTAGAACACAGATATTTATTTTAACCACTATTTTAATGCCTCCCTTGGAAACATATATAAATTTTCCACGTTCTCTTCAGAGGACACCAGCAGAGGAGATCACATTTGAAACGCTGAAAAATGCCATTGGTATGTTCACTTATCTATCCTCTATTTTTTATTTATATTACATATATATCTTGTCTCTGCTTGAACATGAATGTAAATATTTGCTTTGGGAAGAATTTTTTTTGGGTCTGTGATTATTCAGTGCAGTTGAAACCAAAGAAAAGAACAATTCGGGGTCTGTAATTTTGTCATAATATTGTTCAGCTGCAATGAAATTTAAGATGGAAATGAGCAGCAAAAGCACGAGCGCTTCAAAAAAAGGAATATTAGAGGGAAAATGTCATCATATCCTTTCTTCTTTGACGGAATAACTCAACTATTGTTTCCATATTATAAACATATAACAGACTGATGCTTAATGCGTCACATAAATTTGTATTTTTATCTCCCTCCAGTGGACAGTGTTGGTATGGAGGAGCAGGAGAGGGAGCGGAGGAGACAAGTGGTGGAGAAGTTTCAGAAAGCTCCCTTTGAGGAGATAGCCGCCCACTGTGGTGCCAGGGTACAGTAAAAACATTTGTCTTTTTATTGATATCTATTTTTCAAGCTTTTGCCTCTATGCTCTTGTCTCACATGGTATTTATGATCCTTTTAGGCGTCTTTACTGCAGAGCAAACTAAATCAGATCTTCGAGATCACAATCAGGTAAGAAATGGCGCTTAAGGATGTTTGCAATGAACATTATTTAATAAGTAATTTTTAATTAGGTCAATGACATAATTTGGCTCCCTTGACATGACAATGTTTTTGCACAAAATGATAACCTTGAATTGCAGTTTGGCCTTTCGTTTCCATGACAACAGCAGCTTTGAAACTGTCTCCTGAATATTATTGAATACTCCACTGTTACTGTTGCAGTGTAAAGCGGCAAAGCTGTGCCAACACAGCTCCACTTCAAACATGGGAATAGCATTTCCAGTATAATAGTAATGAACAGACAGAATGAAAATAATGGTCAACCCGCTGCTGCATTTTTTAGTGCTCCTCTGTTAGAGTGTAGAATAATGACCCCACTTCATTGCCAGTTCCAACAAAATTACTTGTGATTGCGCCTTTGCCTGTATCTCTTTCTTTGATTACTCACCACGCTGGATAAGATAGGGTTCATACACAGAGCAGTTATTCTGTTGTTTTGATTTAGAAATTGTCCATCGCTAACTACTGAGCTCACATGGACACTACAGTGTTATGAATTATTTCTGTAGACTCATGAGCACGAGGATCATTTTCACTATGTTGCTGTATGAAAAACTGTGTTTTTTAAAAAAATTGGAGTAAAGTACCTCTGCATGTCCTCTCTATACTAATTGCATGACTACAGGCCCCTAGTGTGTGCTGTGTTCAGGGGCCTGTAACCTGTAACCCCTGTGTGTGTGTAATTAGCACAAATATATGTACATCTGAAGTGTGAAGTGTAAAAAGAATTTCCCCAAAGAGGGACAATTAAAGTACTGATTATTATTAAGTGCCGTCATGTAGATGAGGCGTGAGTGAATGATGTCAGGCTCTCTTCTCTTTCAGACCCCCGCCCAGTCCATCTGGAACCATTTCTTCAGGTTACGGCCAAAGTCAGGGCCGATCTGTCCCCATCTATGAGATGAAGTTTCCTGACCTCTGTGTGTATTAGAGTCCACATGCAAGACAGGAAAGGGATTTTGGGTAGGGGAGACAACATGCCGTCACTGTCAATACATCTTGATTATGGAGTCCACAGGAGGGAAACCACAACTGTTTGAAGCCAACTAAAGAACAAGCCACTAATTAACTTACCTTCTTTCTACCCAGTCATCGCAACCAAAACAAGCGGGCTAGCTAACGTCAGTAAATGCAAATTTTTATTTCCCTCAGTTGTCTTTAAATGTCTGTAGAAATTCAGCTGGCTGGATTTTCAAATTAGAAATTACCAAGAACTGTGAGGTATGAGTGATGAAGAGTTGTTGTTGAGGCGTCAGAATGAATCCATATGTTGCATGCTCTGTAAAGTGACTTTTTATCACGCTGAAATTCTTTTGATGTGTTTGTGACTGAAGGGGGTCCATACAACCCTCCATCGCACAATTGATCAATGTTGCTCGTTTATGTCATTTCATGTTTGATATGTTTTATTGTATTAATGCAGCACATTCAGTTAATTGTGCATTTCTAAATTAAATATATATAGATGTGTGCAAAGCTATTAGCTGTCTACGACATCTCCTCCTCAGCTCTTAAACATGTTGCTCTGTGTTTAATGTATTACCAAATTTTTGCTTTGCCTTTTTAGTGTTAGCCAAAAGTGCTTTTTAATTTATGACAGGCATTTATTTCCTGCAGCTAAGTTTCTGTTCTTATGTTTATTTTTAATGGACGTTAGCTGTAGATCTGTGTTCTACCCCCCCTTGTGAGTGTGCCTTACAGGTGACTCAAATAGAAGCATACATAAAAACATACACTGCACCATAGTTACATGCACAATAAACTTCTGAGATGTTTACCAGATCAAACACTGGAGGTTCATGAAGTATCTTTGATTTTTTTTATCTTTACTTTCATATAAATGTGTACATAGAGAGAAATATCTAAATCTTTAAGCCAATGTACAGAGCAGGAGTGTTTTTGTTTGTATATATTGTATATTCTAATTTTAGACTGCGCTGACAGGTTCATAGATTAGTGAGGAAGCTACATAGTTCATATTCAGAGAATTTTATTAACATCTCAAAAGTTACACAAGTTACCAAGCAGGTGTGTTGAGGTATGAGCTCTGCTGACGTCTAAAGACCCCATGTGGTGGAAAAACCAAATCCAGGTTCAGCTTCATTATTAGCTGCAGGTTTAGCATCAGTCACGTCCTGAAATGTTGTCTTGAGTCCTCAGTCTTTCTGGAATGAGTTTGCTCCGTATGTGACGCTGCTGCTGCTGCTGCAGTGCATGTCTGATTCAACAAGATTAAAAGCCATTTTTGTGTGCATGTTGTCACATACACACTCACAGGTATAATAAGTACAATGGCAATAACTTTTCAAGTCTGACTCGGCTGTTGGTATCGCATCCTTCTGAATGTTTTAAACTGTACCTTCTGTTACTGTGGTTTTGTGATGCAACACATTGCCCCCCCCCCCCCACCACCACCACCACCACCCTCACCCTGCTTGCTTCTATAAATTCACTGCATCACACTTCAAACATGTTGCTGCCATCTTAAAATAGTCTGTCATGTCCCTGATTGTCAGGAGTTACAACCCAGTCTAGTGTTCACTTTGGTAATTTCTTTACAATATGATGTCCTCTGTGTGTGTATTGTTGGCCAGGTGTGAGTGTTTGTCTGCGTGGTCGTCTTTGTTCATGTGAACTTTCATGCAGATGTGTCTTCATTTCCCACTATTTACATTCAGTGACTCTCCACCAGTGTATTGAGGAACAAGCTAAGAGCTGTGCAGCTGGCTCGGCCTTCCAGTGACACCTTGTGAAACTGTCCTCAGTATCATAGACCTGTAAATCTACTGGTATGCTTGTCATCATTGTGTAGTGTAGTATTAACTGACGGTAATTGAATTTTTCTTTTTTCATCCTGTCTAGTTGATGGATCCATTTTACAAAATAGTGCTGTAGGTCAAATCTATTCATTCTGTGAACTTTGCACTTTAAAACTGGATTACCTAGTGACAAAGGCAGCTTTTACATGGAGAAAATGCCTTATGATTGTCATAAATGACTTTGCATGCTAGTGATGTTGATATCTTGTACAATAAATTTGTCTGTACCCACAAAAGGTCTGATCTGTTTCTGATTGAAATCAAAATATTTCCTAATGTGTTTTTCTATTTGACTGTATTTACAGATTACTGTTAACCAGCTCAGTTGTGTTCCGTAGAAGCACATTCTTGTTTTTGTGTTTAGTTTCTACCACACTCTACTAATTTTTTTTAAATTTGTATTTTCCATAGCTGTACAATTTACCTGCTTGTCACGACTATCCATTGTCTGATTGTTGCAGTGGAAATCTTCCTGATTTCTTCTACAAACCCATTTCCAAAAAAAGTTGGGACACTGTGTAAAACGTAATTAAAAAGCAGTAAAAAGTTATTTTCAATTCACTGAAACCACACATGTAATCACAAATAGCACAAAGACAACATGTGGAAATTGAAAACTTTCATTTTGAATTTCCAAACTGCTAGGACATGGGTCATGTTCCATCTGTTCTTTACATGGGTGCTTAGGGACTGGGGAAACCACCTCATAGTGAGTGGAAAGTTTCCTTTACAAGTCTAATGTAGGATTTCAACAGCTCCAGAGTTCTGGCTCTCCGTCATATTGAAGATTTCAAAATGTTCAGTAGTTGTCAGTTCTGGCTTGCAGGCAGGTCAGTTTAGGCCCCGGTCCCTTTTCCTATCGAGTCATGCTGTCCTAAATCATGCAGACAGTGGTTTCATTGTCCTGAAAGGAGTATGGTTTATTATCAATGGTAATTAGTGATAAGCTCCACATTCCATGTCCTCTAATGTATCCCTAAACCATCAATGATGCTAGTTTATGACCTGGGCGCAGAGAACAAGTTAGACGGCCCCTCTGGATGTAGCTGATATGGCGGCCAAAGATACTGTATGTGTGTAATCTGATTGATTTAAAGATAATGCTCTTTAGTCTGTCTTTGACTGTCAAACATTTTCACAACACAAAGTCTCACTCCAGAGCCTTGGCAGGAGTTGATGTCTCCACTTTTACCGACTGCCACAGTCAGACTTTCAACTGGGCTTGTTTTTCTACCTCCTCTTACTTAGAAAAGTTCCCACAAACATAACCAGCGTTGAAATAAGCCCACGTGGATGGAATATGTACATGGTAATTGTGACAAATAACAAGAAGCCTTAGTCAAAATTCTGTGAAACTATTGAATGGAATTATTGAACTATTGATTGTAGCCCTGCCCCTACCCTAGCTACCGTTAACCTCAGGGATGAAGGAAACATCTGCTCACTGAGGGAGCACAACGCTGTAATCCATAAAGGAAATATGTTTTTACTGTCAAACATTAAGCTGAAACCCAACAGGATTCCCATCATCATTAAACTTAAACGTGGTACAGACAAATGTTTTGAACTGGCGTTCTCTATATACTAGGCACCCAAATGATCTTCAGCTTGAAATACTTTTTGGAATATGAGTGCAAATCCATTTCCATTACTCATTAGTGTATCCTCTTAAAAGCCATTCCCCAGAAAGTGATTAACTCTGTTTATAGAACTGTGGACCTATGAGATGGTCCAGGCTGCAGCTGTGTAATTTCTCTGCTCTTGTTTATGCCACTAAATGAATCTTGTTCATTTCAAACACTGTGAAAAATTTCTTTGCTTTTGTTCTGTTGAATAGCAAGAGAAATGTGAGTACGGTATTTTTAACTTGGAGATTTGTGATGTTCTAGCCTTTCATCACTATTTAGGATGTTTTCATTGGTCCTTTGAGTTTAGTATTCTATTCTGAGCCTCATTGTTCAGAGCATTCTGTTTTTAAGTCCGAAATATTAATATTAACACTTTGTTCTCCCTCTTGTAATGTGTTTCTTTTGCTGATACATTTTTTTTATTGTATTGCCGAGAGGTTATCGGCTCTGTTGACCAAGTATCTGAAAATGGTTCAGGCTCCAGAAGTTTTGCAGTGGAAAGTTGTTATGAGACCAGTTATTAAGTACGAGTTAAGTATTTAACTCCATTAAAAAATGGAGTTAAAAGTACAAAAAGGGAATGATAAATTATGAAGATTGAGGCAGTCTGGGAAAAAGAAGGGAAAAGGAGAAGAGTCAGTGATGTTAGAATTTGCACACATTTTCACATGGTTGTTCAGCTGAAGTTTAATTGAAAAGACCCAATGGTTTTTTTTTTTTGTTTTGTTTTGCATTGTTTGATTCAGTTGATTTCATGACCATCATTCTTTTTATAATCAGCTATAATTTGGACCACAGAATGTCTGAAATGGAGAAAAAATATTATTCATATATATCCCAGGGTGCTTTGAGACCTCTTCAAATTGCTTGTTATTTTCATACCAGCTGCCCAAACCTACCAGAGCACCCAGAGTTCATTAATTTAGAGGAAGAAAGTAGCAAATCTTCAACCATATGGAGCAGGAGCCGGATAACATTTACATTTTCTGTCTGAAAAATGACTATCCTGTCTCAACAGAGTCACCATTGCACCTATTTATACATCACAGGTTCTGTGGGTACAAACAGTACTGTACATAAACCTCCACTGGTGAAGAGAACAACAGCACAAATGAAACTATGAGCTGAAATGAAAATTAAGTTGCAACAGAACTCTCTCCAAAACAAAAGGGTTTCTTACAATATTAATATGGCGGGCAGGTTCAAACGTTCACAAAATCATTTCTAAGTGGGGATTCGTTTTATCTTTTGTTCGTAAATAGAAGGTTTTGATTTTTACATTGACCTACATGATATGACTTATTCCAGTACTTCCAGCCGTTGTGTGTTCCTTTGCCCACCCACTTCAGACATATGGTCTTCATTAGCCACAACCACATGAATCTAATGTTGTTGGAATTAAACATGTCTCTGCACTAAAAGCAAGCTGGATTATTATTATTATTTTTTACCATCAATAGATTAAGTAACTAACACAAATACTTTTTTAATTAATTCAATGTGCACTCTGGACAAGTTGCCAGTTCAACACACGAACACTTAGTAAGAAAAACAACTAATGGTTCTTTTGCCTGCAGTCCCTTCAGGGTCACATTCATCTGTACTGTATGTTTTAAGGGATGAGCAGAGCCTGCAGAACCCAGACGAGCAAACCACCCAAATGTCTGTTGGATTCAAATCAGGGACCTTCTGTCTGTGAGGTAACATTTAGAGTTAATAACTTCATTAAAACGGTGTTTATCAAAAAGGATAACATTATGTCCTTTTTCCAAACAATGTGTTTCTTCTGAATAATTAAGTCAGACATTAACCCAGAGATGGATTCCAGGCTGTCTAAATATGCGCAAGGCTTCACCAAAAACAAATCATGCATAATGGTTGATTTTTATCTGGGTGACCTTTGCCGTTCCCTTTTCCTCAGCCACATCCAATTTAAGTAGAGGAAGTGGTAATGAGAACAGAGTACTCTGTGCCGCTTCACATGACAAGAACTAAAAGAAGGGCTGCTTTCATCAAGGAGCAGCGACAGAAAACACAATTCAGTCGTCACTGACATTTTTGGGGTTTATGATGTTTGCTTATCATTTCATAGGTTCAACCAGGCCCCCCCGCAGCACCCCCTATCACCCTCCACCCTCACAACCTCAGCAGCAGCTCACCCCTATCCCATGGCCTCCTTCCCCCCTTCACAGCAGCAAAGTGGCCTGAGAAGCCGAACCAGCCAGAGGCTGTGCCTCCCAACATGCAGGACAAACAGACTTAAGAACTTGTTCATCCCCCGAGCCATTAAACTGCTCAACTCCTCTCTGGGGGACATGAAGAAGAAGAGAGTCCACACGAGAGCTGAGGGATGACACAAACAATACAGCAAAAACAATGCAAACACTATAGACATTTCACTATACCCATACTTAACTAGGCCTGTTTTTTTAATTTTTTTTTTTATTTCTATACCTATTTATGATTTTCTATTTATATATTCTTGATGGGTGATTTATTAATCTTTCTATTTGGCGTTGTACTACTTTCTATTTACTGGTGCTTTCTGTGTGCTTTTTCTGTGTTTTGTGTACTTACTGTGCTGTGTGCGATGGAGAAATTAATTTCCCTGACGGAACCTCCTTAAGGGATAAATAAAGTTATACTCTACTCATTTATCTTGTTTTTTCAAGGTTGGGATGAAGCAAGAGGAACAGCCACTGAAAGCTGGGGAACTACGGCATTGAAAGCAACATCACAGTTTTAATGACAATTAAATAATAATTGCCTGGCTGACATCAGTAAGTAAATAGGCCTATAATATTATGGAAAAACAATAATACACATGAATGAATGTAAGCCAGTGGGTAGTGATGGTAGTGACAGCAAGAATGCTCTGGGTTAAATTTCTATGCAGAGTTGGTATGTTGTTTCTCTCCAGGTTCTCCAGCTTCCTCCAAAAACATGCAGTTTAGGTGAAAAGATCTTTCCAAATTAACCATAGATGTGAGTGTGAATGTTTGTCTCTCATGGGGCCCTGCAACATGTCGGCAATGCGACAAGGGTGTACCCTACTGGGACAGGTTCCAGCAACACCCGTGACCCATCTGAAATCCTGCTGAAGATGAGACGCTTACGGTCATCTCGTCTTCAAGTAGTTTGTTAAATTCATCTTTCCTGTCAACCTTATATCTGTATTGAAGTCCTGTTTTTGAACTGAATAGGTCAGGTGTTGAGAACCTTTAACACTCAGAAAGCCTTAGGGATCCACATTCCACAGTAAGAAAACACCGGAAGGCTCAAATAGTTTTGACATCTAAAAGGAAAATAACACTGTGTATGAAATCTATGAAGTGCTACAGAGAAAAGTTTATTTATGTAATGAATAAATTTTGAACGTTCTGTACTCTTAAAATAATAATTAAAAAAAACATGCCGAGTTGAAGTTCTCTTTCAAATCAATTTAAACAGCTGGACCTAAATTATCCATTAAGCAAACAAAACATACTGAGTCATCATGATGACCTTGCCTTTGGGCTTTCGGATCATGGAATTTATTTAAAAAATAAATTGAAAAAAGTGCTATTTCACTGGATAATAAAAATATCTCCACAAGTGTTTATTTTTACCTGGTTAATGGACTTCTGCCCCTACCGGCTTTGGGGAGGATGACGCATAATGTGAATGACAAAAAAATAAGTGTGATGATAAAAATAGTAAAATATGATTTAATTTTAATGTTTCAGGATCAAAATATAAATTTTTGGAACATGTTTGTGTGTGCATGACTGGTAGTTTGTCCTTCACGTGGCAACCTGTCTGGGGTGTACCCCTCCACTTGCCCATAGTCAGCTGGGATATGCTCCAGTGTAATGCGTGACCTGAAAAGTTGATTACGGTCTCTGATCTACACGAAAATAGATGGATGTTTCAAGATCACATAATCTTCCAATTTACAAGTACAATAAAAAAAAACCATTAGATTTGGGTTAGGGTTAGAAGGAGTTAGAAGGGGTTAGAAGTTGACCCATGTCTGTTACCCTGTCTTTTATGCCTGTATGTTACCCCTGTCTATTACCCTGTAGCCGCAAGAGGGCACAAGCCAGTGTCTTATCGTGCCGGTCCCAAGCCTGAATAAATATGGAGGGTTGTGTCAGGAAGGGCATCCGACGTAAAACTTTTGCCAAACCAAACATGCAAATCAAAACTATGACTTCAATACCGAATCGGTCGAGGCCCGGTTTAACAACGACCAACATCAGTGCTGTTCACCTACAGGCTGTCTGGTGGAAATTAGACTACTGTTGGTCGAAGTAGGATAGTAGGAAAGTGTGTCCATAGAAGAGAGAGAAGAGGAACGCCAAGAGTATAGGACTGAGAGTAGGGACGTTGAATGTTGGGACTATGACAGGAAAAGGTAGAGAGTTGGTTGACACGATGCTGAGAAGGAAGGTAGATATACTGTGTGTCCAGGAGATCAGGTGGAAAGGTAGCAAGGCTAGAAGTTTAGGAGCAGGGTTCAAGTTGTTCTATCATGGTGTAGATGGGAAGAGAAATGGAGTAGGAGTTATCTTGATGGAGGAGTTTGTTAGGAATGTCCTGGAGGTAAAAAGAGTGTCAGATAGAGTGATGAGTCTGAAGCTAGAAATAGAAGGTGTGATGTTCAACGTTGTTAGTGGGTATGCCCCACAGGTAGGATGTGAGCTGGAGGAGAAGGAGAAATTCTGGTTGGACTTTGATGAATTGATGCAGAGCATACCTAGAAGTGAGAGAGTTGTCATTGGTGCAGACTTCAATGGACATGTTGGTGCAGGAAACAGAGGTGATGAGGAGGTGATGGGCAGGTTTGGTATCCAGGAGAGGAATGCAGAAGGACAGATGGTAGTTGACTTTGCAAAGAGGATGGAAATGGCTATAGTGGACACTTTTTTCCAGAAGAGGCAGGAACATAGGGTGACGTATAAGAGTGGAGGTAGGGCACACACAGGTAGACTACATCTTGTGTAGACGATGTAATCTGAAGGAGATCAGTGACTGCAAAGTAGTGGTAGGCGAGAGTGTAGCCAAACAGCATAGGATGGTGGTGTGTAGGATGACTCTGGTGGTGAGGAAGACAAAGAGGGCAAAGTCAGAGCAGAGGACGAAATGGTGGAAGCTAAAAAAGGAAGAGTGTTGCATGACCTTTAGGAAGGAGTTAAGACAGGAAGGTTAAGGTCAGGAGGTGCTTCTAGATGACTGGACAACTACTGCTAATGTGATCAGGGAGACAGGTAGGAGAGTGCTCGATGTGTCATCTGGAAGGAAAGTAGATAAGGAGACTTGGTGGTGGAATGAGGAGGTACAGGAGTGTATACAGAGAAAGAGTTTAGCTAAGAAGAAGTGGGACACTGAGAGGACTGAGGAGAGTGGACAGGAGTACAGGGAGATGCAGCGTAAGGCGAAGGTAGAGGTGGCAAAGGCCAAACAAGGGGCTTTTGATGTATGCTAGGTTGGACAGTAAGGAGGGAGAGACTGATCTATACAGGTTGGCAAGACAGAGAGACAGAGATGGGAAGGACGTGCAGCAGGTTAGGGTGATTAAGGATAGGGATGGAAGTCTATTGACAGGTGCCAGTAGTGTGATGGGAAGATGGGAAGAGTACTTTGAAGAGGTGATGAACAACAAAAATGAGGAAGAACATAGACTAGAAGAGGTGACTGTTGTGGACCAAGAAGTAGCAAAGATTAGTCAGGATGAAGTGAGAAGAGCATTGAAGAGGATGAAGAGTGGAAAGGCAGTCGGTCCTGATGATATACCTGTGGAGGTATGGGTCTAGGAGAGGTGGCAGTAGAGTTTCTGACTGGGTTGTTAAACAGGATCTTAAATAGTGAGAAGATGCCTGAGGAATGGAGGAGAAGTGTGCTGGTGCCCATTTTTAAGAACAGGGGGGATGTGCAGAGTTGTGGCAACTACAGAGGAATAAAGCTGATGAGCCATACAATGAAGTTATGGGAAAGAGTTTTTGAAGCTAGACTAAGGGCAGAAGTGAGCATCTGGGCAGCAGTATGGTTTCATGCCAAAAAAGAGTACTACAGATGCATTATTTGCTTTGAGGATGTTGATAGAGAAGTACAGAGAAGGCCAAACGGAGCTGCATTGTGTTTTTGTAGATCTTGAGAAAGCTTATGACAGGGTGCTGTTAGAAGTATGTGCTGTAATAAAGTTCATTGTGGGCATGGGGTGACTTTTCTGCGCGGTGGGGGCTGAGCGGTGCGTTCAAGGATAACAGAAAACTGTTTATATTATGACTGTGCATCTGGGTCTGCTCAAGGATGAGAAAACATCGTATGGGAGTCAAGATAGACTGAAACTTCTCAGCAGACAGCAGCTGTCTGGGTCAGGTAGTTGTGTACGCCCATGAAATATAAAAGCTTATGTGTTGCTTTGCATTGTTGTACTTTGCGGGGAGCATTCTTCTGTAAGCCAAAGTACCCATGAATATTCTGTTTCAATAAAACTTCGAAGATTTGAGGAATATCAAGTGTCCTGTTTATTTAACCAACGATCCTGCCATTGTCCAAGTCAAGAGAAAACGAACACGAGGAGGGACTTCGAGGTCGATTGTCCAGCCGGACAAGGTCCATCTCCTTCAGTGCCCAGAGAGGAACTGTGATATTGTATGAGGAAGTCTGGAGTGGCAGAGAAGTATGTTAGAACGGTGCAGGACATGTATGAGGACTGTAAGACAGTGGTGAGGTGTGCTGTAGGTGTGACAGAGGAGTTCAAGGTGCAGGTCGTACTGCATCAGGGATTAGCTCTGAGCCCCTTCTTGTTCGCTATGGTGATGGACAGGCTGACAGACGAGGTTAGACAGGAATCTCCATGGACTATGATGTTTACAGATGACATTGTGATCTGCAGTGAGAGCAGGGAAGAGGTGGAGGAGAAGCTAGAGAGGTGGAGGTTTGTCCTGGAAAGGAGAGGGATGAAGGTTAGCAGCAGTAAGACAGAGTACATGTGTGTGAATGAGAGGGACCCAAGTGGAAGAGTGAGGTTACAGGGAGAAGAGATCAAGAAGGTGGAGGATTTGAAATACTTAGGGTCAACAGTCCAGAGCAATGGAGAGTGTGGAAAAGAGGTGAAGAGGCGTGTACAGGCAGGATGGAACGGGTGGAGAAAAGTGTCAGGTGTGATGTGTGATAGAAGAGTTTCAGCTAAAATGAAAGGAAAGGTGTACAAAACTGTGGTGAGACCAGCGATGTTGTTTGGTCTAGAGACAGTGTCACTGAGGAAAAGACAGGAGACAGAGCTGGAGGTAGCAGAGATGAAGATGCTGAGGTTCTCTCTGGGAGTGACCAGGATGGTTAGGATCAGGAATGAGGACATCAGAGGGACAGCACATGTTAGAGGTTTTGGAGATAAAGTCAGAGAGGCCAGACTGAGATGGTTTGGACATGTCCAGAGGAGAGATAGTGAATATGTTGGTAGAAGGATGCTGAGTTTTGAACTGCCAGGCAGGAGGCCTAGAGGAAGACCAAAGAGGAGGTTTATGGATGTAGTGAAAGAGGACATGAAGGTAGTTAGTGTGAGAGAAGAGGATGCAGAAGACAGGGTTAGATGGAGGCAATTGATTAGCTGTGGCGACCCCTGAAGGGAAAAGCCGAGAGAAAAGAAGAAGAAAAATTCCTGAACTAACACAAATAAAACATGCAGCAAGGACAAAAAAGCCACAGGTTGCCAACCCCTGGAATAAACTCACGAGTCACAACTGTTACAATATTTGTAATGAATACAACAAGTCTCATTTACAGCTGGCGTTTATTTTATACCAAAATGAATATTTACATGAAGGATCTGTATATACACAACCAGTCAAAAGTTTGACACACCTTCTCATTCAAAGATTTTTATTTATTTTTATTACTTTGTACATTATAGGTACAGACTGAAGACCTGGAATCCATTCAGTGTAAACACACTGAAGAGAAAGAGAACATAATGTCATGATTTTTGATAAATACTTTTCTTTTTTAAAGCTTTTATACCATTTCAGTCAAGGCAATCTGTTGATGAATGAATGCTTTTATTCAACATGAAACTTAACTTCAAGTAAGATCTTTGTCCAGTAAAAGGCATTCGACACCATGCATATAATAGTCACAACTTTCTGTGATGTAAAATGAAAATGTATGGGCACTGCGCATGCAATAGTTACTATACACTCTCAATGACTTGGCCCTCCCCCTCTTTTTTATCCTGTATCCTGCCTGTTATCCTCTGCAAATCCTTCGCTATAATTTTATCGAGGCGCTTGTTCATCTGCCTCAGCTGTCTGTCTGTCAGCGTCCTCATGATGTTGCCATTACGTTTGGAGACAGACGGGCGCCCCCATCTGAAGTGTCTGATCTGATAGGTGCCATATTTCCTCTGCTGTGGGATTAATTGGACATGCGACTTAGAGCTGACCCTTGTTGTCAACGATCCTTGGTTTTGATGACTTTCTCTATTCGGGTCTTCCTTTGCGTCATCCTCATGATTGTTCAGCTGCCTTCGTGCCTGAGGTGGGAACATTCCCTCCACTGAGCCCCCTCCATCCCGAGAAGAAGCAAAGACTTTCACAGGCCGGCGCTTGCGGCCATACGGTTTGCCCCAGCGGAAGTGTTCCATTGCATACGAGCGTCTCTGATTGTTGTGGGATTCCAAAAATGACTCTAATATTTTGTTTGCAGGGAGCCTTTTGATGACAACGATGCTGAGCAAAAAGTCGTCATCATCCATAACCTTCAGCAACAATGCATTGACATCTGGAAATTCAGGTTGGATCACAGATTTACGGAAGTGAATGGAGTCCTGCAAGGAAGATTCACACAAAAAACTGCTTAAAGTCCACTCTTATCTTCAAACAAGAAGAGCATGTAATGCTGCAGTAATCAGGCATTGGCTGTTTTATTCCTAAGGTTTATAATTATTATAGTCAGCTAATGCTAAAAAAAAGGAGACTCATGCAAAGAATATAATTTGCATAAACTTTAGTACCAAAGAGGATTTTCAGATTGTGTCACCATGGATTAAAACCTAAATCTCAACATCCACAAAAAGGCAAGAACAAAGTTGGATTGATTCACCAGAAAAATGTGGCAGATGTTTGAAGTCTCGTGTCTCATTGAGGCTTTGAAGGCTTTGAATTTTGAAGAACAAGAATCAAAAGAAATCAATATCATGGATCATGGTACTGATGAAGGAAACTATAAAGGTCAGCATGCCCGCAACTAGAGCTCACCCCCTCCAAGAAAAACAATCAATGCCATTGATGCAAATTTCTAACAGCTGTAAGGATCTTTACTCTAATCTTTCAAAAATTGCTCTGTAACAGTTTCTGCTTGTGTCAACAGAAGGAGGAAAATCCTTTCAAAGTCAATTTCATGATTTTTAGAATACCAACAAAATTCCTTTTCCATTGATTAATATGCCTTAACTGACTCAATTGGCCCCAAATGTCAGAAAACAGGAAAAAAATCAATGAAAAACTTAATTTGTTTTTTCACATTAGAACAAAACCAGAAGTGACATCATGTTAAAATATTTCTACTTAAAAAACAGCTTACAAAAGCAACAGGAAAAGACGTATTAGGCATTGATTTTTTCAGCTTTGCTTCTCATTTTTAAAAACAAAAGAACAATATCTGACACAAAACAATTTCACTTCATGACTGTTTTGAGTGAGACTACATTTTTTTTTATTGTGGTTGCATCATCATTATTAATTATTATTAAAATACCCCTGTGTGAAATCTGTCTCTATAATAAAGCTTTGTTCCAGAGAACAGAGTTACACCAATGTCCATAGCAGTTTGATGGTTTGACCTACCAGTGGCCTCTCCTTGTGCCTGATGTCATCACAAGTGGAGCCGTCTGAGCACCCGAACCCGGGGGCGCACACATATGCCATTACCACGACAAACGCTGTTGACAGAAGTACCATCTTCACCCTTTTGATGATAACAGAAACACAAAATTAGGCTATGAATCAAGCAGACTCAAAAACAAAGTAGGTGTTAATGTTCAGCATCGACATGCTCAAATAAGGAGAAATGGACACTTTTTGAATAAATAAAGTTGGTGTTTCTTGATCAGTGTACTTGCACAATCCTGCTTTCCATTCCTTATATGTCTCTACACGTTTTGACGTCAAGTAATTTTTATCAGTGTAATATATGGCATGAACCGTTTCCCACCCAAAGGCACACATTTTGGAACAGATGGTCCTGATTATCAGCAGCACATGAATGTATCTCTAGCGTAATGTTAAATGTATTTGGATAATGATATGGTCAGTCATGAAGAGAAAAAAAAGTGATGACTGTTTTTTTTCTTTTGCTGAAGGGAGAACACTGATGAAAACAGAAAGCAAAAAAATGAACATTATATTGCATAGAACACCATAGAGGTGAACTTGTCATATTCCAAGAGAAATAAAACCTCTGCATTGAATTTAATATAAGTAACCAAAGGATTGAAGCAAGAGTACACATGGATTTTCATCCAAAGTTCAAAGTTCAAAGGAGCAGAACTTATTTGCAAACTTTCAGGTAGTTTAAAGTTTAATAATTTTTTAAAAAGTCACAGTATTATAAAAAAAAGTCAAATGGCTAAAATATAAAATTCCCAAGTCAACTATTCTCATATTGCCAGAATACAGTCAGACGTCATGATCATTATTATAGAGGAATTATTAGAGGAGTCAACAGATGAATGGGGAGAGTCTTGTAAAGCAATTTTAATGTATGTGTTCCGGTAAAAAAAAGACATTTGGAATCTTTTGGAACGTCACCACTACAGAAGAGATAGTTGTTTGTGAAGGAATGCTTACTGGTCTTCGCTTAAAATTCACACAAACTACTTCCTGGATTTATCATAGTGAATTTATTTAATAGAATAAATCAATCAATTCTGAAGCCAGATCCTGAAGAAAACCACATCAGTGAAATGTTGTTGTCCTTGAATAACAATTGAATGAATAATAATACCAGTGTGATTCTAGATGCCAGAGGCTTGGTTGATTTAGGGGTCATAGTAGGGAGTAGCTATCCGGGAATGACTGCTTTAAGATGGAATGATCCAGGTGTTAAAATATTATGGTAGTATTACTTGTTTCATGTAAAAGTACAGCTTTATTGTTAATATTATTATTTTTTTCTCATAAAACTATTAATTTATTCTTATATTTTGACTTTGTTCTCAGACTTTTCCCATTTTTTTCTCGTTTTTTTGGCCTTGGTACTCCATCCTAAAATACTATTATTTTGAAACACATTTTCTGCCTTGTAGGCAGCAGTTACGTAATATTTTCATTGTCAGCAGCAAAATCCATCATCCCCTAGCTGGACTCAAGGTTAGCTTCACAGTCATAAAAATTGGAGTCACATTTATTACTTAACTGAGGATTATTTCTCTTCCCCATGAAATATGTTTTAAGTTAATATAGTTAATTGAAGTAATTTCTGTGCTGCTCGGAATATAAACAAAGTTACTTTTGTTGAGGAACATTTAGAAGAAACTGAACTTGTCATTATTTTATAGTTGTTTAACAAGTGAATGATGGAACAAAACAAATATCCACTTTCAGCTGCTGTGTAGAAAGCTTCTTGGTCAGTGGGCAGCATGAAATCAGATTGCGATTGGTAATGCTATGATGGGAAAAGTTTAAAAACAGGATGAGTGTGTTTAATTACGCCATAAAAACACATCAAAAAATCCGCAGTATGAATTCAAAGTTCTTAGTATGTTTACAGTGCATTACATGAATGTACAATAATGTCAGTGATGAGTTTACACAGCGCTCTTTTGTCAACCTGTTATTCGCTGTGACAACAACTGCTGTATCTGTCATCACAGCACACACTACCTTTATGTTCGTTCAAGGACAGTAATAGATAAACGTACATGTATGAAAGGAAATACGTTAAAGGTGCTTGCACTCATACAGATATTCATCTGAGAAATGAATGGAAGGATTATTTCTACAAATAATAACAATGAATGAATTCCTTTGTGACGCATCTCCATTAGCTGAGTAACACAAATAAACAGTCTGTCTAACTCGGGCAGAGCTTCATCTACAACGCAGTGACTCACTCAGCTCTGTTTTGCTCTACACATTCCTGCTCTGATCAAAGAAACCCTCAAGATACAATTAAAAAATATTTGAAACCACCTCTGGTAATGACTGATGAAATATGCATTTTATTTTTTTTGTTTGGAGAGGTATACGATCATGGGATGTCCAGCTAATGTAACTAATCATGCTCTACAAAAAGTGAGACAATAACTTCAATATCGGTTATTAAATTTATTAATAATTTACAGAGGAAGGTCAGTCATATATCATAGAAACTGTAAAAATGTGTTATAACTACAGATAGTAAGGGTGGTAAATCATTTTTCTTTCCTTCAGAGAAGAAACATTCAGTCACAAGTTTTCACCTGCATGAAGGCTAAAACAAGTTAGAAACCTTTTTTTTTTACCTTTTTCCAAACGACTTTTCCCCCTTTTTGGATCTTATCTCTCTCCGTCTGTCTACAGATCTTCTCAAGTGGCGACTCTTGACTGTGATCTCGTCGTCCCCTGCCTCCTCTGTGCTTGTGATGAAAAGAAAGGGACTGCTGTTTCCTCCTTGGAGGAGAAAAGCTCTTTTTATAGTCGCATGAGGTATGGAGCTCAGATCCTCAAGGCCGCAGGGTGTGTTCGAGGTCAGGGGTCTGGATGTGTTTGTGTGTTTGAAAAGGCAGCCTACACACTTTTAAATCAATGGTGTAGCTCACGTCACCAGATAATGGGTAAACTACTGTAGTTAGCTTCCTCTTCCTCGTCCTACTTCATCATCTGGGTGGCTTACAATCTTGCAAGCCATCAATTATCCTTATGGATTCTGAGCTCTCAGCTAAATTTCTTGGGTGCATGTTAACATTATTATACACTCATAAAAACACACTGTTTCTTAAATGGAATGCCTGTGGTTGTGTCTCTTGAATCCCTCCAATGTCAGTCATGAAGACAGAGAACAAACATCAAGCAAACAAAGTTGAGGAGCCAGAGTAAAGTGTGCTGATCAATATGATGGATTGGATCATTATTCTGTGGATCTGCTTTACGAGGTGTGCGTGTATCCCTGTGAAAATACTTCATTAGGACTGACTGTTTGGATGTCACACACACACACACACACACACACACACACACACACACACACACACACACACACACACACACACACACACACACACACACACACACACACACACACACACACACACACACACACACACAATCACCTCATTAAAGGACAAGCTGTGCCGTCCATTATTCCATATATAGATGGATAAACCACGCAGAATAACAGAGTGAGATGAGACAACATGTGCTTTTAATATACTCTTATTTTTAAAGCTTGATATTGTGAGATAACCTCAAAATTTGCTTCTTAACGTGGAGAGACCACGTGGATGGAGACCAATGAAATATATTAACCTGAGGGATTCTTTCCTCTCTCCTGCTCCTGCTCGTAAATTTGAAGCATCACTGGATCTGAATGTACAATTAAAAGAGCAACATAAGACACCTCCGCAGTTCTCAAACAGAGGTTTGAACATTATGATGTAACAGTGCATTCCAACAGCATGATGACGCATTTCAGCCCCCCCCCCGAAAATAGTTCTAATCATAATTATAGAATAATCAGGATTCAAGACTGACCAAGTACACATGACATTTTCACATGTAAATTGTTCAAATATTCCCACATGCATGTACTCCATCTCCACTCAGTCGATATTCTCTTTTAACCCACATAGAAATGACGCATCAGTGCTGCAACACAAATGCCCCCTGCAACACTTTTGTTAGTTTACAATGAACAGAGCAGTGATGCAACAACGCTCCTGCAGCGGGTTCAAAGAGGCATGATGTGTTGATCTCGTCCTCCACCAGGAGAATAGAGAGCTGTTCCCCCAAGTCACTTTCTGCTTCTTTGAGTTACCTCCTGGCTTCCACTACTTGTTTTCTGGTCTAGGCTCGGTGCCCACTTCTCTGCTTTTTATTAAAAGTGATACCTGATTTACCCCTTCTGCCATTTCTGAGGCAGAAGAGCACAGACCTCCATTATGCCTTCAATGTGGATATAGGGTAGCCGATCTGAATAAAGACTCCACTCCGGACTGTGTGAATAAGCTCTCTGTTTCTTTCTGTCTCTCTTTCTCTTACGATGTGTGTTATTACCTGAATGGAGAAAGAACCAGCACCAGTGCAGCCCTCTTGAGTTGCATTGGATCATGCATTTGAGACTCCTTCAAAGACTTGGCTCTTCCTCACACTCCCTGCCGGACCAAAGTACCAGCTCTCTCAGCCGGGCAGTGTTTCATGTTGCCTGTTTACAGTGACTAATTCTTCTGTTCTTTTCCTGCATTTGTATCTGCATTCTGCTTGGACACTCTTCTCTGTTCATTCCTCTCCTCTGCAATGCACTGACTCACATTAATCCATCTTATTTCTTGCAATAATCCATGACTTTTACAGAGCTCATTTTACCTCAAGAAAATAGTGCATCCCTGGGATGCGCTTCAAGAAAAATTTGTGCATCCCAACATGACGTTTATGCATCCCAAAAGTAATAACAGAACATAAGTTAGAAGCCATATGCAAGGATTGAGTTTTGCCAATAGTACAATATTAAAACTAAACAAACTGTTAACTTTAATGATTTTATTAATAACTTCACAACTGTTTAAGTAAAAAGAATAAAAAGAGTAAAACTGCATACTATTTTTCTTAAAATTTGAATGCCTGTTAATCATTTGAAACAAAAACACGGTTTAAGAAATAAAGAAATATGTAATACAGTTTTTTTCACTTTCACTTTTCACTCAATAGTTTTTTTTTGCCTTTAATTCATACATTCTCCTTGGACACTGCACCAAGTTGAAAGAGCCTTCTCCATGCACAAATTTTTGTCTTGGGTGCTGACATTTAGCCATGCTTCACCCATGGAAACAATCACGTCCATTGCGCGACTGATGTTTTGCTGATTTTTCCTGGTCTTCACTTGTTTTTTTCTGTGTCGTCTTCCGTAATATCCACAGTAATATTTGTCTCTCTTTCTTCATTAACTTTTGATTGTTTTTTATTCAAGAAAGCACTCATCGTCACTTGGTTTTTCTCCAAAATTTACATCTTTTTCAGAGGCATGGTGATGATGTAAGACTAACCCCTCGCTCTCTCACTGCACCGTGTCAAATGTCAATATTTCATTGCAAGTATTTAAAGCTTGCGTTCCAGGGACGCACGTTGTCTGACGATCGTGCATCCCTGCCGAGAACACTGCTTTTATTCTGTCTTCATTCTCCTAACATCGTTGTGGCTTGGAAGCAAACACACCAGATCCGGAGGCACCCTACCAAATACTTATCCAGCAAGGAGACCCATTTAGACAAGGCCAGGCACTTAAAGACATTTTGAGCTACTTTAAAGATGTGTCTTTGATTGTAAAGAGTCATAAAGACCAACAAATGCATCATGCTCCTATGGGGTGAGAACAAGAATCAAGAGGAGAGAACACCTCTATCCTCTCCTCTTGATTCTTGCTCTCACCCCAGACTGAACTGACAGCAACCTGGGCTCTTGTTGCGCTGGTAGTCCAGTGCTCTTTAGCCTGTGAGCAGCAGCAATCCTTTCTATGTCACTAAGCATACCCACGTCAGCCACCTGCTTGAAAGTAGCCACTCTTCCCGAGGAAGAAGCCAAGGAGAGGAGGTAAGTCTCACATCCTTATCCATTGTAAAGGTTCAGCTAAGTACCTCCTCTCTTCCAAGACTTCAGTAGACTTGCATATTGTATAATTGACTCCTGGACTAATGGTCTCCAGGGTTTTAAGGGGAAAAGATAAATTAGCCTCTGAAGAGGAACCTTTAAACCTGGATGGGATCTTCTCCTGTACCAGTTGGGTGGATGAAAGATGACAGATGGATGGATGAACGGATGATAGTATGGTCCTGTCTCGTGTGACTTCCTTTTCCTGGGCCATTCTCCACCGTCAACATCTGCAACTGCATCAGGGCTACTCACGTTGAAAGCTGAAGAAAGGTCCTTCTTTATTGGATTTTCACACTTCTGCATGGAGTCTGTGCATTAATAGAAGGACTGGAAGAAATACATGTAAGATATGCAGTCAGCCAATCTCCCACGGTGCCACGACTCTATGCCACCCTTCTTTGGCAAAGTTAGTGCCACCCCTTCCCTGATTGATATCAGAGCTGATGATGACTTCTTTGAAAGTTTGCAAATGCACCAGCTCTGCAAATTAACCAGCTTATCTTTTGTCCATCTCCACGGAGCCTCTGTCTTCACCAAACTGGACCTTAAAGCTTGGGCTCATCCTTACAAGAGAAAAGTGGGAACCAGTACTTGCCATTTTACTCATACACTAGAGCACCAGTTCATCAAATACCCCACTGTGTTACAAGCGCTAATAAATGATGGCAACTACCAACAATCTACCTGGATATAACCCAGGTCACCACCCCCCTGTAAATAAAAGCACACCAAGTTCTCCAAACTGCTTGGCTAATTGGTTGTATGCTAAGACCAAAAAGTCAGACTCTATTTTTCTACCGACTTTTATTAGGCAACTAATTTCATATGGTCTGGTTTAGTGGGACAGAAGTTTCCACCTTGTTCTTGTGAGGTGCAGGACAAATTCCTTCCAAACGAGCAGCACTTGTAGCATTTCCCAAGTTTGGACAACAGCCACCTTTGTGCCTCTCTCAAAGCCCTCGCCTCTATGAAATATTATTGAATACTAAATCGTGAGCACACCATTGTTTTGAATCTAAAGTTTTGTATCTGCTCCCATCCTAATCCAACCAAATCCAGTACTTTGTGTTCTTTGTGAAAGTGTATGTTGCAGACACTTCAGTATGGTCCATTGACTATGAACTGCACATTCTTTTAGGTGGGGGTCTTTTGCAGAGAACACAGTAAGTGAGACAGACAACTATGCTGTTAAACTGGCTTTGGAGGAATTGAGCAATTTCTGGGTGAGCATGGAATAACTCTCCATCATTTGGCCAGATCATGTGAACATATCAAACTTACCATCAGCAAAGCGGTTTAATTAAAATTAGTCAGGGTTCTTATTTGGAAAGATTTGAACTTTATCATGTTTATCATCCAATTTGTAGTAGTGCTGAATCCCTATGCCATAAGTTCTTTTCTGAGTAAAAAGAACTTGAATCAAATTTCATGCTCACTTCATCTGCTGGATGCCGACCCAAAGTCCCTCAGCTCTTCTGTCTAACTGTTTGCTCAATGCTCAATGCCATTTATCAGCCAGACCAAGCTCCAGCCTTCTGTACACGATGCGAGTCCCCTGGCTTCTTTGAATGTTGCCTTTGGTTATGTCACCTGTCCTGCTCTATCTGAGGGTAAAATGGTCAAGGTCCAGGTGGAAAATGTCTTTCATGTACATGTTCTGCCCTCAGTTGTTGTGTCAGTTCACTTCACATGTTTAGAAAGCTTTTTGAATTGTTTTGGGGCTCAGCGTCAGTCTTTCATCCAGGCACCATCCAGGCCCAACGGCTTAAAAAAAGTGGGACAATTGGGAGACAGTGGCTTCTTCCATAGCATCTTTGTAAATGCATCCTATCACAAGTAGCATATTCTTGTCTTCCAGCCTCCTTCCAGCCTGCCTCCTCAGGTGTGTCACTTTTCTCATTTCATTCAGTAAGCCGGTCATGTTTATTTTCCTATCAAAAAGCATGGTAACTTTTTAATGGTCTTTGTGTTGAAAATTAATGGAGTTACTGCTGACATCAAAGAAATATTGTGAATGGAATAGAAATAAAAAGCACAGAAAATGAAATTACTCAGGTTTAGTACAAGTACCTAGAAATCCTTATTTTAACACAGGATGGAGACCCTTTAAGAAAGACCAAACTAAAGCAATAACACTGTCAGAACAAAATGGCCCGCAGATCAACAGGAATGCTCATATTAAACTGTGGTGAAAAGAAGCACATCACAAGCCAATTCATCATCTTTACAAATGTTGAATTACTTTGATGAATTGCTTTGCAGAAGTTCCATCCATCTCAAGAGGAATTTATCTTTTAAGAAAATTCACAAGACTAACAAAAGCTGTTTATGTTCCAGTTGGTGTTCTTCCTCACTGGAATCTCTGGATTGTTTCATGTTCACATGAAAACAATGAAAATATTCATTCTATATTATTGTTTATACTTGTTGCATAACACAAAAAATAAATTTTTGAATTTTTTTTGGAGCAGTCTTTCCCTGTTAATATATTAAAAGTGATTGAACATTTCAGAACTATTTCATTACTGTAAGGATTTGCTTTATTTTTTTTTACTCCTAGGCTGTCAAGTCATTACTTTTGTTGGGAACACCGTTAAAAAAAACAGAAGCCCCCCTTACAAAAAAGCTACTTAAGTCTTTAAATCCATGCTTTCAACAGACTACTCCTCTTGAACACACCAAGCATAGTACATTTTCATCTACCTGTCAGAAGGAGGACCTCCATAGTTTAAAGTCCAAATCAATCTAAATCATATATTACTACAGTTTTATTTTGTTGTCTTGAACAAACGACATGTCTTCTATTTGTAACACTGAGTTTTTTGTTTCTATGGGGCCATTTACACTGTGTAAAGTATAACTTCAAAACCAAATGTAACAATTTGTATTGCCAATGTACTATTTATTTATTTGTTTATTGATTGATTGATTTAGTATACTATTGTGATCACACTGTAGTATTTCGTCAAACAAACACATGCATTAGTGTGTAGAGGCCCCTGTAACACACACAAACACACACAAGGGAGCCTGTAGGCATGCAGGGGGAGGTAAAGTGGAGGGCAGCTCCTTCCTGGTGCGCCCAAAATGAGTAACTTGTAAAAGGAGACGGCGCCTTGCTCAAGGGCGCCTTGCTCAAGGGCGTCTGGCTAGTGCTTGGGAGCTGAGGTGACACCTCCCACTCAGCTCACAATCCGGGTGGCTGGGCAGGAGTGGGAATCAAACCACCGATCTTGTGAACATTGGATGACCTGAGCCAGTGCCGCCCAACTTTTTTTTAAACCTACTTACCTATTTAATACCTATTTATACTTTAAAAAATATTCAGTATAAGCTTTCAATAACTCAAAGATTTTGCAGTTACATTTCAAATTAAGGATTTCTGCTGGGTTACCTGTAGGCTGCATACTCGCCTGTCGGGGCTTTGTGGCAGAACAGATCAAACCATGTTGATCCTCTACAGAAATATTCTTCAATAAACTTGTGTTTTAAGGTTGTTGTCTCTCACAAAGAGGCTGATGTTCGTAAGGAAAGTTGTAATTGTCAGCATCAGTCCTCTGCTGTTTTGTGTGGCAGCATCAGTATTACCATTTCTTTAAATTTACTGCATTCACACAAGGGAGTCATATACCAGAGAAGAGGTTAACAGAGCACATTATCCGCCCACTGAATTCATGACAAGATACTACTTTATGAAAATCAACAATATGAGTTTGGTCAGAGATTTTGTTGTTTTTAGGAGAACTGAGTGAGAGACAGGATAAAGGGGTATTCAAGGTAAAGAAGAAAACACACAGTCACATGTGTCTTAAAGCTGTCCCTTAGGTTGTAGGAACACACACACATACACACACAAACACACACGCACACACACACACGCACACACACACACACACACACACACACACACACACACACACACACACACACACACACATACACACACAAACACACACGCACACACACACACGCACACTCACACACACACACACACACACACACACACACACACACACACACACACACACACACACACACACACACACACAGGGTAAAGGGGGGTTTAAAGAGGATTGCTTGACCCCAGAGAGGGAGGAGTCACATGGGTGCCAACATTGAGGTTTATGCCACAATGACTCTGACTTCACATCTGAAAAAATATAGTACTTGGATTGATTTCAAAAGGGATTCTACTTCAGGCTGGTGTCAGGTGGTGAGGCCAAGAGCAAAAGCATAAATATTAAATCTAAACAGAGTGTAGATATTGTAAACCTATCAGGGCAGGTGGTGTTACTTATATGGAATCCTTTGACACTGTGATGAGAAACTGATAATCTAAGATGTTGAAATATTTGCTTTTTTTACCTTCAAATTGGGACACTATTCAATGTGTGGATTTGGAATTTGTTGGACCAAGAATACATAGAATATTAGATTAGATTAAACAGAACTTTATCAATCCCTTAAGATTCATGCAGCATTTGATAGCTGCACACAGGGAAAGGCACACAGAGTATCACAAAAGTAAAAACAATTTGCAAAATGTCAATAAATATGATGTGGTTTTGATGAACAGTGAACCTCCACTGATAATAAAACAAAAATCTGATTTTCATTAGCAGTATCCACTCAAAAATTGACAGAAGCAGCTGTGACGGCTCCATTTCGAGATGATCTGTAATACCCCTATTTTTTAAGTAAAGAAATGTTGGATGCCGGCCCGCCCAGTGAATGGAGATGTGTTCAGGACCTGCAGGCCATGAATCCCAAATCCCCCACACAATTTTATCTCAGATACCTAAGATTTCTGGATTCCTTTCTGTTGTGGATTCAGGTCACGCATTTTTTATTCTTCATTCCTGTCCACTTGCTTTCATTTGCTAGATTGCCTAGCTAAAAATGACCACAAAGGTAACCTGTCTAAACCATAGTTGGTTCAGAACAAATGATCTATTTAGGTTAGGTTATTGTATCAGAGGGTAAATTTGTCTCCAGAGCATGTTGTAGTTATTCAATCCCTTCCAAAAATCACTACCAATGAACCAAATGTCATTCTCGATGCTACATTACCACCATCACCAACAAGATCACCAAGAAGTGATTTGAAAAAGAGGCTTCACTGTCAGTAGGGATTCATTAGCAATGATAATGCTACAAACTGTTGTCTTTGGCCGTTGTTCTTGTTTTCCCAAGAAGATAGCACTCTCCATTCCAGAGAAACTAGCTAAGCAAAGTTTTGTCTCATCATATTTTATGAGGAAATATTTAAATTTTATGTCAGAGGGGTTGTTATAAATTCATCTCACTTTTCAGACCATTTTTTGATCAGATGGAGGATATGTCACAGACTTATGTAACTTACCAAATTTTTAATGATAGGTTTGTGCTCTAAATGAACACTGTGTAATCGTGATTACATAGTGTAAACATACATAATTCCTGCAGACTCTGCAGTTCCATTCCAAGGCGATGATATCTGCTCTGTTATCTGTAATCTGCAGTGTCTGTTCTGCCTTATAGACATGTTATTAAATATTTCCACCATTTCTTCATATCAATTACAGGTTCATTGGCAGTGATGCATGTTTGCTTTAATTAAAACGTATGAACAGAGTGAGGTAAAATGTCCTACTGAGGACACATAGAATGTTTTCATCAACAAGTGCGTCATTGGACGGAGAAGCAAATACTCAAAGAGATTTAAGTAGCATAAAGAGAGAAACTTTATCATATCTCAGGTTCATATGTTTTCTTTCCCACCCGTCACAATGCCAATCAGTTGTGGATGACTGGCATTGTGACGGGAGGAAAGGCGAGTGGGTAATCAGAGAAGATATGGCCTTGGATGCAAAGATATCCTTTGTTGGGAGCAGGTTATTGTTTGTATATCCCTATATTCATTGTGACTTGTTGTGCAAGGACTTTAGAGATAATATATAGGCTGTCATGAACAGTGTTATTCTCACATGACACAGAGAAATAACAAACCTTGTAGGAGCAAAAGGCTATGAACTATAGCCAGATGATGCAGCTGGGCCACACATTATATTTATTTTCCTCAGTCAATGAGATCTGGAGGAATTTAAGTGACCACCCATGTTTGTTTGTCCACAAGTTATCTCTAAAAGTTCTCAACACATCCATCCATCCATCCATCCATCCATCCATCATCTACCACTTATCCAGGGCCGGGTCACGGGGGCAAGAGTCTCAGGAGGGATGCCCATACTTCCCTCTCCCCAGACACCTCCTCTAGCTCCTCTGGGGGGAGCCCGAGGCGTTCCCAGGCCAGCCGAGAGACATAGTCCCTCCAGGGTGTCCCAGATCTTCCTTGAGGTCTCCCGGTAGGACATGCCCGGAACATTTGCCCAGGGAGGCGTCCAGGAGGCATCTGGAACAGATGCCCGAGCCACCTCAGCTGGCTCCGTTCGATGACTCAAAGCTCATGAGCATAGGTGAAAGTAGGAATGTAGATTGACCTTTAAATCGAGAGCTTTGTCTTGCGACTCATCTCCTTCTTCACCACGACCGACCTATACAGCGATTGCATCACTGCAGAAGCTGTACCGATCCATCTGTCAATCTCATGTTCCATCCTTACCTCACTCGTGAACAAGACCCCAAGGTACTTAAACTCTCCCACTTTGGGCAAGGACTCTCCACCAACCTGAAGAGGGCACACCACCCTTTTCCGGTCAAGAACCATGGCCTCGGATTTAGAGGTACTGATCATCATCCCACTCATGTTACACTCAGCTGCAAACTATCCCAGTGCACGCTGAAGGTCCAGATTTGATTAGGCCAACAGGACAACATCATCTGCAAAAAGCAGAGTTAAAATCCTTTGGTCCCCAAACCGGACTCCCTCCGGATCCTGGCTGGGCCTAGAAATTCTGTCCATAAAGATTATGAACAGAACCGGTGATAGAGGGCAGCCCTGCCAGAGTCCAACATGCACCTGGAACAAGTCTGACTTACTGCCGGCTATGCGAACCAAGCTTTGGTCATACATGGACTGGACAGCCCTCAGCAAAGGGCCCCGGACCCCATACTCCTGAAGCACTCCCCACGAGATACCACCGAGGGATACAATCGAATGCCTTCTCCAGATCCACAAAATAATATGGACTGGTTGGGCAAACTCCCACAAACCCTCAAGCACTCGACGGAGAGTGTTTTCGACCGGTACGAAAACCATTGTGTTCCTCCTGAATCCGCGGTTCGACTATATGTCTAATCCTCCTCTCTAGTACCCTGGAATAGACTTTCCCCTTGAGGCTGAGGAGTGTGATCCCTCTATAGTTGGAACACACCCTGTGGTCCCCCTTTTTGAAAAGAGGGACCACCGTCCTCGTCTGCCAATCCAGAGGTACTGTCCCTGACTGCCATGCGATGTTACAGAGACTTGTCAACCATGACAGGCCCTGCACATCCATGCCATAAGTGGACATCCCTGCGATTGAACATGGTGTTTGTTATGGACAAACTGTGACGAGCACAGAAGTCCAATAACAAAACACCGCTCGTGTTCAGATCAGGGAGGCTGTTCATCCCAATCACCCCTTTCCAGGTCTCACAGTCATTGCCCACATGAGCGTTGAAGTCCCTAAGGAGAACAATGGAGTCCCGAGTTGGAGCACTATTCAGTACTCCTCCCAGAGACTCCAAGAAGGCCGGGTATTCCATTTGGCCCATAGGCCGAAACGACAGTGACACACCTGTCCCCAACCCAAAGGTTCACTCCAACATATGACGGCTGAGCGGTGGGGCCACAAGCAAGCCCATACCAGCCGCTGCCTCTCACCTTGGGCAACACCAGAAAAGTGGAGAGTCCAGCCCCTCTCAAGGGTTTGGGTTCCAGAGCCCAAGCTCTAGGTGAAGGTGAGTCTGACTATATCTAGTCAGTACCTCTCAACCTCCCTCACAAACTCTGGCTCCTTTCCCCCCCAGCTCTACGGACATTCCATGTCCCTAGAGCTAGACTCTTTGTCTGGGGATTAGGTCATCGAGCCCCATGCTGACGACTGCCACCCAGTCCACACTGCACCCGTCCCCTGTGGTTTCCTCAGCGGGTGGTGAGTCCATTGGAAGTTGGGCCCACTTTGTCCTTTCGGGCTGAGCCCGGCCGGGCTCCGTGGGCAGAGGCCCGCCACCAGGCGCTCGCTATGAGCCCCAACCCTGGGCCTGGCTCCATGGGCTCCAGGGTGGGGCCCCAGTTGCGCCATAGCGGGCGACGTCATGGTCCTTGATTTTTTAGCCATCATAGAGGTTCTGTTACTGCTATTCGTCTGACCCGTCACCCAGGACATGTTTGCCAAGGGAGACCCTAGCAGGAGCATAAAGCCCCTGACAACATAGCTCCTGGGAACATTCGGGCACTCAAACTCCCCCATCATGATAAGGTGGCAGTTCTCGGAGGAGGGTTAACACATTTTGATGAAATTACAACCTTGTGAGATTTAGCATTTGACCATTTGACCAAATTAGCAAAAGGTCAATCAAAATAAAAATACTCAGGAAGGGACAACTCGTGATGTTTCATCACTGCATCCAACTGTGCAATTACAGAAGAGTCAATTAGTGATGGTGGTGTTGGTGGAAGCATGTGCTCTCACTGTGTTTTTCCTCTGAGCCGACCTAACATTTTATTAAGGGCTTGTTGCTTGACTTCCCTCGCTCTTATCTCTTCCTTGCTTTCCCTTCTGGCACCTCAGTTAGGAGTGACAAAGAGGAGGTGAAGAAAGAAATCTAGAATGCACAAAGAGAGGAGAAGAAGCAGAAAGAAGTTTAACGTGAAACAACAATTGAAGATTCTATGAGCTTTGTGGGTTAGGGTTATTTTTAGGGTCAGATTTAGGGTTAGTTTTAGGCTTAGTGTCCACATAACAAAATTCATGGAATTTTGTCAGGGACTGGTTTTCCTCTCTCCAACTTCAAATATGTGTTTTGTATTGCTTTTTCCTCCCCAGAGCAGTAATTGTAAAATAAAATAAAATAAAATTAAATTAAATAAAATAAATAAGGACTGTTTTCTTCTGGTTTCTTCTTTGCACCAGCTGCAGGTTTGTATTACAACTATGCCATCTCATTTATCTGATGATGCCATCAAATGCTGGAGGCTGTCTCATTCAGAAACACACAAAAGGAATTTGTGTTTGAACTTCAGTTACTTCATGTTGTTGCTGAATAAGATTTCCTTGCAGTATACCATTAATGATTGCCTGGCATCCAGTAATTCATTTAATTTATAAAGTGGGCACTGGTAGTGTGGGGCAAATGAATAGGAGGATAATCTACTGAAAGAGTGGAACTTGTGGAGAGAAAAAAACAGACAGGAAGTCATTCATTTTTGGGACAATGAATATACAGTAGTTCTCAATTGTGAATAATCAATGTGGACCGCTTCACTTAAACTGGCATGAACTGTGATTTGAACTAGATCATCTGAAATGTGCGGATGAAATGCTAAATGTTTTTGTCTCCAGGATGACAAATTCTACACATTCAACTTCAAACAGTTTTGCATCTTAAAACAGACATTCAACCTATCAGATGTGAGCATGGCTAAAGCAACCTGACTGACTTCATCACCCTAGCAAATAACTAGAGTACTATGTGCACATGTTACTATTTAATTTATATCTACTACAGTATATCGTTTGTACACACTGAAGCATTATGCTTTCTCTCTGGGTTCTTCCAGTGACAGCACTGCTGATTATCTTTGTGAACAGTCTTTTTAAACACATCAGATAATGAAATAACCCATCATTGTGTCATAATTAACTTTGCTGCGCTCTAACCAGGTGCCTTGAAAATTGCCCCACATTCTCCCTCTGCCCCTGTGTCCTATCCCAGCCCCGAGCAGGACACATGCACCAATCTGCAGACACACAGTCCCTCAATTCAGTGCATCTTATTGTGTATTGATTAATTAATCCTGTTTTTAGGTCTCACGAGATAAGTCGTGTACTCTCTGATGATAGCTAATTGACCATTCCTCTGAAATGTTTAGTGTCATTCACAAATCAGTACCTGCCTCTCAGTTGTCAATCACAATAAAGTCCACAATGGTTGTGAGCAACTGGGACACCAAGATCCTGCACATGTGTTTTCAGACCTCAAACTAGAAGCTATATTTTGATACAGTGCCCTTCTTTCATCAAGGACCACAACATTGGGCACAGTAGCCCTATAGTTGCAGTGTGCAAATTAAAATTGGTGGAAAAAATCGGCACATTTTGAACCTGGGATTTTCTGGGTCCCTGGAGGTCTGGATATGATTCATATCATTCCAAGTTAATTTCATTTTTATAGCCCAATATCCTATATGTGATGTGCCTCAAAGAGCTTTATCCTCCGGACAGCAAACAACACCCTCTGTTCTCATTCCCTCAGCGTCATGAAAGACAGTCTGTCTGAGTCATCTGTGGTTAGTTAAGACACAAGACATGGGCCATTTATCTCTACTTGCTCCTCCTGGTAACCAGAGAAAAATCTGATCCTTATCAACATCCTGCACCAATCATCTGATTAGGTGTGGCATTTACAGACATGTTCTTAATGTCCCTGTCTGCTTTCAGACTTACTACAAAAGCCACGATTAATGTCAATCATGCATGATATTAACAATGTTAGGTCGAAGTTGAATACCAACAAATAAAAGAGGCCTTGTGGATCAGCTGACACTACTGTAATGATAAACTACTGTTGGCTAAACCTTTTGATTGCTGGGCCACACCGAGGACTAAAATTTCACAGATGGGCCTGTTGAGCAGCAGATAGTTGGAGTGTGTTTTTATACTAATGCAAATGACATGTAAAAACCATTATATAAAAGGTTTTGGCCTTAAAGAGGTAGCAAAGCATATGTAAGCAAGGCTTCTTGTAAAAAGTATTTTACAACTGCATTTAATTTCATGAAATTAGTTATATAGTTTGACGGGCCGGATTACAAGACCTACCAGGTGGTAATCATGGTAGTATAGCTGACTGTGGATGCAATTATCCAACAACCCACAGTTTAAGAGCTTACACACAACAGTCTCTCCTGCGTCTGTGGCACTCTATGCTTTCTAAAGTCAAACATTCATAACTCATGCTCCCAGCTTTCATGACAAAAACCAGACTGCACTGCATGGTTCCTTGGAAACAATTCTTATTTATGTCTGAGAATTCCTTTGTACAAAAAAACCCCCTAAATCATATGGAAGGAAGAGAATGTCACATGATGAGTCATTCCAGGGGTTTGATGTGGACATTATATACAGTATCAAAGACAATGACTCACTAATTTCATACCATAATTAACCCTATAATCTAAACTTTATTCATAAAAAGAGGAGTGTAGTTTATGTAATGACATTCATTAGTCGATATCTGCGCCTGTGCTATGGGGCTGAGGTGGGAGATGTGATTTCACTTTTTAATTATGGTATTTTAAATACTGCATTATGGTCTGAATTGGTTGGATTATACATGATTTACTGGACCAATTGTCAAGAAACGTAGTTGAAGGATCAGCCATAGTAGAATGCATTTTCTTGTTGACTGGGATCCGGGATTGGACATGTAGACTGTCTCCACTTCCTCCAGGCTCCCCCACTCCTACAAGGCCATAAGGAGCCATTTTTAATCAAGAAACCTTAAAACCAGCTTTCACTGTGACTGTTTGCATTAACTCTAACTCAGTGGACACATACACTTATTACCAAGACCTTCCTAAGAACATACAGTATGAGTCATATGGTTCAAAGCAGGGCCTGTTTCTCCTGTCCCTCCCTAGGGAGAGTCGCTGCTGTCCTCCACCGCCATACCATGTCCATCCCCGTCCCTGAGCAATACTCTGGAGTTGCTTTGAATTGTGGGTCGCTTCTCCTCCATGGTGCTCTGCTCTTCCAGCAACACTCAAACACTTTTTCCACAGATATGCATTATGTTACTTTAAAAATGAGTCTCCCCAATGATATCGCTGCTCAGTGGGCCACAGCTTTGTGGGATATTGACTCCCCAGTTGATAACTCTCATGTTTTGTTTATTCAGTTCAGATGAAAGAAAAAGCCTTTTCTCCATCAGAGCTCAAATCCATTTGTAGACGCCAAAGCGATAAGGATCCTTTCTATGGAAAGAAAGTGGAATGATTCGGCTCTCTAAGAAATTTGTCTTTGTGGTTTAACAGATAATAACAAGTATTATGTTATATGTTAGCCGTCACCGTCGCCTGTTATCTGCAAGCCTTCAGCTCTCATTCTCAGTTCAGACCAGTCTTTCCTAGAAATCATGTGTTGAACTTGGGACCACAAATCCCATCACAGGTATGGAGGCCTTTTTTGGGGCTTTGGCCCTGAAATTTCCCTCCTGTAAAAGCGTGTTCAAAAATACAAAGAAAATCTGTATAAATCTTGCTTGATTCATCTTTGCATTTAAATCCATATCAGTTTCAATCTGCTTTAGAAAAATGTTCCTCAGTAGCAGATAAATATGCGCAAGATATGTTAGAGAGGACATTAACAACAGTCTATAATGTCAACAGCACATCTGGATTGTCTAGCTATATTTAACCAGTCTCCACTGTATGTCACTGAAGCAGGTATATCTGTGCTAATCATCCCTTCATTGCCTGTGGTCACGTCGGTTTGTGTAGACAGCACAGGGATATGATGTTGATCCAATCCCGGTCACAGCGGGCAGTACCTGCTCTTCCTCCCTCATGATCATGATCGCCATCTCTTTCTTTTTCTGTCTTTCTCATTATGTTCTGAGTCACTTCATTTCCCAAAGCTGACAAATGGCTGCTGAAATCTTCTTTTCATTTTATTCTGTACCACTGCAGAAAGAAAACAAAGGCTCAGCTTTTATGAAAGGGAAAATGTTGCCCTGATAAATCAATCATGGATGAAAACAAAAAATAAAAAAAACATAACCTTTAGTTTACACCAACTGAAATGAATGAAAAAACATGACCATTGTGACACTGGATGGATGGAATCAAAAGAGGTTGTGAAGTTGTGAACCAGCCGGCGTCAGGACAAATGGCCAAAGTTTAACAAACTCTTTGTCAGACTCCCGTTAGAGAACAGGAGTCAAGCCTCCAGGCTGTGATGTCGTCAAAACTCAGAGAAGCAGGTGGGCAGGTGAGAGTGTTCGGGGGCTGTTCTTCTACACACATTGTGATCCAGTCATCCAACCATGTCTATAGACCATATACACTGACTGTATTATAAAAATAGTTATTTATGCTCCCCACATATGAGAGACACATATAAGGAATCTGCATGTCTGTATGGGGTACGTGACCCCTCATTCACAAGGGGGTTAAGGGTTCCACAGCACCTCTTAGAGGATATTGGGGGAAGCACAGGCTTCGACTTTTTCTTATCTTCTATTATTGTGCTTTTTTTTAGTTCATGCTGAGTATATCAGAGGGACAGCACATGTTCGAGGTTTTGGAGATAAAGTCAGAGAGGCCAGAATGAGATGGTTTGGACATGTCCAGAGGAGAGACAGTGAATATATTGGCAGAAGGATGCTGAGTTTTGAACTGCCAGGCAGGAGGCCTAGAGGAAGACCAAAGAGGAGGTTTATGGATGTAGTGAAAGAGGACATGAAGGTAGTTGGTGTGAGAGAAGAGGATGCAGAAGACAGGGTTAGATGGAGGCAACTGATTCCCTGTGGCGACCCCTGAAGGGAAAAGCCGAAAGGAGAAGAAGAAGGTTCAGCTACCAGATGTCCAACTACACTGTATTTGAAATGTCTTGCCCCAAAGTGATCTGTGGTCCTCAATGTCTTTGATTGAATATGGTTAAAATCACTTTTGTTCTGAAACGCTCCGTGTTAATGTGTGTGACTCTCTCTATCACCCCCCCCTTGTCTGAGCTCCCTCTATCAACAATGAGCGGTGTAGCTTTGGATACATGCAGCTGAATTCGCTATGACGATGAGGATAGCCTTTAGCGGACACAGACAACTGAAGCGGAGCTAACTAGTTAGCCAAATGCTAGCTCACTTTGACAGTTTGTGAGGAACTTTCAGTGTGTAGCTCTTAGCCAGGTCGTTTCCACACACTGTTACCATAGCCTGAACACAAACCACACACACGCACACACACATACACACATGACTGAAGTGGACCTAACTAGTTAGCCAAATGCTAGCTGACTTCGACAGTTTGTGAGGAACTTTCAGTGTGTAGCTCTGGGCCAGGTTGTTACCACACAATGTTACGTAGCCTGAATGAACTCCCCTTCGAGGATGACCTCGCCCATATCTGGGTGGACAATCAAATATGACTCAAAATAGGTCAATTTACTCAGTCAATTTACAATCATTCAGTTTGTTATGTCACAAACTGAACCATTACAAATCTGAGCGTATTCCTGTGGATTTTTCATTTTCTATTATATCTATTGATGCAGGACATGTTTGTTTTCCATATTCTAGGATTTGGTCGGGTCAGGGAGGATCACTATGTATACGTAGAGACCTGAAAAAATGTGTTTTTCATAATAGGACCCCTATTATTACAATAGATTTTCTATTGAATTTCATTGATGAGACTGGGCTATATTTGTCCGAAAGAAACAAGCAAACCATCAAAATCAAAGCTTTCATATAATCCCAGTGAGTTCCAGAGTAATCCTTTTTGTTATATCCATGTCTGGCTCCTCTGGCTCTTTATTGTGTGCCTGTCTGCTCTGTGATAATTATATTGACAATATTCCACTTTTTCCCTTGTTTATCTCCATCATAGCTGCTTCATTTGGTAATCTTCTAGTTAAAAGGTAACGGTTGATTTTAAAGTGGTACAAAGTGTGCTGGGCTGTTGATGCAGACACAAAAAAATTGTTCAAAATGTGACTTATGAAATATTTCCAGGTCTCCCACCCAGGCTGCATATGTTTTCATCTTATACCTGTTGCTCATACCTGTTGCTCAAATGCAACAGCACTGAGGAATTGCATTCATGAATGTTGCAGTATCTAAATGACAATAGCAACTATAATTAAGGTAGAATTTATCATTAGGCCTGGCTGGCAAGACTTTAATTTAGTGATTATCATGTTTTTGTTGATCAGTGGAACCACAAGTTGAGAGAGTCTGCCTCTTCATATGCCACGTTGTAAACATCCTCATACTGAGGACAACTGCTAATCATGCAACTGCCAAGAATTAAAATTGATGCCATTCCCAGAGGGAAATGTCCACTGTCATCATGGCATGTAGAAATGAACAGGGTAATAAAGAATATATGGTTGTACACAAATGATAGCATTGTAAGTAAAACAAATGTGTCTTTTCTTGCTGACCGTGATTTCTTATGTATTGTAACAACCATTAGTATTATTTCTACTACTGGTTATTTTAATCTTTATTTATTGCAGCTGATGTAATTCACACTTTATCCACTAGAGGCTACAATTTAGTCAAAAATGAGACGTGTTGGCGCTTCTTAAACTCCGTTCATTTGCTCCTTTTCACTTTGACCCTTAACTTTTATTAAAATGCAACAATGAAAATAATTACCTATGTTATTCAAGAAGCATGACGTGTTTATTGGTCACGTCTGATTTGTGTAGAATCACAAGAATGTGGTGCAGTTACAGATAAATATAGCCCTTTACTTCATTTTTTTATTTGACTGACACTATTATTGTAATAATTGTCCTCTAATCCAATTTCCTCTATTTCCCAATATCATGTGGTTCCTTAAGCGTAAAAGGATGAAACACGTGCAGTGATATTTGTACAGACTCATAACATCGTAACAGGAAGTGGATAACTGTGTGTGTGTGTGTGTGTGTGTGTGTGTGCGCGCGCGCGCGCACGTCTTTATATGTACATTATATAAGGAATTATGCGTGTTTAAAAATAATAAAATTAATAAATCAAAATAAATATTAAGCATAATAAATGTTTGAATAAAACTTATAAGATAATACTAGACATTTCTGATCTTGCATGTAGCCTAAAACAAAACATAACAAAAAAAAAACAATTACCAAATAATTTGCAATGTTTGTACCAGAATGGTTTTTCTTTGCCGTCTGAGAGGATCCTAACCATCATGATGTGAGACAAATGTCATCTTAGACATGGAGAGAACAACAATGACCCTCAGAGGAAGTAAAACTTATTTTAGGGTGGTGCATAGAGAACGTTAGCCAGGTAGTTTAAGTGAATGACCCCATTCAGTTGACCACATGCATCAAACTCGGGGCCCGGGGGCCAAATGTGGCCTGCCACCACATTCTATGTGGCCCACAAGAGCATAAGTTAAAAGTGTACCTTGACCAAAAACTACATTTCCCACAGTATAGTAATTAAGCAGAATTTTAACTTTGACAAAAACGTTTTGAACAAAGTTAATGTCCTAACTTGTGTTTAATGTTATTCTTCTTTATTTACTTGGATAGTTTGATCCTTGATGGATGGAGTTATGTGGGTTTCATAACGTGACAAATTAAAAGGATTTATGTTAAAACAGAGCAACAAGCAAACATATTACAGTTTGTACTTCTTCAAATTACAAACTGTAATGTTTGTAACTTGAATAAGTAAAAAATTCAGAGTTATTTAACATTTATGAGTAGTTACATTTATTTAGCATTTCATTGAGTTACATTTAGTTACATTTATAAATTACATCTGGCCCATTGAGGACAGCTATGATGCTGATGTGGCCCACAGTGAAAATTACTTTGACACCCCTGTAGTAGACCATCACCCCTAATGTTGTACTCTCACTTTCAACACTTTCTTGATTCCCTTGCACATATTTTCATGTGTATTAATAGAAGTAACATTTCAGAGCTGCCCCTCTTAATCTCGTCTCTACATTATTTTGTACATTTGTTTGCCTGGTGTCCCAAACCCTCCAGAATCCTTGTATGATGAGGCTGCAGCCGATGCACCTCACTCTTCAGTTTTTAGGCACTCTTAACAGGAGAGAGATGATTCTTCTGAGCAATCTGTCCTCCTTTCTTCTGGAATCATGGCTATTCCCCTGCATACTTAAATAGTCTGCCCCACGGAGATACTAACTCATCCTTGGCCAAAAGGCAAAATGGGGGGAGGGGGGCATAAATATGTGTGGGGAGCTCCTTTGTTCGGTGTTTAGTCACCTCTGTGGCCCCTGGAAAACCATTAAACGAGGAGGACTGCTCTCAAGAGCCTGGCATTCCTCAGATTCCTCCGCTCTAATGTCAGAGCAGAGGGGGCGGCGCTCCGGAGGCATCTGGACCGCTGATGCCTTCACGGACCCAACCATGGCCGCGAATTTTGAAGACTACTGTGTCCAGCGCTTTTCCAGCTTTAAAAAAAATATACAGAGAAAATAAACCGTATACCTTTCTATTTACCAGGAAGAAGTGGATTTCTATGTTGCGCAGTAGTTTAATGTTGGGAAAAGTATATCAGAGAACAGTTAACCAAAGACAAGTGGTGAAAGTTACAATTATCCTCTACAGAAAATAAAAAAATATAGAGAAGATTTGTACACAAATTATCACGCAATGATACGTCATAAATACTCTTTCCATCCTATTCCTTCAATCATTTTTGTGAAGATCCAGAACCCGTTAATATTAAAATCCGCGATTCCAATATTTTCCGTAG
This sequence comes from Antennarius maculatus, assembly GCA_013358685.1. NCBI lineage: Eukaryota > Metazoa > Chordata > Actinopteri > Lophiiformes > Antennariidae > Antennarius > Antennarius maculatus. The sequence goes on along the minus strand of CM023625.1, from coordinate 3,605,244 downwards.
CTTTCGAATGCATCATGCGCTCCTCTCCCCCTCGGTCCTGCACGCCTCCATTGGACTGAGGAGACCACTGCTGCACATTCTGAGGGACCCTGCGACACAAGACCGCCTCGTTCTTATTCACGGTCAAGTTGGAAAACTTGAGATTGTTTTTTTTCTTCTTTCTTTCATACTTTTTGTTCTCTGTTAAAAAAAACTAAAAGAGAAGTTGAAGGAGCTCCATTTTTTTTTTAAACTTTCTTTGCGACTTTTTCTTCTTTGCGATCATATGATTCAAGACTGTGTGGGTTTTGTTTTCCACATGGGAACCTGAACAGTTTCAAAAGAAAACAAGCTACACGGGGATTATCTGTGTGGTGAGACGTTCAACACCGTCGAGTAGAGCGGAGTTTCTAGAGCGGGCAGCAGAGAAGGATATGTAGCGCTGGATCAAGGGTGAGTTACATAAAAAAAAAAAAAAAGCCTCCTTTGGTTCTGTTTTAGATGTTTTCAGGAAAGTTCTTGACACGAAAGAAAGCTATTTAAATCTAAACCTGTAAACCAAAAACACACACAAAAAAAACCCCAACAATCCCGTTTTGGCCACGTCGGGCAGAGTAGGGATCCCAGAAAAATGCCCCCCCTTCACCACCCCCGCCCCCCACTAGATAAACATGCATTAAAAAACAGAAGGAGCCCCATGTCCTCCTCTCCACTGGAGGAGGTGAGTGGGATCTGACTGGGGCCCGTGGAGAACTCTTCTCAGTGGACATTGTCACAGGTTAGAGTTGTAGTTCCAGGACTGGGTCACCGTCAACTCCCACTGCACCCAGTTTGGACTTCTTACTGGGAAGCACAGTGGTCCATGACAGGTAGGAGCTGATCAAATGGATTATCCTCTACCTTGTGAGGGATGAAGGCTGCACGTGTGCTCCAGGTTTCCATACTAGATTGTCACCTGAGATGACAATGAGGTTGTTTGCAGTCTACTTCTGTTTGACCCCTTAGTTCCATTATCACTGTGTGTGTATGTATGTGTGTGTGTATGAAGCCTAATGTATTCCACGCTGCCACCCTTTGTGCACACTGTGCATGCGTGTTTGTGTGAGAATGTGTTGAAGATGTGTTTGGACACGCATCATGGACTACCAGCGTTACTGTAAAATGAGGAGAGTTTTGCAAAGGCAAATATCGCATAGCTGCAGGGGGCGTAGGCTGCACACACAAACACACACACACATACACACACACACACACACACACACACACACACACACACACACACACACACACACACACATCTGGCTGTCTTTATAAGCTCAAAGGCATGCTGTGTAAATTATATGGTGCCAGAGCAAGTGGCTTGGGAGAACGCAGAACTTTTAAAACACTTGTGGAGAATTTAAAGGAGCAGACGTCAGAGCTGTGCTGGAGCCTCCATCCATACACTCATGTTTGTTCAGAGCCGTCAATATGTCATTTAAAGCATGTCTGTCATCGTTTTCACAACGACGAGGCGATTCGTTGGCTCCTGCAAGGCCTTCCTGCACAGGAGAACTTCTAGAGCTGTTGAAATGTTAATATCAGGTCCCAAAGGTGTGTTTTTGTTGAAGGACACTTCAGTAGGATCATAATAGGTGTTTACTACGTAATATGAGCCTGTGTGCAAAAGAGAAAGTGGCTATTGTTTTTGTAGCTTGTGGTCATTTGTGTCCAAAGGTCATGGAGTGGCTCTGTGGGCCAAACATACCTGTAATTTTGGTCAAGTGTTCTTGCTGCAGCACAGGAAAAGAATAAAAGGGGAAAAAATGTTGTTTTAACAGCTTAACCGACGGCAAAGAAATGTACAGAATGTCTTCAGACGCATCTGGTGGTTCTCTTGCTTTCCGAGAAGACTCAGTTCGGGAGTGTGAGGATGAGAACTTTGTTTTAAGGATGAAAATGTTATGTTATTGTGGTGTAAAATAAGGTTTTATAGTTTAGTGATTATAATTAGAGATTTTATGGAATAAATTAAACAACACTTATATCCCGTGTAAGAAATGATATTGGATGTTAGGAGAGGAAATTCAACAATAAATGTGATCATCATGAAACTAATCAGGACACTTAGGTCTGATGCAGGTTTGAGTCACGCTAACATCATGCAAATCTGAGTTTCAGAGAAACAGCAATTAAAATATCAAATAAAACCTGATTATTACACTGTTGTAATGGATAGAAAAATATATATGACTCCATAATACACAAGTATGTGTAGTGACTGTGTGTGTTTGTTGTTGTCAGTGTATGCAGACCTACAGAGATGCTTTTGTAAGAGGATCAGATGTTGTTGTTTTTTTTCGTTTTGTGTTGTCTTGTGCTGCAGTGTTTTGTTTTGTGTTGCTTTGTGTTATTTTGTGTTGTGTGTGTTGTTTTGTGTACTGTGTGTTGTGTTGTTTTGTGTTGTGTGTGTTGTTTTGTGTTGTGTTATGTTTGTTTTGTGTTTGTGCGTGTTGTTGTGTGTTGTGTGTGTTGTTTTTTGTTGTGTTGTGTATTGTTTTGTGTTGTGTTGTGTAAGCCTCTGGCAGCAGGTCATGCTGCGACCTGTCCACCTCTCCCACACTGCACCTTCACTATAGTAGTTATCAATAACTGCACACACACGCACGCACGCACGCACGCACGCACGCACGCACGCACACACACACACACACACACACACACACACACACACACCTCATGAAACATAAGATTTACTTTGATGCGGCTGCTTTCAGGTAAAATATTCTACTTTATGAGGAAGTGTGTGTGTTTGTGTGTGTGTGTGTGTGTGTGTGTGTTTGTTTGTCTGATTTAGGCCACTTCTAAAACACCAAGCAGAGGAATTTTCCATTTGATGCTAAAATGTAAAGTGTGTGTATTTTCCAGTGCTGGCAGCCGGTGTGTGTTCCAGCCGGATGTGAGCAGTAGCAAACCCCAGAGTGTTGCTGCTTTCATAGACCTGTAAACTCAGTGCCATTGAAGTCCCTGTTACAACTGTGAGAAAATACTTAATGGTCTGACTGGGGATGTGTGTGGAGTTGCGTTTGCATGTATGGAGGTGTGGGTGTGATGTGATGTGGTTCCCAGGAGGAGGGGGCCATGGAAAATGTGAACGGTGCCACGATTTGGGCCAAAAACACATGGTGTCCAAGGGCCGACGGTCCCATGTCTCTGGAGTCGCCTCTATCAGCCTCCCTGTCTGTGTTTATCCCCATCAGAACGCCCCCTCCCTCCTGAACCACTGTACCAACATGATAAGAGCCTGAGAACCACCGGTGTCACAGCGCCTCTGTCCCGTTCTCCACATCCTCACTTATCTGAGGCCTTTCTCCTGCAGCTGCTGGGAATCACCGTCGCTGTGTGTGTGTTTACAAGACACACACTCCACTGTCTTTCTCAATCATATCTCTTCATGCTGTAAATCCTCACATATCGCTGCCGCAGGACGAGTCAGCAGGGCTTTGTCCTTGTTGATTAGGAAAACCAGTTCTGGCCAGTGTTAAACTGCATCTGTCCAAGGCGATCTCTCCTCTTCCTGGTGATGGTGTTTAGACTGAAACACGGACCAGTCCTTATTTACTACAGACTTTTCTGCAGCTCCTGTGATTACTTAAAATTTATGAGTTTCTCACATTCAATATCTGGCGTGTTCGTTTCTGTATTCTCTAATATTTGGTGAACAGTCAGTGTCTGACATTTATGGATATTGTATTGACAGTCGGTGGCGAGTTGGTTTTTTTCAGTCAGCAGCAGTAACTCGGTCAGGACAGGAAAAACAGCTGGAAATAGTTAAAAAATCTAGCTCTTTGTTCAAAATATCTAGACACACACACTCAATCATACTCAGATACATTTGCAACACCTCTATGTGAAAAAACCCTTCCGTCAGGATTTTAGTATAATTTATTGCCTGCAGGCAGAAGCCACTGTTCTATCATTATTTCTGAACAGGAAGTGAAGCTGTTAGTTATTCCCAGGTCAAATAAATTTCATTAAACTCAGTCTTTGCATAAAAGATGTGAAGCCATGTGAGTCCGCTCTGAATCGTACACATAGTTTTCTGAATTTTGTTGCATTTGTTGCCCCCCGGATGAACCTCATCATGTGTGTTTATGTGCTTGTGTGTGTGTGTGTGTGTGTGTGTGTGTGTGTGTGTGTGTGTGTTGGTGTATGTTTGTGTATGAGGCTCTGAACAATGCCTGTGATGTGCATCTTTAGTCTCAGAGATGACAACAAAGAGAGAGACAGAGAGAGAGAGAGAGAGGAAGGAAGGAAGGAAGGTAAAGTAAAGACACCTGAAGCAATATGTGTTATTTTTGAAAAACTATTTTGTTGTTGTTTGTCAATTATTTATTATTTATGAAATTGGTGACAGAAAACCAAACAACAGAGAAGAAGGGTTAACTTAAAGGTGAAATCCTCCAACAATCACATTGAATTTCTTGGAGACAGACAAGCGCTGCTGTAGGTTGGTGCTCTGTTGCCAGTTGGACAATGTTTGGTTATGGGTTGGCTATTTTGAAACAGGAAATGGCACTTACTTCCTGTTTACAACCTTTTACTTCTAATGTTGAATAAAGTCACTTTTTTGCAGTCTTTTATTGTAGGGAATGAAGGGATCATGGTTCACAACAGTGGAGAAAGAGTTCTGGTCACATGGCGATGTGAACACACCCGCATTACAACTTGTGTTTGCACAGAATGTTGGGTCTGAATGAAGACCAACGGTCCCACGTTGAGAAGGCTGTCTGAGTGGACTTTTGTGTCTGTGGATGTGTTCACATGTGGACAAACCAGTGTTTGTCAAACAACAGCCCTGGACTTGTCTGCGTTGTGTCATCTGATAGACACACACTGTTAAACACAGGTAATTTGCATTTACTAACCAGATCACACACACACGCACACACACACACATACACACACAGTCCCGTTGTGTCCTGCCGTGTCTTTGGTGCGCTGCCGGGTGCAGTGGGTGTTTCCTGTGTGGCTGAAGGTGACACAGTTAGTGTTTCACTGCCTAAAGGATAAAGTCTGGTCTTGTGTCAGCCTGCAGGAGTTGTGTTTGACCAGGAATGTGTGTGAACTTCCCCAAAACCTTTCCAGGCAGACACTTTTCTATCCTTGAGGGCTAAAGGGGATCAGAGTCCAGTTGAAATCTGTCTGGTTTGCAACTGATGTTTGGGTCCATTTGTGTTTTAGCTGCACTTGGAGAAACATGTCTGACAGAACAATACAGCTAGTGGTAAAGTTCTTAGACACTAATGACAAAGAACAAAATACTAAAGAATAATTTGTGTAAGGTAAGAAATGTTGTGACCACAAACTATAATGCGGTGTTGATTAGATCAGGACATTTAAACTGTGTTTATTTTTAAATCATCAGATTTGCCTGATTTGCTGTTTCCTCTTCTTTATATAATTGTGACCTTTGAGTGAAGAACAGTTCAAACAATGTCGTTTTCATTACTTTCTAACATTTGATGGATGGATTAGCAGTCCGACAATGGACAGCACAGTTTGATAGTTGATGTGAGGATTTCTTGCTTTCATTACTCTCAGTTGAATATTCTGACGATTTTAAACTTTGATCAGTCTTCATGGCTTCTCTTCAAATGAATCATACTGTGTTTAAAAATCTCAACATTTCATTCACCTGATTGTCTCTAAAACAAATAACATAATACTTATATTGTATTAATCCTTTTCCTTTTTCTTCAAGAATGTTTTCAGTGCAGACTTTGTGTTTCGTTGGGTTGATTGTGAATGTACTAAACAGCAGCACGAGCATCCAGACTTCTTTTTATCCTGGTCACATAAAGCTGTGAGTGCATCTTGATTGGAGCGACCCTCATGCGTGACCCGGTGACCCGATCTGGGCTGGTACACCACACTGAGTAAAGAGTACGCTGGAGGACTGGCAGTTAAGAGCTGTGAAGCCTTGAACCTGTTCGTGCTGCTGCGGCGCTCATGTGTAACGCGAGGTGAGGAGGGGGTGCTGATGGGATTCCAGACGGAGACAAGCAGCAGAGATCAGATTGATTGAGTTACGCATGCTACACTTGCGTTCTCGGCTCTTGGCGGCCTGTGTCTAATGGTCTTAGCAGTAGGCGACAAAGTGCTGTTTTGTTCCCTCTATTGTGTGGATGTGAATGGAACCAAGCAGCAGACAGGTCCACCCCGACAGAGGGAGTCGACCGGCCCGGAGGCTCTGCTGTCCTGCAGATGCCCCAAAACAGTTATCTGTAACATTAGAAGTTCTTACTCAGGTAAAGTCACACTTTCTAGCTGTGTGTTGGGAACCGTCTCTGGTGTGTGCGCTGCAGATGGGCAGAACTGGCTTGTGGTTTGATTGCGTACTGATTCCTGTGGTGTTTGTCGCAGCCTGTTTGCATTGGTTTTTATTCTCCGGTGGCCTCCTGGTGCTGAATTCACATCTGAGAGCTGACTGGTAGCAAAAACATCAGAAAACCATCTGAGAGGGGGGCTGTGTCAACATGGGCTCTAAACAGCTTCCATATCTTTTTTCAGCTGTTCCAACATAACCCCAACTGCCCCCAGCCCTCATCACAGTGCTGGTACACCTACTACACTTTCTGTTCACACACGGCCCATTTACAAGAACAACACAGGAAGAATTGCGACTTGAACTTTTTGGTTTCTTTTGGGACAATGAGTCTTTTCTTTCAGATCTGAAGCTGTTGTTGCTTCAAGATGGTAATGTAGCGCCTAAACGCCGTGTGTGAAGGTCAGACGGACTCTCTGCTGCTCTACTCTGACAGACCAGACACCTCCCTTTCACAAAGTCAGGGTTGTTTTGGATGATGTAATTCAGTAATTCATGAAGGCCTGACTCCCTGAGCAGATGGGGACACACTGAGACCTGGACCCATCTCGGTTCTGTCTGCCTTTGTCTGCTGAAGATTTAATCAGACAGTCGCTCGATGCAATCCAGGTGAGGAAGGAATAGATCAATCACTGCCAGGCATCACTCCTGGGGGTGAAACAAAGCCTGGCGCTCGTGAGTGCTTGTCAATCTGCGCTTCCACCCCCTAGAGGAACACCACCATCCCACCATCTGTGGACTTTGTCTGAACACAGGACGTGGTAGATGTGTGGACATCTCACATATCAATCAATGTGATTGAACTTATTCTCTTTCTCTCAGGACAGCTTTTGCCTTTTGTCAAACAAAGGAGCCTCAGATTGCCAGACATTTTTACGAAAGGTCTTGGCTTAAATTTGTCACTTTGACATTTTTTGATGCGCAAGGACAGAACTATTGATAACAGAACTGTTGATAAGAGGTGGTACTGTGTCTGTTTTCGTGCCTCTGTTAACAGATGGATGCTGATCTGTGAGGTCAGACATTTCCTTCGTTCACCTCACTGAATCCACTTCACGGCTCCTTCAGGCTTAAGTTCTACATTTTCAACCATTCAGAAAAACGTGTCTAAAAATAATGTCAATACTTTTGTATACTTTATCCTCACAGGAAAAAACATCTGTCCTTTTTCAACAGCCGAGAAGATTTAAAAAAAAAAAAACAACAAAAAATGGGAACGGTTTTGTGTATATTTAGCCGAAGTTCGCTACCCTGAAAAGAAAAACAACCCTCGTCCCTCTCGTTTTTTGCATCCCACAAAATTACAATGTGCAAATTCATAAAAGTATGTGCTGTTTTTACACGCTGGAAATAAACACGATGGTTGGAGGAGAATGTGAGTGCCGCGCTGCAGTGGTGTTGAAGCAGCATTTCTTTGTGTGAAGCGGAGGGTTTGGTCTTGAGCTATTGTCTGTGTGTCTGTCTGTCTGGCCTGACTCAACCACACACTCCAGCCACGCCACTGATTACTAGTGTAGAGTTGCTCTAATTGCTGTCTGCTCCTCTGGCTAACCTCTGCAGAACCTGATGGTTTTGTGTGTGATCCGTGTGCTTGAAATGTTCTCCGCTCATGCATGCCTCTGTTTCTGTGTGTGTGTGTGTGTGTGTGTGTGTGTGTGTGTGTGTGTGTTGTTGCATCTGTGTACCTGTTAGTGATCCTGCAGAGCCTGTGTTCCCACTTCAGGCATGTTGTGAAGGTTTTCCTCCTCAGCTGGGAAGCCACTTTGCACGAGTCAGAATGGGGGCATGCCAGAGGGTTGCGGTTCAGGTCAGGTGACTACTGGATCTCAGGAGCCGCATATCTTAATCACTGTAGCTCTGTTGTTCGCTTGTGTTGGCTGTCTTGTTTGGTGTGTTTGTATGTGTGTGTGTGTGTGTGTGTGTGTGTGTGTGTGTGTGTGTGTGTGTGTGTGTGTGCGCGCGCATGTGTGTGTGTGTGTGTTGGATTCAGCAGTAAAGAATGCGTTATGGCTTCCAGAGGGACGTGGTTCTTACCAAAGACACATGTGAAACAACTGTTAATCAGTTTGTACCCAAAACACATCCATAAATCAAGATGAGCAAAAAAAAAAAGAGTACACTGGACTTGGTTAGGGTTCAGGTTATTAGTTAGTTAGTTGGGTTTGAGTTACCTGGGTTAGAGTTAGTTCAGTTAGGGTTAATTGGGTTAGGGTTAGTTGAGTTCGGGTTAGTTGGATTAGGGTTCGGGTTAGTTGGGGTATGGTTAGAGTTAACTGTGTTAAGGATTAGTGTGATTAAGATTAGGGTTGGTCAGGATAGGGTTAAGGTTAGGATTAGATTTAGGGTTAGGGTTCAGGTTAGGTGCATTCAGGTTAGTTGGGTTCGGGTTTGGGTTGGTTGGGTTATGGTTAGTTGGGTTCGGGTTTGGGTTGTTTGGGTTATGGCTAGTTGGGTTGGGGTTACGATTGGTTGGGTTAGGTTTAGCTGGGTTTGGGTTACGGTTGGTTGATTTGGGGTTTGGGTTGGTTGAAGATGTTTCTCCTTGATTTCCTTCCACCTGGATGACAGAGAACCTACACAGAAAACTCAACCATAAGTCAGCAGTTTGGAGCTTCTGCGTCATTACACACACACACACACACACACACACACACACACACACACACACACACACACACACACACACACACACACACACACACACACACACACACACACACACACACACACACACACACACACACACACTCTTCCTTGTGCTGCATACTTGCGTCAGGTGTGCTCTGTTTTTCCAGTCAGGGTAGAGAGGAATCTGGGCTGGGGTCCAAGCTGACTATCAGCAGCACATAGCCAGAGCCCAGGACAAGAAGCAACACATCCATTCCATCTTTACTTCTCCTCCTCCTCCCATGTACGTTCTTTTTTTTTTCTGTTCTCCTGATCACTGGAGCATTGTTGTGCAATATGTTGGTCTTTTCATTCTCCTGTTTGTTTTTTCTCCTCTTACTTCTGCCCATTCCTTTCTTTTCAGTGTTTTGTCTCTCCACTTTGCGGCACTGATTCTTCAGTGATGTATGGATTGTTCCTTCCCTGCTAAGGAGGTGTTGAGTTGTGTTTTGGTTGTGTGATTTAATTCCTGTCAGAAGTCTGCGAAGTGGGCACCACCCGTGAAATTACAGTGTTTTTAGCCATGTAAACTCCATTTTAATTTGTGTCGATGACTCCATTATTATTTGTCACAGAAACCACTTCACCCATGTTTAACCCATGTGTATTACTTTTGAAAATGTGAAACAAGAATAAAAATTGTTGTTTCACTGCTCAGATCTGCTAACCTTTGCAACACTGCTGTGTGTGTCCGCAGTAATTACACTCCAATTTATGTCGTACTGTGATATACACAGATACACAGATATGAAAGCTGGGAGTTGATGACTAAGAGCTGTGTTCAAAGTGTTCCGCAAAGGCCGTAAACCACATCTTATGTATGTGTGTGTGTGTGTTTGTGTGTGTGCTCGCGCGTGTGTGTATTGTCTTGCCTAATGATATTGCTCAGATTTAAAAGTGTATTATTGACAAGATGAATTCTTGGTGTGTTATTGGTAGTAGCTGCCTGGTGAACCTTTTATGCCGCTGCCTCATGTGTGTGATCTCATACAGGACTGTGTTGTACGCTGGAGTGTCCGGCCCTATGCTGCAGTCGGGTACAAAATAGGGGGTGGGGGGTATGAAAAGAGAAGGAAAGGCCTCCCACACAGACAGATATGAGGAGAAACAGCATAAGTTCCTCAGAAGCAGCTGCCGTGTTCAGATGGATGTCTGTTCAGCCGTTTGATGTCCAGTCATCCAAACCCACACAGCTCTGCGTAAGCTCTGCTCTGCCAGCCGTAGAGGGAGCAGCTGCCATCACTGCTGGATGAAACTGTCCGCCACCAGGATGTTATCGCTGTGTGATTCTGCTCCCCTTGTCTGTTGTTTGTTTCTGCTTCTTTATGGGAGGTTGACAGGATGTTAATATGAAGAAATGTTGTCTCAGAGTCTCAGAGAGTCGTTATTGATTAGAGAAGCTTTAATTTTTACATCCCCAGAAGCTCCATTATATAGGATTATATAGCTTTGGATTTTTGAAGTTTCTTGATATTGATGAGTCCCTCTCTTCTCATCTCTCCCTACAGCATCGGTCAGTCCTTCTCCTCGCCGCCCTCCTCCCCCCTCATCTCCAGACATCTTTGGGAATGGGCCAGCACCTCGCCAGGGTGCATCTTTCCACCCGCTGGTGTGGCTGGCGTCGTGCGAGAGTGAGGAGGACAGCCAGGTCATAAAGCCCGCCCACCCATCCCTCCGCTCGCTCCCAACTGACTTTTGATCTTTGACTCTGCCGTGACCTCCGACCAGACATGCCCTTCCGGCTGAAGCTGCCGCGCACGCGGCGCTACAATGTCCTGAGCAAGAACTACTTTGTGACACGGATTCACCTGCTGGACAGCAACGTGATTGAATGCACCCTGTCAGTGGAGAGCACAGGACAAGAATGTCTGGAGGCGGTGGCCCAAAGGCTGGAGCTACGGGAGGTGAGGAGAAATCCAACATTATGTGATTCCTGACGTTCATGGTCGACCCGCAAGGCAGCAGGCTGGAAATAGGCACTTCTTTTAGCTTTTCTGTCTTAGTTTGATGCTTTATTTAGATGTTAATGCATGTGTTTTTAATCTGTTATGTAATAAGTTCTTTATTTGAACACATGAATTTAACAAAAAATAATCGATAACCATGCAGTAAAATCAATGTTTTAACAAAGAGTTCTAGTTTCCAAGCGCTTATTCACCAAAGAACCAGTAAATCACATGGGCACATGCACTTATTCTAACTTATAGACCATTTAAATTATATAATTCTAGAAATATTTAATATAGATATAAAACATCAGCTGTTGTCAGCTCCAGCCCATAAACATTGATATTAGTTTGGGTGAAAAACAATCCTTATATGTAAGTGAAAAAATCTCAATGTGTAATAACATTTTTTCATTTTTTTTTTTCTCTGGAAAATTTACTGCCCGAATTGATTCTGATAAAAAAAATCATACATACATATTTAAATTTTTGTCTAATCCATTAAAAAACACAAAACTCTTTGGGAAGTAATTTTTTTTTTCTATACATTGCAAATAAGAGTTCAGTTCAGCAGCCACCAACAGCCATGCTTATATGACACTGCTCATTATACTATCATATAGATAAACTAAGTCAACTAAAATGTGTCTTTTCCTTCTAAGTGTCTCTCCTATATAATTAAATGGAGGCGTGATGGGTTTTATTTTTTTATCTTTGAACTGGTAGTGGAGCAGTACCAACATTGAAATGATAGCGGTAGCTGTGAGATCATGTGACCAGAGGATGGTGTGACCTTTGACTTATTTTGTCTGTGCTTGACAACAGCTTGTCCTCAGAATAGAGGATGAGCTCAATAAAAAAGTATTAAAAAAATAATAAATTAGAAAAGATCAAGATTGCCTCAAAATCTTAACTATCCAAGTGGATCACTGGTGGTGATGGTGACGGCGGCTGATGAATCTGATGAGGCTGGCGAGGCATATTAACACAGCTGATATCTCACCCTGTGTCTCCATCACCAAATACACACATAAACAATAAGTGACTGCCACACATTCATGAAAGTGTGTTGGTGTGTGTAACCCAGTTACCCCAGTTACCCCAAGGGATTCTCTGTACCATGTCACATGGTACTGGTTTGTGTATGAGTCTGTTCATGGATCAGAGAGGCAATGTGTGTGTGCTTGACAGCTGATTGAGTGTGATGAATACATGTGTGTGTGTGTCTGTGCTCACATGGTGTTGTGGTATTTGCCAGGTGTCAGCGATGTCATAAATAAGGTGGTGTGATGCTCGGCTCCAGCTGCCTGACCCCCCCATGGGTTATTGCCATCTCAGTACTGTGTGTGTGTTTGTGTGTATGTGTGTGTGTTTGTGTGTGTGTGTGTGTGTGTGTCACTGCTACACCTGAGGCCTTGAGTGTGTTTGTCTTTGCTTTCGTGGAAATGTTTCTACTCCGGCAGTTGCCACTTCAAATTTTATGACTTTCATTACAGAACAGTTAAACAATGTGGATGAAACAGGTGTGCTCATCACACACACACACACGCACGCACACACACACACGTACAGATGTAGAAACATTAGAGGAAGTGATGTAGGGTCAAATCAGAGCAGGTTAAGACCTGCTGCGTTAACAGCCTTTAACTTTGATCAAATTTCAGATGAATCTAATGCCAAGAAACCATCAGTGCCAATAGGTGTAATTTTTTTGGGGGTAGTATAAGAGCAACATGAGAAATAATGGGCAGGAGAAAAAGTTAGGACACTGGACTTTGTTTAACAGAGCTGGCCCATTGGTCTCAAAGGTTTCATCGGATTTGAAATGGGAACGTTCTGATATCGCTCAGCAGCTTATTATTCTCCTCTCAGCTCTGCCTGGTTTCTCTAAATATATTTCATAACTAATTGTCAGTTTCCAACACCCATTTTTCATCTTAGAACTTTCCATTTTTCCACTCAGCATCATTTTCTCCTAACCCTCGCTGGCTCACTTCCTTCTCCTCGCTCCACCCTTTGCTTCCTTCTTATCATACCTCCATTGTCTTCTTTCCTCCACCTCGAGCACCACACTGACCCTCTGACCTGCTGTCTGTCCCCTTTGCTCCAGACCCATTACTTCGGGCTGTGGTTCCATGGAAAGACCCAGGCTCCGGCTCATCGCTGGGTGGAACTGGAGAAACCCCTCAAGAAGCAGCTGGACAAGTTTGGCAACGAGCCGCTGCTCTTCTTTGGGGTCATGTTCTATGTTCCCAGCGTTTCCCGGCTGGAGCAAGAAGCCACCAGGTAACAAGCCGCCTTCCACACACACACACACACATCATGTCACACATGGTGCATACCCGCTGTGACCGCTTCATTTACACTCGTGTGAAGTTTTGTTGTGTTTTCATGTATTGAGTTTTACATCCTGTGTGCTGCCAAGACTTTATGACAAATTTATTGAGAAATTAAAATGCATTTAAACATACAAGTGAAGACATAATTTTTGGGCAAACACACAAGCTTCCTGAGCGCTTTGAAGACCACTTTGAGCAACATCAGATGTGCGCGCCCACACACCAGTATCACACTTGTTAAAAACCTCTGATCGTAGCACTAAAAGAATCAAATTACAGCACCATTTTTTCATTGTATACTTTTAATATAAGTGATTTGGTCCGCTTGAAATAAAATAGACATAAATCTTGTTCTACGTGAGATGTGAAGTATTTTATATGTGAAGGTCCTGCTTTGGCCTAGGTGAGGTCCAGTTGTGGCCTTGCTTGGGCCACAACTGGACCACAACTTGGGTCCTTTTCTGGAAGAAAGGACTCATATACACCTTTTAGACACATCTTTTTGTTCACATTAAAACATTCACATTTTGTACAATGACTTGTGCTGTTGCTTGTGATACAGTGTAAATGCCTGTAACTCTTTGTCTGTAAAATATCCAATTACTCCTTTTTTATTAGCATTTTTACTGCTCAAAATTATCCAGTAGTGACAGCATAATATGCATAAATCCGACTTAAATTTTACCTCATTTTTCACATGGTTGTACACTTTGTCCAGGTTAATGGCTTCGTCTGCTTCTTGCTTTTTCTCAAAAATGAAAAAAATCTCACCCAGTTCCACTACTTGTTCTTCTATTTGCAGCCATTCCGTCTTAAAAGAGCCACACTTTTAAAAAAAAAAATCTGGCTTGGTGAGTGGATATGTTGCTGCCCATTCGTTTCCAGTTGTTCGCGAGCTGACCTGCACAGGCGCACATACAGGACCGTCAATGCTCTAATTGGCTGAGTAGCGTCAGTGAACCTGATCGCATTATTGGCTGGACACCTGTCACTCACTGAGTTATAATGCAAAATGATACAGAAAACAATATGATTGGTCTAATTAATTAGATTAGGTCTAATATTAGATTATTTAATACGTTTTTATAAAAATTTATTTGGTGCGCCAAATAGATTTTCTTGTGCGCAGAGAATGTGCGAGCAGTGCGCAGTTTAGAGGAAACACTGCATACTGGTGAAATGTGTGCATCTGTCAGGAGAGCCTGATAGGCTGTTATGACACTGATAATGACATCCGATGGGATGCATTGGTACCTTGCATTTTTTAGTTTTTTAAAACTTTAAACTTGCTTTATTCCTTCATGGGGACTGCTGTGTGAGGCCTTTGGATACACATGGTTACAGAAAAAGACATTTACATTATTTATTTGCATCAGATTTTCTTCCCACATCCCTAATTTGTTTAGAAGCTACCAACCATTTGGAAGAAATCGACTGGGGATTAAAGGAGGGGTTGCCCTCCTTGCTCGGCTAGATGGTGTGAATAACATCCACAAGGTTGATGCCATGTAGGTCTGATTATCTTTCTAAGGTACATTTGTTTCATCGTCAGCAGCTTTTTTCTCCTAAACCCAGATGATGCATGTATGCAGATGCGAGACAGAGGGTGTGAATGAGTGCCTTCAACTAGCTGTGAAAAGGCCGTCCGTGGGTCAGTGTGTAGTGGACCGTCTGCCGTCTCAAATTCCTTCTCACGCTCGTGCACAACGACACACACTCTGCAGGTCTGCCTCGTACGTAGCTGCTGAATTTGTTGCTTCTGCTTTGTGGGATGTGGGAAGGTCGGATTCCCACATCTGACTCAAGGTTTCAACACCTAAAATAGTTTGAAGTTGTGTGTGTGCGTGTGTGTGTGTGTGTGTGTGAAGCAGTTGTTGAGCATTTCTGAGATGCAGGCTCAGACATTGATAATGGTGGAATCATCATTTATCAGTAAAACACTCAGAGAAACAAGGATGTTTATCTTAAGTTTCAGCAGCTATGCTCATCTCTTGTAAAGAGATGGGATTCCAGGAAAACTTGTGTGTGTGTATGTGTGTGTGTGTGTGTGTGTCTGCGTGTGCTTGTGCGTGTGTGTGCGTGCATGTGTGTGTGTGTATGGGTTATGGGATTGGAAGGGCTCTGTTACGGCCTCAGGGACAATTTAGGGAACAGAACATTCCTTTTTTCGCGTCCATCTCTTTCCTGCTCCCTTTCATCAGGAACACGTCTCCACATCACCCCAATTCCACTTTTTTAATCTCTTTCTCTTGGTCCTTTCGTCCTCCTTTTTTTTTCTTTCCCTTTTTTCTCCTTTTCTCTTCAGTCAG